>NW_021025599.1:304271-322483 GCF_004153795.1 Camellia sinensis
TGCTCGGACCACCAGTTGTCCCTTCAAAATGAGTAAATAAGATGCATGCCAAAAACCGGAGCAAACGGAGGTCTCTCGGACCACAAGTGTGTCCCTCAAAAGGGAGCAAATAAGAATGTATGCCAAAAACTGAGGCAAGCGCGGGTTGTAGTGTAAATGGACCAAGAAAGTTAGGGTTTTGGAGCTTGGAATAGTAGCAATGGAGGTGGGAGGTTATGTGCCTTGGCCAAAAATGTCTAACCAGCGGATATGAAGAGGAGGGCCTCTCTTATAGAGAAGAGAGGCCAAAGCTTCTCTTGGAAAAGCAATAAGCAGTTGGATTACACTCAGAGAGAGGAAAAGCAATAAGCAGGCCGGCCAGTTCAAGTGGCCGGCCGGCCACTCCCCCTGGTCGGCCGACTAGGGGTCAAAAGGTTCAAGCCCCAAAGCTGGTCGCCCATGAAGCCCTTGAAGTTAGCTTTCCAATGCCGCAAACCTTGCATTAAAATTCCTCCTGTGCAAAAAGTTATGCCAGTTTTGGTGAAGCCACACAGATTCAGTCCAAACGAACTTCAACCAACCATATCTCCCCCACCCGAACTTGTCCTTAGGAGATTCTTGAGTGAAAAATGAAGCCCCAGAAGTAAGATTTCCAACGGTGCTGGCCTCATATCTTAATTCCTCCTATGCAAAGAGTTATGCCCGTTTCGATGAAGCCGCGCAGATATTTTCTCTCCTTCCCGGATTCATGTTGAACCACTTTTGACCAAAACAGATGGTCGGCCATCTGATTTTCTGGTTTTCCATGTGGCTACATTGAAGCCCCAGAAGTTAGCTTTCCAATGGCGCCAACCTCGCATCAAAATTCCTCCTGTGCAAAGAGTTATGCCTGTTTCGGTGAAGCCGCGCAGATTTGGTCCTACCCGGATTCATGCCGAACTTCTCCCAAACTAGTTTTCCTTTCTCTTCTCCTCTTTTCTTCAACTCCAAACCCCTAGACAAGGTGTTTTGAAAGATTTTTCAAAGATTTCATCTCTCTTTCGTTCATTTCCACTTTGTCCTTACTCGGTTTATCGAAAAGCGCAATATTTGACAAAATACGAGCCTCGGAACATCGTAAAAACTTTATTTAAAAAACGTTTTGAAAGAGAGGGTTTTAAGGTCTAAAATCTTTTGATCAAGATTGTTTTGGTCCAAAAAGGGGTATGAAGTTGAGATTTGACTCTCCTCTTGCCGAAGAAATCGACCCTTTGCACTGCACAACTTCCAAAACCATCAGTCGCGTCCAAGTCTTAAAGGCGGTCAAAAATGGGGTGTCTACAAATAGGATAGTAACTTTTTGACTTTTTAGCTTTTTTAGAGTACCCCAAACAAGTGCTTTATAAA
The DNA here is from genome assembly GCF_004153795.1 of Camellia sinensis. Lineage (NCBI taxonomy): Eukaryota > Viridiplantae > Streptophyta > Magnoliopsida > Ericales > Theaceae > Camellia > Camellia sinensis. The sequence continues at coordinate 305,637 of NW_021025599.1, forward strand.
GGATGAGAAAACTAACTCCTATAAGTGTAATGCCCTCAAAATATTATATAAATCAACAATTCATAAGATCTATAAACATAATAGAAACGTTATATTTTCATTGTAACGCCCTAAAAAAAAAGAACATTAAACATTTATTCGAGAGATACATAAACATGATAGCAAAGTTGTATTCCATTCATCAAAGTATTCTATACAAAGGGTAGTACATGTTAATCAACAAAATAGATGCTCTACGAGCTTATAACTTTTCAAGTGAACACTTGATTACAATAAAAGAAGAGTTCTAACTCTTTACATATAAAGCCCTCGGCTTGAATTTACATTTAAGATCAAAACAAAATAACAAAAGAGAGTCTTCAACTCCAAAACCTCCCAAGCTAAAACCTTGGAGGCGGCATATCACTTGTACCTGAAAATTGTGTCCCAAGTAGGGTGAGCCAAAACCCAGTAGAGATATGCTAAACAGAATATGAGAATTAACTAAAACATAAGCATTCGATAAATGTTTAACACTTGTAAACCAACTTATACCATTTCCATTAACAATCAACATTTTCTTCATATTCAATCCACTTCTCATTATTTGTCCACATTAATTCATTGACATAGTCGAATATTATCCAAGCAGTTTAAAATGAGACTACAACTCGTATGACAACACTTCAATAACAAACATCATTCAATACTTCCATTCACATGCCATTTTACGGAACTATGCAATAGCAAACATCATTCAATACTTTCATTCACATGCCATTTTATGGAACTATGTGTGAGGGAACCGACACCCATAAATAAATAAGGTTTCGGGACTTGCACTCAGGACACTCTGGCCAACTTAATTATCCATGGAGTCCATCCCCTATCTCCTCCAAAACAAATGGAGTACATCCCCTATCTCCTCCCACACAATATACATATACAATGTATTTAAACACATAGTCATATACAATGACCCAACAATTCACATATTCAATGTGTTAATTCTACCATCACATTTAATGACATAATCCAAATGATTAGTTTCATTTGCCCTAATCATCATGCAGTGTCTACAACAATCAAGACTATCCTCCACCGATAGCCCAAAATAGTTATTTCTAAACAGATAAATAAATCTATCAAACAGATAAACTATTACATTTTTCATCGGTGAGTGATTTATCAATCCAACTACACCATTCAATCACAATTTCCTCCAATTTCATAATTCCCAAACTAATTTCATATTCCCACAATTTACCAAATTAATTATACAAATTAATTATTAAATTCAATTAGGACATTAAGCCCCCTTTTTTAATCATTGCACCCAAGGCCCAATTTCACCAATTATATACACATAACCCCTTTTTAAAACCCCACATATACAATGGAGCCCAAAGGTAGAAAACCCCTCTTTCAAACATTCCAAATCTCAAACCCTAACTTCTCAAAATTACCAAATCCCTCCATTTATACAAAATGACTAATGTTTATGTCAAAACTCATAATTAAGAGTAGAGTATCCCTACCTTTTTGGGTAGATAAAATATCCCTACCTCAAATGAAGAAGCTCAAAGGAGAAGGAAGAAGAAAACCCAAGATGCTCCAAATCCAAGATTTTTCGGATCAAAAGATAGCCCAAACCAAGCTCTAACATTCTTACAAAGGGACTAAGGTAGAAGAACTCTAGATCAAGAGTATTTGTAGAGAGAAGGTGTGTAGAGAAAGAGAGGAGCAGCCGGATTAGCGTTTTGAAATGAAAGAGATGATGAAAAGGTGATGAACATCACGCTGCTGCCAACTGATATAATCGAGGCTCGCTCGAGCGAAGGAGTAGTCGCTCGAGCGACCAGACACAAAAGAACCTCGCTCAAGCGCAAGAAGCGTCGCTCGAGCGAACAATGCGAAGCTTCAAGTCTGCAACCCAGACGCACGCTCAAGCGCACGAATGCTCGCTCAAGCGAAGGAACACAAAACATAGGGAATCTTGATAATTTTAAATGATATGCCACTCGCCAACAAAAACAATGTCACTCGCCATCCACTAATTAGGGTGTTAATACTCACAAATTGTCAAATTTTGATAAACACTCTAAATGATGAATGTGATCTAGAATGGAATGTAGCTACAGTTATTATAGATATTAAAATAAATATTTGGAGACTCCATGTATTTCTAAAGTATCAAGTCTGTAATTAAATCAGCCCAAAATTAGTTAGGTTTGTAAACATTAATTAACCCTATATAATGCTTTATAATATTACTACTTTCTCAACAACCAAAAAAAAAATTTTAATTGGATTAATAATTCCTTAAGTTTCACAAAAAGTATGTTAATTTAGTTTTATGAAACATTAGCTGTAATTCAAATAAATAAATAAATAAATAAATAATAATAATAATAATAATAATAATAATAATAATAATAAAATAAAAAGAGTCATTTACATCCATCCACATTGTCCTTTTTCAACTTTCGTCTATTACATCAATAATTTTGAATCTTTGATTTTCATATATTCAATTAATGAATAATAGGATTAAGAAGAAAAAAAAAAGAAAAAAAAAATCCCTACACTTCTCTCCTATTGGAGAAGCTTTGCTCTTATTTTAGAGTTGCTGAGTACGGTTGTTTTGGCAAGTGATAATCAATGTGCCATTGCCAATTGTTCTTATTTTAGTTGTTGGTTAGTCATTTTCTTTGTTTCTTCTTTTGAGTACCTATTTCTTTTGATGATGGTTTTCCCTGTTTGGCTTTGTCTATATTTTAGTTTTTTTTCTTGTTAAAGGTGTGGTCCTTGTCTATTAGATGTTGGTAATTATAATGGATATTAAAGACCCTAAACCCTAAAAGACAAACAAACAAACAAACAAAAAATTAATTTGTTAGTTGGACTTTGGGAGGAAAAAAAAAAAACAAAATGAAAAGAAATAATAGTGGTAAAGAAATAATAGTAAAATTTTTGTTATTACGTTTCGCTAGTAATCTCACTAAACTATACCTCTTGCTATTATATGTTTTTTCATCATTATTGGATTTACTTAAGCATTTTCGCAAACCCTTTTTCAATGATCATAATTTATAATTGGAGAATTGTACATTTCAACATTGTTCAAGATCAAATTAACAACAAAACGAATTGCATGGATGCGTTAGGGAAAAATATGATTTTCGTACAAGTACTGTAAATCAATCAAAGGAAATAAAAATAATAATAATACACAAAAAATTAAATCAACGACATAAGAATTTTTTACATGATTTCCTTAATGTGCAGTACATCTACGAGACGATAATCCGATTTTACTATTAACTAAGAGGTTACAAACAATTACAAACGATACACAAAAATTCTCACAACTATCTTTAGGTGAATTTTAAATAATCATAAATAAAAAATAAAAAAGGAAAGACCTACCTAAAATGGATGAACAAATGTCTTCAAACTAGAGTTGGTAAAGAAAAAAAAATTAATGAAATAAACCAGAGTTGGTAAAAAAATATATATATATCAGATGAAATAATCTAAAGTACATCATTACATTTATAAAATAAAAATTAATGACAAGTTTTTTTTTTTTTTAAGAGAATTACACTGACATGTGTCAGTTAAAAAAATATTTGCAACTAAATGAAAAATATTATAAATATTAATAATTATAATATAATTTTTTTTATTAATATATAATTAAATTACACTGACACCACTGCATTATTATAAAGACAAGACTATTCAAAACTTAAAAAAATGAATTTTAATTTTCAAATATTATTAGTAGAATAATTTCTAACCGTAATATATATTTAATACTAAGATAAAAAGGTACATACATTAGCAACTAATTATTGCAACAGATTTTAAATTTATGCATAATGAGTGACGTTAGAAATTTAATCCATCAATTTGAACTTCTACAACTTTTTTTCACATTAACAATGGAAAATTCACCGTATTTAAGATTATATAATAACACAATATTTGAAAATTATGTAAGAATATTGGGTTAATTGTGACAAATCTACAATGTAGAATTTGATTTATAATCCAAAAGTTGGGTTTGAGTAATTAGCCTCATACTCCAAAAGTCGAGATTTTTTTGAGGATTTTTTGTTTTTCAGTAGTGATGTTATAGTGATTATTTGTATGGTTGCTATACTCTTAGGTCTTATTTGATTAACATGATTAATAGTGAAATGATTAATAATCTCATGAATTAGTGTGCGATTAATTATCAAATTAAATTAGAGTGATAATTATTTATTATGTATTCATTTTTTTTTTTCTTTCCTACTTGAAATTATGATTCCGAACTTCTCTCAATATTAAAATTTTGTCAATTTTGTTGGATTAAATGTTCGCCATACATATAATCTAGTTAATAAAATTTACAATCAAATATGGGATTGTGGGTTCATAGAGACTAACCATCCCAATCCAATATTATAATTCTATTAATCAAACATGTCCTTAACTTGTGACTATTGTATCTTCAATTTTTATATCATTAAATACCATTCATCTTTAAAAAAACTCCAAAATTATTTTAGAGAATTCGAATGCATAATTAAAGCCTAATAAAGGCATATAGTTATCCCCCCCCCCCCCCCCCAAAAAAAAAAAAAAAAATTTCACTTGTCTTTTCCAGAAGTTTTTGATAGTGGAAAATGTTGAGTTGTCAATAACATGGGTAGATATATAAAAAATTTAGAAAAATTAGTAAAATATTCCTCTCCAACTTTGTCTAGTAAGAGATGTCAAAGATACATTTGTTTTAATTAGCTAAGGTTTCTCAACATTTTCACAAAGAAATCAACTCAGAGAAGTTTCGCCTGACTCAGAGAAATTTCGGTCCCGACTCAGAGAAATTTTGAAATTTATCTGGTATGATCACAGAGAAATTTTGAAATTTCTCTGTGAAATTTGAAATTGCTTTGAGTCTGGCAAAATTTATCTGAGTCGAATTTTTTTTATAGAAATGTTGAGGGACCTTAACTACTATGAAAATATATGTCATTTATCTTATAAAATCTTAATATCAGGGACCTTAAAAAAAATTCTCCTAAAATTTTTATTAAAATATGTGAAATATGTATGAGAGTTCAAACTTTTTTGACATTATTTGATCCTTAATGAATGCCCAATGGATAGTTGTTAACCGAATCCATTGATAATTACAGAAATTTCTTCTGTGATTTCATGGTCGTATATTCATTTGCTGAGTTCAATCGACAGAAAGGTCCATACCACCATTGATGAACATGTTCCTGTAACTGACATCTCTATGAATAATACAGAGACAGAGACACAGAGAGAGAGAGAGAGAGAGATGAGAAGCAGAAGGTGATCATGGGTAACATTTAAACTTAGCGGAGGTGTTTTTAACTCTTCAGTTTTCTCAATGTTTCAGACCCATTCTTTCCATTTTTTTATTTTTTTTTTATTTTTTTTGATATGTCTTTCCTTTTTCACGTTCTTTAATATTTTTCAGCCTTCTTTTGCTCACTCATGAAATACACAGCTTTGAATCTTATATATGTATATATATATATATATATATGTATGTATATACTGTACACATAGTGAATGTTATATATATATATGTGTGTGTGTGTGTGCGCGCGCGTGTGTGTATGTATGTAAATACTATACACATAGTGATAAAATTATAAAATAACATTTAAGAGAGAAATATAGAGAATAGATCAAGGATGAGAAGGGTAATGGTGGGATCACAGTTATATCTTTTTCACAACTATATTTGTGTATATGCATACATATGTGTATGTTGAACACAGTATTATTCAAATGTTGCATATAAAAAGCAAGAGAGAGTTAACTGTTAGAGAGATTGAAAGGAAAAAAAAAAAAAAAGGTAAATAAATTACACTAATAATTTATTTTTTTTTTAATTTTGATTCTTGTGTTATTTTAGTCTCTATAATTTCAATTAGCTCACTACTACAAAAACAGATAAAGATCACACTTTTTTTGTGTGATGTATGTTATTTAATCACACCTTTTAAGTTTTATTAAAGTGTGATCCATAGTTCTAAATATCGGCCGATACGTATCGAAAAAATAGGGTACCGCAACGGACACAGGCCGATATACCGCTGAGAATGAAAATCGCAGGAGTATCGGCCTAGTCCCGGTACGTATCGGTCTGTAACCGTTACACAAGCCGCGATGGGCCGATACTCACCGGTTCGGACCGATAAGGGAAAGAAAAAGCTGAGAAACTTGTGAAATGATTTTTAAAATTTCACCGCCGCGACACCCGATTCCCGATACGTACCGATCGAAACTACCGATACCGACACTCCGCAATCGATACCGTTACATTACCCGATACTGCGATTTAGAACCTTGGTGTGATCTTTAGGAGTGTGATTAAAAGAGGTCATTTTTAATCACACCTTTTAAATATGATTAAAAACATTTAGATCACACCTTTTAAGTGTGATTAAAAACATTTGATCACACATTTTAAGTGTAATTAATAATATTTAGATTACACCTTTTAAGTGTGATTAAAAATATTTAGATCACATCTTTTAAGTGTGATTAATATCTAATAAAACCTTTGATTAATATTGATTTAAAGAATAATCAATATTATTTTAGTACGCACATTTGAAGAATGTAATACACAATATATACTATATTTTGAATTACAACCATATATTGAATGGAATGACTTCATATATTTCATAAATGAAAGTTAAATATGTTTAAAAGTAGATACAAATGAATTAAATAAAAAATTTTAAACTGTGCTTACATATATTAAAAAATGAAAAAACTTGAAAAATTAAGTTCTTGAATTCTTTGACCATATTTTGCACATCTCCAAGAAATTTTTGACCTGAAAAATAAAAACACAAATTAATTCCGAATCGTCTAGAAGCATATGAATAAATTTACTGTTTTTGTAGAGACTATTCTTGTCTTACAAGAGACAAAGCCCGACTAATCACACCCTTTCAAATGTCTTATCATTAAATACCTCTAGCATGACATGAAGCATATAAAACAAAATGTCACTTTATCCACAGAAATTGCAAGTTCAACATAAATTTTATTATAACCAACAGCTTAGTTATAGTAAAATTTGGACTTAATTATTTAAGAAAATAATTTACAATCAGGAAACACCTCACACTTTTCTTCAAAGAGTTCCACTACCTAGTCACACACAAAAAAAAAATAGTGTCCAAGAATGAGCCTACACTGTGTAAAATTAAGGACATATATTTAATTAGTTCATTGTATTATGTTTATTTGTTTTTAGTGTCTAAAAATGGTGTTTATTAAATTCACAATTTGAACTCAGGAGTTCAACAGGACCCTGTGCAGCTTTTAACTGATTTTCAAGAAATTTCTTTTTAAGTAAAGGACTAAAAATAAAAATAAAAGGGGGTCCTTTTTCCATGAGCGGACTGCAGTTTCGAATCATGTCCCGCCTAATCACAAAATAAGATTAATCAATATGAAGCACAGGATGGATTGTTCATAACAATAATAGACTTAATAGAGAGAGATTTTAGTCCAAAACAAGTTTTTGCTTGTATTTTACAAGAACAGCTCATTATTTAAGTTTTAAACACCTAAAGTTGAGGTCCACAGCTAACAACATTGACAACATGCAATGTGGTCAAGTCTGAAAAAATTCTACACTCACCTCATGGTTCAAGGGCTACCAGAGAAGGTCATTGCCAGCTGTAACGGCCATTTGACCAACACACACAACCAACAAATCATCAACCTCCTTTATAGATGGTATCCTTGTATATTCTTCCAAAGAAGCTGGCGGTTCTATCACTAGCTAAGAGACAATGGGTTTCAACAGGACCTGCAGAAACAAAATTAATTTCAATTACAAGGAAACGAGACGAGGGACATGAAGAAAGCCATGTAGAGTTTTCTTTTTTAGAGTAAAGGATTTTTTTTGTGAATATGCTTTACTCCTTGTAGACTTCACTAGTGAGTTAAATTTTGGGGCCGAGCCTTCCTGATATTCTTGAGTATTTGTATGTGCCCCATTTGGCACTCTTTCTAATGTATGTTTTGCTTAGCAAAAAAATGCTGATTAAATATTTAAAAAAAAAAAACTTGTTTCATTAGTTCTAGCATCAATTCTAGAATGACCCTTCCTTGAGTTGAACATAAAGCTTCTGTAGTAGTTTTACATTATAACCAACAAGTGCAATACAGCTGTCAACTTTAGTAAACATTGAAGAGGAAAATAAGAAACGTTGGACTCCTTGTAGACCATAGTGCGGGGTAACCAACAAATAGACCAAGGTGAAGCTGACCAAAATAACTGTGAGGCACATGAGCAGAGAAGCAACGAAAACTATGAGTTAAGTTATTAAGCAAATTTCCTGACAGAAAATTAGAAAACATTTGAATATTGAAATTAATTAATCAAACTGAAGGGCAAACAAGAGAAGGCAGAACTGAAAATCGAAATTATCAGACATGACAGTAGTTCAATAATATACTACAAAACATCCATTAATCAAGAAATCACTCTTTGCAGAGTGTTATGGACACTATATGGTCAAAGCTGATTCATATATGTCAAGCACACAAGTTACATACAAAAAATTTAAAATCAGTGTAAATGCTGCGCACATAGAAAGCATAAAGGGTGAAAAAGGTGTTTCGCAAACCTCAAAATTTGATGAATCAAGAAACTTCAGGCTTCCAGTATCATAAAGAACAAGATTCATCGAACCCTAGCTTGTATTCCACCTAAAGTTACTACTATTATGTGGGTGTCTTCTTACAGGTCAAATACCGAGAGAGAGAATTCCCTAAATATTGTATGTGCATCAGTTCTAGCTACAGTAATTACTTAATTGATACCTGAGTTGCTGTCAAGTATAGTCCGGGCTGGTATGCTGCCTCTTGGCACATGCCTCTCATTTCTTGGCTAGCAGCTTCAAATGCCCAATCCAGTACCTGAATCATGTCAACCAACACCTGAAAAGAGGTGAAATATGCTTTATGGAAGGTTCGTAAGGACATGGAAGCTGGAAAAATGTTACTTCGGCCCTTTGACTTTCATCAACCTACATGCTTATCAGTATTTAAAAAAACTATAACTACAAGGTTCGTAAGGACATAGAAGCTGGAAAAATGTTACTTTGGCCCTTCGACTTTCATCAACCTACATGCTTATCAGTATTTAAAAAAACTATAACTACAAGGTTCGTAAGGACATAGAAGCTGGAAAAATGTTACTTTGGCCCTTCGACTTTCATCAACCTACATGCTTATCAGTATTTAAAAAAACTATAACTACAAGGTTCGTAAGGACATAGAAGCTGGAAAAATGTTACTTTGGCCCTTCGACTTTCATCAACCTACATGCTTATCAGTATTTAAAAAAACTATAACTACAAGGTTCGTAAGGACATAGAAGCTGGAAAAATGTTACTTTGGCCCTTCGACTTTCATCAACCTACATGCTTATCAGTATTTAAAAAAACTATAACTACAAGGTTCGTAAGGACATAGAAGCTGGAAAAATGTTACTTTGGCCCTTCGACTTTCATCAACCTACATGCTTATCAGTATTTAAAAAAACTATAACTACAAGGTTCGTAAGGACATAGAAGCTGGAAAAATGTTACTTTGGCCCTTCGACTTTCATCAACCTACATGCTTATCAGTATTTAAAAAAACTATAACTACAAGGTTCGTAAGGACATAGAAGCTGGAAAAATGTTACTTTGGCCCTTCGACTTTCATCAACCTACATGCTTATCAGTATTTAAAAAAACTATAACTACAAGGTTCGTAAGGACATAGAAGCTGGAAAAATGTTACTTTGGCCCTTCGACTTTCATCAACCTACATGCTTATCAGTATTTAAAAAAACTATAACTACAAGGTTCGTAAGGACATAGAAGCTGGAAAAATGTTACTTTGGCCCTTATAATTCATAATAACTAGAGAGGGGAAAGGAGAACAAGAAACAACCTGATCTTAGTTCAGGAAGTAATGAATGTCTTTGCGTGTCCTGAGTAATGTAAAATATGACCAGTTCAGGAGAAACTGGTTGATCAGGAAGACTAGCTGAAGAAACACCACAGCAGAATGGAAGCTAATTAAGTGCATTGATTATTTTGTACAAGAGAAATCAAGAAATAGAATATGCATATACCTTTTTCACTCTCAATTATGAACTCCACAGTGGCAGACAATGACTTGTGCAGGTATCCCCTAACTACGTCTACAGTTACCTAGGGAATGCAATTTAAGGAGGAATGACACCTTGCAGCTTATTCCACATCAAATTGTTGGAAAGAAATAAGAAAAGAAAAATTCTGTAAGTAAACAGAAAATTAGAAGACAAAAAACATCAGAGAAAGTGGGCTAGAGTTCTCAAAATTGGAGAAAATGTTTTCCACATGAAGTGGTTGGAAATTTTTTTTTTTTGTTGTATCAATATGTAGAGCATCAATCTGAAGAAGTATTATGGAGTGAATAAGAAGACATCATATCTAAAGACATGCAGAAAAAAACAGCTAACAACATTGACAACATGCAATGTGGTCAAGTCTGAAAAAATTCTACACTCACCTCATGGTTCAAGGGCTACCAGAGAAGGTCATTGCCAGCTGTAACGGCCATTTGACCAACACACACAACCAACAAATCATCAACCTCCTTTATAGATGGTATCCTCGTATATTCTTCCAAAGAAGCTGGCGGTTCTATCACTAGCTAAGAGACAATGGGTTTCAACAGGACCTGCAGAAACAAAATTAATTTCAATTACAAGGAAACGGCAGACGAGGGACCCGAAGAAAGCCATGTAGAGTTTTCATTTTTAGAGTAAAGGATTTTTTTTTGTGAATATGCTTTACTCCTTGTAGACTTCACTAAGCAAGAGAGAGTTAACTGTTAGAGAGATTGAAAGGAAAAAAAAAAAAAGGTAAATAAATTACACTAATAATTTATTTTTTTTTTAATTTTGATTCTTGTGTTATTTTAGTCTCTATAATTTCAATTAGCTCACTACTACAAAAACAGATAAAGATCACACTTTTTTTGTGTAATGTATGTTATTTAATCACACCTTTTAAGTTTTATTAAAGTGTGATCTTTGAGAGTGTGATTGAAAGTGGTCATTTTTAATCATACCTTTTAAGTGTGCTTAATAACATTTAGATCACATCTTATAAGTGTGATTAATAACATTTAGATCATACCTTTTAAGTGTGATTAAAAAAATTTAGATCACACCTTTGAATCACTCTTAAATTTACCATTTCATCCTCTAATCGTGCATAACCTTTACGACTCATGGTATGTAAGAGGGTTTGCTTTTTCCTCATTGCCCTAAATCTTTTACTCTTTGCCTACATATACAAAAGAAGAATGTCATAATTTATATGATTAATAATTCATAATTGAATCACTATGAGAAAATTTGGTGGTCTAATTAGTTCATAAAATTTAGAGAGTTTTTATTCGGAAACTTACCTTAAATTCTTTGGAAGTTCATTGTTTCACAAATGCTTTCCATCCAACCATTTCTACATTATCAGGTTTGGTGAGGACAATATTGTGTGAGAACAATATTGCAGTTGTAGTGTCTATGGATGATTGATCAGCTTTGCCTCTCAATCCACACTTGTTAAGCCATATTTTCGCATGTGTAGCAAGCTTCCTTCGAGGAAGAAACAAGTAGGGCCTTCTTAGAACCTTACCCAACAGCAAAATATTCTTTGGTATTCTATACAACTTCTAAAACAGCTTTCCAAATAGTAGAAGTGAAATTTGTTACCTGTTATTGCATGCATTATCAATTTAGGATAATGTGAATCCAAAGCACTGAAGTGAACGTATATATTAACGGATAAATAAATATATGCATAAATGCATTTTTGTGGAAGAAAATAGAAAGCAATCTAACCTTTTCTGTTGCAGCTTGTTCAATCAGTGCACAGCTCAGATCAAGCTTATCATTAGTAACAAGTTGCACTTGTTCAAGTTCACTTGCAATATTTAAACCCTAAAGCGAATTCCTAAGCTGACTTGATATTGAGCCACATAAGGGTTCCTATCAGTAATCACACAATCATTGTCAAACACCAGGTAACAAAGGTAGACAAACATAAGATTCTAATCAGATAGGAATACTATATTTTCGGATAACAAAATAGGACAATAGAACAACAAAAGAGATCTCCAGTTTGAGATGAAACCTTGTATGTTACATGAGCTAAACTTCCAGCCAAATTGGCAACCATCAAATGTGCTGCATTACGTATGCATGTCTCATCTAACTCCGTGGCATAATCCTACAATTGCGTTGTTATTCTCTAGTAAGAAAGCAACTACTAACAAATTTTCCTATGCATGAAATAATAATAATAATACTATCATATAGATGAAATAATAATAATAATAATAATAATAATAATAATAATAATAATAATAATAATAATAATAATAATAATAATAATAATAATAATAATAATAATAATAATAATAATAATAATAATAATAATAATAATAATAATAATAATAATAATAATAATAATAATAATAATAATAATAATAATAATAATAATAATAATAATAATAATAATAATAATAATAATAATAATAATAATAATAATAATCATAACAATAATAGACTTAATAGAGAGAGATTTTAGTCCAAAACAAGTTTTTGCTTGTATTTTACAAGAACAGCTCATTATTTAAGTTTTAAACACCTAAAGTTGAGGTCCACAGCTAACAACATTGACAACATGCAATGTGGTCAAGTCTGAAAAAATTCTACACTCACCTCATGGTTCAAGGGCTACCAGAGAAGGTCATTGCCAGCTGTAACGGCCATTTGACCAACACACACAACCAACAAATCATCAACCTCCTTTATAGATGGTATCCTCGTATATTCTTCCAAAGAAGCTGGCGGTTCTATCACTAGCTAAGAGACAATGGGTTTCAACAGGACCTGCAGAAACAAAATTAATTTCAATTACAAGGAAACGACAGACGAGGGACATGAAGAAAGCCATGTAGAGTTTTCTTTTTTAGAGTAAAGGATTTTTTTTGTGAATATGCTTTACTGACTTCACTAGTGAGTTAAATTTTGGGGCCAAGCCTTCCTGATATTCTTGAGTATTTGTATGTGCCCCATTTGGCACTCTTTCTAATGTATGTTTTACTTAGCAAAAAAATGCTGATTAAATATTTTAAAAAAAAAAAAATTGTTTCATTAGTTCTAGCATCAATTCTAGAATGACCCTTCCTTGAGTTGAACATAAAGCTTCTGTAGTAGTTTTACATTATAACCAACAAGTGCAATACAGCTGTCAACTTTAGTAAACATTGAAGAGGAAAATAACAAACGTTGGACTCCTTGTAGACCATAGTGCGGGGTAACCATAGCTATCAAAAACGCCGCTAATTGTTTTTGTGACGTTTAGTACTAAACGCCGAAGATGCGGCCGTCGCTGTAACTTTATGACGCTTTAAAAACGTCGCTATATCAGTATAGGTGGCATTTTAAAAAACGCCGCTAAATGTGCTGCATAATGGTCCAATGACGTCACTACACATTAGCGACGTTTTAAAAACGCCGTGATAGGTCATTTTTATTTTAAAAATATAACCATTAGTATTCTACAGTGGCGTTTAAAAACGCCGTTATAACTTCATTTTTTTTAAAAAAATAATAATAAATTGTGCTAATTCTGTGAGATTTAACCCAAAAAAAATACCTTTTATAAAGATGAAAAATATACAATATATTGACTAAATTTAAGTAAACATAATACTAGATCAATTCATGCTTCTCAATACGTAAAAATATTTCAATTCCAAGATGAAAATAAAGTTAAACTAGTACCTAGTGGTAAGTTGAAAGTTATTACAAAACAAATCGGCACAAAAGATACAATTCAAACTAATTATATATACAAGTACTATGAAAGCATCTACTAAGAAACAAAAAATGGTTCTCATGGCAGAAAATGTTCTCAGTCCATGACAGAATCACCAAGGTTTTCCTCTTCTATTATCGCTTCACTATCTACTTTAGCGGCAAGTGGCCCTTGTGGGTTTCCAAAAATGGTAGTGAAAATCTGTCTATGGCATTCGTCACAGAAATAATAACAGGTGAAATGGCCGTCGTAAAGGAGCTTATGCACCATCGCCCCTTGGTAGAAGCCGCTGCACAAAATCTGTCATTGAGGGTGGGACAACTCTGTCATTCATACCCTGTTCAGTACAAGAAAATTCAGAGGAAGGGGAAAAAAAAGGTCAGCATAAGTGAATCTATATGATTTAGATTGGTAATCCTTCTGAAAAACAAATGCAACACAAATAATACAGAATCCTGCTCCTCCTAATTCCAAAGTGACTATTGCAGACCAATGTTCAACATAATCAAGACATGAACTAACTTACAAACCCTAGACCAGTGTAAAAGCCTAAAGATGTCTAGTTTTACAAAAATTTCAGTGGTACAATATTTGCATGCATAACAAGAACCACACCATCAAATTACATTATAACAAGGCACAATAATAATCAGATTCAAATGATTGGATTTGACAACTTACATGAAGTGTGACAATTGCATTTGGATTTTTCTCCACTGCATAAACTCTCAACTTCTGTCCAGTTTCTTCAGCTGCCTATTATGAAGATAAGAAAAGCAAAATAAGGTTTTTAACAAAAAAGATCAAAGTTGCAATAAAATCAAGCAGCCCCTTTCAGAAACATAAGCCACAACTAATATGAAAAAACTATAAAGCAAAGTAGTGCAAGCACGACTCCCAAGGAATTGAGCATTGATGTATGTACACTAATTATGACATCCTAGATGTTTAAAATAGTTTCTTTTATATACATCTATGAGTGTGTATATATAACCAAAAACTTTTCTAACACAGGTCGAACAAGAAAACATCTTCAATCAAAGTAAGCTTGTTTTTTTGTTGATTATGACTTCCAGTAAAATATTTTCCGTCAAAACAAACAGAGGTTCACTCCACTACTAATACATACTCTGTTGCATATAACACTCACAAAGGTTGGTTCTCTCCATGAGATCTTAGAATACAACCAAGTCATTGTTCATCCAGTGATCATGAAAAACTTAAAAATAAATAAATACTTAACGGGGTTAGTTGTAAAATTTTAAATTAAAAGGCATCCAAAAGAAAATTTTCAAAGTTGTAATTAATAGATGACCTCTCTGAATTAATGAAGATTTCAAAGTTTTTATACTTTTTGTTTCATGTTTACAAAAAAATAAAGAACTAACAAAGTTATCCAACACTAATCTAAAAGCGTTGCCATAAATACTATATCATATAAGAGTGATCTGTTTGGTAGTATGGATCCTTGCAAAGAAGAAACGGTATTAAGGATTTTTTTGGTATTTTACAATTCTGCCACATTACTACAATTCTATATATTTACAATTGAAGTGTTGCATTTTCCTGTCTTATATTATAACTCATAACCTTATTTTGGGTGGAACAACGTAAATATTTATATTCTATTTATATTTGTATTTTGTGTTTTACTTATCCTAATTACATGTATCAATTCTTAATATGTGGCCTATGTATTTGCATCATGGCTTGTTTTGACCTGTCACTATCAATTAACCTCTTGTACAAATTTTAATTGTCAAAATTTAAGAAAAATGCTTTTTTAGAAAAAAAAATTTTAAAAAATATCTTCCGTCTAAATAAATGGAGTGTTAAATTGTATGCCAATTCTACCCATTGTACAGTAGTAGACTATTCAACATTCATATTCCATGGTCATAAGATTCCAAGTCTTGGGTCATCGATTAAGAAAAATCAACCTAAGGAACAAATTTAAGAAAATATAAAGATGAAAAAGAAAGGATCAATAGTATCTTCAGAAATGACAGAGACCTTTTTTCCTTGACTTTCACAATCTCCACAAACACATGTCAGTGAGTGATAGAAGAAAAAAAAAATAAAAAAATAAAAAACAAAAAGTTGGCCAATCCCAATACATTGGGAGTGGTGGGGGTCAAGGAAAAATGAGGTCTCAACCTTTTTCTTAGTATCATTTAGAAAACTCCAATTTTTGCACTATTTCTATATATATATATATATATATTATTTTTGAAATGAGTACTAACGACAAACATAGAACTAGGACTATTAAACAAGTCGAATAGTAAATTGTTTAAATTTAATTTAAAATTTTAATAATTTTAGAATGTGTTGATTTGGAAAAATATATGCCTCACATATTAATTGGCTCAAATAAGATTTTATTGTGAATTAAAACCTTATAACAAGCGAAAAAAATCATATATACTTTAAAGTAAATTTATTTTAGCCAGTACAATATGATTTAATTGGCTGAAATAAATTTAATATGTGAGGCATATATTTTTCTGATGATACTATTGATCCTTTTTTAGTCGCCGAATGTGTTTTTTCCTGAAATAAATTTCTGAATGTGCTTTTTCCTGAATGTGCATGGTTCTGAATATTTAAAAGCACATTTTGAATATCTAAAATATACAGGAAAAAGCACATTCGGCAATTAAAATATACAGGAAAAAGCACATTCGACAATTAAAATATACAGGAAAAAGCACAGTGTGCGTGTGTGTGATGTATGTCTTCCAACCCCACGTCTTTCTCCCTTTTATTTACCAGCTTACGATGGTTAGATTAGGGCATGTTCCAATTAGCATACTTATGCTCGCATGTTTGCATCATTCATCTGCCTTGCATGCACCGGGCTTGGCGCATCATACTAACTGCATTTGTATTTCAATTCTGAGTTGAATACTTGTTAGCTGTAGCATTTCACATGCCATC
>NW_021025599.1:323794-334042 GCF_004153795.1 Camellia sinensis
TTTCATGTCTAATCATAAGAAAATTGCTTTAGAAATTTATTTACATATAACATTACTCAAAAATTAAAAAATAATAATAATAAGAGAGAGAAAAGCAAACAAAAAGCCACATGCCGCCCAAGCCAGGTGGTTTGGTGGTGGGCCTTACTCCTAAGTAATTTGGCGGACATGAGTTGGTATTCTTAAGACGATGCTTCGAGTGAAACTTTAGCTTATATTAATTTTGGACCAATGGTTCTTGCCACTTTATTTTCAATAAAATTATGTTCAAATTATAACTCAAGTCCATTTTGAAAAAGCATCTGTCGTGATACCTCACTTTGATAGATCTGTTTAAGCTCTCTATGTTTTGCTCTCTAACAAGTAAGGGCTACTTTGATCACACTCAATTTTTATTTTTATTTTTTGAACTTAACAAAAAGAAAAAAGGAAAAGCAACCCATAGTTTATTGTTTTATATATATATTTATCCAAGATGGCAAGACCTTTTACTTTCTTTTTTTTTTTTCTTTTTTATTATGAAAAAATGTCACATACAAAGTAGGGTTACAAGAATTGATTGAATAGACCCATTGAGCACTAACTTACATTCAGTTCTACTGGCCTCGTTGGTTTGAAATCAAAGCTTCACGCGTGTCCCTTTGATTATTTTTGTAAAGAAAAAAAAAATCGAGTATGCTTTGTCAATGGGGTTAAACTAAACCACTTAAGAGTACTAAACCACTTAGTGTGTTTATAAATTGAGAATAATAAAGGTAAATTGATCTGTAGAACCATATGCCATTGCTTTACTGTTGCGTTAACATGATCTATCTATAAATATATGAACCAATGGGCTGGCTTTGACCCTGCCCAGTTAAGGGTCCACATCGGGTCAAGTTGGTAGGGTCCGTGAAAATAACATCTAAGTTCATTCGTAAGGTAAACCCAGCGAGCTTTTTATGTCGGGTTGAGTTAAGCTGTGAGGCAAAATCCTGCACCTAAGCCATGCCCAACGGGCTTATGAGCTGGTCAACGAGAAACCTCTCATTGGCCAACGGATGAGCTCACGGGCTTATTCCAAAGGGTCAAAATTCAAGCCATGCCCAACAAGCTTGTGAGCTGTTTCATATTTTTTACGAGGAAGGCTACCTCTTAAGCCAACAAGGCAGGATGAGTTTCAAACCCTTGGCTCAGGCCTAGCCTAAGCCTCATTTGGGTTGGGCCAACCTACCAACCTACCCAAGGTACAGACTTAAGCTAGGTAAAAACCCATCTTCTTTATTTTGAAGTGATAGGCTTAGTCGTATTATTCTACATAAATTTTTTATATGTTTTGTCTTGCTTGTACATCATGCATTACTCATATTCTTTTCTTTTCTTTTCATTTTTTTTAATGTTATTCTCTTTGAAATTTTCTTGTGAACAAGGCCATTGAGAAGCACAACTCGTAAGTGGCCTTTCATGTAAAAAATCAAGAACGCTATTTCTTTTGTTGATGTTCAAGAGAAACACCAATACAAAGATAGTTTCTTTCACAAAGAATCTAGCATTTCATTTCCCTAATTTAGATGTCCCTCACTTGAATAACTCTAAATTGGACAAGATGTCTATCTTTCCTTGTAGGACACCCCTCCATCAACTTTCATTTTCTCAGAAAACCACTCCCCACAATGCATGCCTGAGTGGGTATATCACCAATTGCATGTCCAATGTAAAAGTGAAAGCACCTAAGCCCTAGTGGAAATTTCACTTGGGATACACATACACCTCCACCATTGGGGCCCAAGTGGAAATGCCATTGTGGTTCACTTCCAAGGCTAACAATGATGAAGGGCTCTTCAAAACTTTGTCAAACTTAGATGACCACTCTATGCTTTTTTTGCTAAGGGCAAATTCTATTCTCTGTAATTTTCTTTTTCTTTTTATTTCAATTTGGTTATTGTAGTTTTAATTGTAAAGTATTGCTCACTTATTATTTTTTGTTAAGAGCTGTAATGGAACACGGCCACTATACCGCGGTGGTTCGTCCACCTAGGGCATTCCGACGATCAAGTCAGTAAATCTTATCTCTCACAGATATCAAAACAGTACTTAAACTCACAAGTAAGAACCTACCACGAGACCCACGAGAGTACCTTACTTTTATAACCAGCAGTGACCTAGTCCCTACAAGCCTTACTTCGTTGGACTCAAACTCGATGCTCATCTTGGACTCTCGGCTAGATAGGGTTAAACTCCTCATGAGTCTTATCTCTATCCAAATTGTGAGCCTCTTTTGTTATAGGACTCTTGCCACTTATCCAAATATCTCGAGATTCCAGCATTACTGTAGAACATCTCGGCAATGCCGTGATCACCTCGGCAAACATGACTCATCCACGTGACACGTTAGCCAACATCTTGGAGTTATCTTAGCCACGTGACGTCATTCGCAAAATACTTCTCCACATTGGTGTAACACAATAAACAAGAATATACAAATTGCAAATATGATAGGGAATTAAAGGAAAGGCACAACACCTATCTTCTTGTTTGACTTTGATTGGAAAGGGTATCACTCAGGTAGATATGCAAAGGCACTATGAGACACTTTCCTAGCTAAGATAAACAGACATTATTATTGAGAGGGTAAAAAGCATAAGTCTGGACCGAGCTAGAACTAGGAAGAAGCGAGCCAAGCTATGGGCTGAGTAAAATGGGCTTTGTCGCTGGGCTCTGTTAGCCCGGTCATGGATGACTGAAGTTAGCTCGGTTCGAGTATTCTGAACTAGGGTACAAGGAGTTGCGTTATGCAAACAAGTTGATACCGAGCTAGGTAAAGCAAGGTATAACCGAGCTAAGGAGAGTTCGGCAAAACTTGCCACAACAGCATATGTTACTTTGTCATACTACCGAGGTAAAACCATTTCATTTGGTTAAAACAGTGATGAGGGTGTTGACGGATAAGCATTATCTTTCAGGAGTATGATTCCTAGGAGGACTCTACACTGTAGAATAAAAGTCCTACTAGGATTGTGACAGGTAAAACCTACAAAAGCTCATAACAAGATCTATGTACAGGTATCACGATTTTTACTCCTAAGTACACAGAGCTTTTTGTCTATTGCCTATTGACTGACTTAGGCAACGGAGGGGTTTCCGGCTTCAGGAAGCAAAGCGACGACGTTTGGAGGAGCATAAACTTGATCAACAGGATCATACAAGAAGAATTATTTCGTACTCATACAATTACTTAAAATTTAAATATATTATGCACATATAGAGAACAACATATAAAGATATTGGGTTCGGGATCAACTTGAAGATGAATAATAATTATTTTTCTTTTATTATGATTTTTTTTGTTATATTGAGTTTGTTATTACTTTTATTATGGGCTTTCTTTTGTGTTAATTTTTGTGCTTATAGATATGTGTTGATATATTGTCTAAATTAATGTAATTCAATTTATATTTAAAAATAATGTATTATTAATTGATTAAAATATATGGTAAAAAAAATTATGTTTATATAGCTTTGGCCAAATTTAAAAACAGAAAATCATGTGAATCAAGTCATTTGTTGAGTTGACTGAATCGAATGAGATCAGAGAGTTACTAAGGCCAAGGTGGTTCAACCTTTATTTTGTTGTTTTTTTGGTTGGAATCGAATGTTGCATTTAACTTTAGAATAAATAAATTTCCAATGTATGATTGCATGTGGATGTGCAACAATTTTCATAGTGAACTCTCTGCTTTTGATGCATTAAATTTTTTTTTTTGACCCCTGTCAATATATGCTTTTTTTTTTCCACCTCAAAATAAATTTATTTTTTATTAAGAATTTTATTAACGTTAAAAAAAGTGATACATACAAAATATGTGATCTTTTAAATTTTTTTTATTTATTTAAAACTTACATGTTATCATTTTATTAATATTTTCACTGAATTGGAGTGGAGGTACATTTTGGAAAAAGTCCAGTCCAAAACAATTAGATCTGTGGTATCTTATTTTGGTGATTTAACATGTTATTTTTTAGATTTTTTTTTTGTATAGTTTATATATATATATATAATTTAATTCCAATGAAATATCAAAGTAAAAAAGAGTATGGGAGGGATTTAAGATGTGAAATTTGTTACAAATTATTACTTATATATATCAAACATATTATGTAAAATTAGGTTGAGTTATATACAAAAAGAATTTATGTAAATTAGTGTTATATATTATGTAAATATTTGATAATTGGTTGGACTATTGTTTAATCCATCAATCCGTCCAAAACCGCTTAGATCGCGATTTGTCAATCTGCTAATCTGTCAATCCACCATTTAATTTGTAATTTTACTCTCAAACTTGTGCTGAGCTTGATCTAAGGAAGGAAAGGTTGAGGTTAACCACCTCTGTAAACTGGAAACTTGCCAACGTTAGAGCCCAACACCAACTACGTTCAGATAACGGTCAAAATCTTTAGATATTGTTCCTCTTTTGGAAGCATAATGGCCCTAAAATCAAAACAACTTAAAATTATAAGAAGCTATAAGTTTTTCCTTTTTTATGAGTGTTTATTATCATTTATAAATCCAAGATTTGTTACTAGATCGTAATCAAGTACTAGTATTGATCGTAAATTGTCAGTAAAATCGTAATATTTTACAAAATCTACCAAATACTAGTGCTTCTAGGGGTTGTGCACAGTGATGGTTGGTGCGGTTTAGGGGTAAAATAAAAACCACGCGACAGGTGGCGGATTGAAAAAATTGACATTAGAAATTGTTGTTTTGTTTATCAAAAACCTGCGGTTTGGTTAAAAACTAATTGCGGTTTTGATATCGCAGTTCGGGCAGATTGGTGATTTGTAAAAAAAAAATCAAAAGCTTTCATGGATTTTTCAAGGGGAACCAAAGGCAATAAATACTTCACAAAAATATCATCGTCCAATATCCTATATCAACCCAAATTACAGTTCATTACTCTAGTTCATGGCATAAAAACCTTTAACTTTTGTGTCTCCTTTCATTAAATTACCCACCTTATAAACCAGTACAAACCTAAAAGATCCATTACTTTATTAATTTTCTACACACAAGTCTACCATAACCTTGCCCTAGTTCGAATGTCTTAACTGGTAAGGATTCCAATGACTGCTCCCCCTGAGAGCACTCGATTGCCCCAAGTCCTGGTTGGTTGGATGATCCCGTTGGTGCAATTATTGGTTGAGACAACAGTCTTGCCCTTCTCCTTTGGTTCTTACTAGGTCTACCACGACCCCAAGCTCCAGAAGTTTCTAAAGTGGCCTCCTCTCCATTCTGTCCCATGACTAGGACTGCGGCCTAAAACACACCAACTTTTTAATTACTCGGAAACATTACCAAAGCCTACAATTTAGGTCCATTTTTTTATTTTTATTTTTATTTTTTTTATATACAAATATCTATTACCCTTGAGTAATAGAAACAAAATAATACATGTTCTCTCTCTTAATGAATACAACAATAACAATAATAAATGTCAAGCATCCATTGCGGAACTACAAATAAATAATTACAAATATCATTGTATAATATTTATTTATTTCACATCTATAATGAAATTACATATAAAAGACACATGGACTTCTTAACTCCTCAACCAATAAATTCGAATTCTCTTCTTGTAAAAAAAATCTAAAGTGGCCTCCTCTCCATTCTGTCCCATGACTAGGACTGCGGCCTGAAACGCACCAACTTTTTAATTACTCGGAAATATTACCAAAGCCTACAATTTAGGTCCATTTTTTTATTTTTATTTTTATTTTTTTTATATACAAATATCTATTACCCTTGAGTAATAGAAACAAAATAATACATGTTCTCTCTCTCAATGAATACAACAATAACAATAATAAATGTCAAGCATCCACTGCGGAACTACAAATAAATAATTACAAATATCATTGTATAATATTTATTTATTTCACATCTATAATGAAATTACATATAAAAGACACATGGACTTCTTAACTCTTCAACTAATAAATTCGAATTCTCTTCTTGTAAAAAAAATGAAACAACAAGGGATGAGCATAATTGCCCAGTAAGAATCTCATAATTCTGCAACAATAACTAACACATAGATAGAAATGATCATGCATGCAGGGTGATACCATATACTAAGGTGACGTTCAGTAATTTCAAAATATTATATGTAGAGTACCTTTGTCTCAAAATGTATTTGAACATTTAAAGAAAACTCTTAGTCATAAAAATTATCCCTCATTGTCAGAAAATCATAAAACCCTTTTTGAAAATAAATATGTTTACGGAACACCATCATTTTAAATTCATTAACCTAATTTCAAAGTATTCCTCATTTCATTTCTATTTACCTATTTATTATTCACAATTATTATAACTCCATAACCTCAAAGTTTAAGTTCCCTTAATACTCTAAAATTAACCCACATACACTCTATCCTCACTTGTCTATCCATTATTGCTACAACTCCATAACGTAGAAGTTCAAATCTCCATTATATTCAATAACAATTCTCCTACACTCAACTCCTACTTGTCTAACAACTACATCACATCCACATTTGCTTTATCATTTATAATTCCACATAACACAAGAATAATAAACCCATTTAATTCAATTTCTCAATTAATTACAAAAACAAAACTCTTAATCTTTCCTTATAGATATAAACAACCCAGTGAGTTTATTATCACCACCCCTTATACCATTACTATTTCATTAACCATTCTTTTCAAATAATTTCTATATGCATTCCCCTTTGGTAACAAAGTGCACATCAAATTGTAATTTCATAAGTTCATCACAATTTACACATATTATCACCGACTCAACATATTTCTCAACACATTCCACCTTTTGCCGACTTGATACGGCGGGATAGCGGGCACCCAACTCATAACACCTTCCACCTTTTGCCGGTTATTATACGGCGGGAAGTGAACTCCCAAAAACTATTTTCAACTTTAAAAACCATCCCCACATTTGCCGGCTATTATACGGCAGGAAGTGGTCACCCAAAAATATTTTCAAAACCATTCGTTTTCCACTTTTGTTGCCTATTATACGACGGGACTGTGCGGACACCAAAAAATCAAATTTTCACTTTTGCCGGCTATCATACGGCGAGACTGTGTGGACACCCAAAAACATTTTTTTTTTCCATATTCGTCCAGCGATAAGCCTAGACAGGGCAGTTGGGCACCTTTAAGTCAAAACCACCCCTATATTTGCCGGTTATTATACGGCCGGATGTGGGCCCCCCAAAACCCTTTTCAACTCCCCACGCGGGTACCAACACAACACCACCCAACTCAACACAACTCAACTCAACACAACTCAACACAACCCAACACAACTCAACACAACTCAACATCAAACAATACAATTCAACATAATTCGATGCAAGTTCAACATAGCTCAATGCAATTAAAATATTTCAATTCAACCTCTTAAACCTCAACTTTATCATTTCATCACAAAATTCATATCATCCATACCATTAACAATTTCTTCCCCCAAAAACTTTGTTTCATGTTATCACATAATTTAAAATATCAACAATAAGGGTTTAATCGCAACTTTAACATAAATTTTCAAACACTTCCAAAATTCAATTAAACATGTATATGTTCAATTGAACACCTCAATTTCATAATTCTACTTTCAATTTAAGCAAAACCATCATCTAACTTCATGAACCAAACTAGGGTTTTAAGAGAAATTAAAGCTTTTCACCCAAACACTTTTTATTCCAATTATTTTATTAATTATACATCCAATTTCATAAGCCCATAATCATAACTCAAAATTTAAACCCCAACATTTCAAACCCTAAACCCCCAATCTCATGATTTTATCGCAATATGCTTAAAAAGTATAAATTTTGTGTTTATATAAAGGAAATACCACAAATCTATCTATAAATGAGAGTATAGAAGGGAAACTAAAAATCCCTACCGTAAAGACCAAGCAAAGAAGCTAGATCAAGTGCCTCCTTTCGAAAATCCAAAATCCAATCAGTTGAAAATGTTGACTTTCAAGTATTCTTCACTTTTTGGTAAGAGATCGTGGCCAAATCTTTGAGAAATTGAAGCTATTTGGGTCAAGAAATGAAGGGTTTTCGGACCTAGGATGAGGGAAAGGAAGAGGGAAAGGAAGAAGGAAAAGAAAAGTGGAAAGAATGATCTAGAAGATCACTTTTTAAGTTGCTAAATTCGAGCAGTCCGCTCGAGTGCCACTTTTTGCGCTCGAGCGCACTTGCTCCCAACACAGATACCAAAACTTCAAACGGACATAACTCTCTAACCTGGGCTCCGTTTCAGGTCATTCTTGTGTCCAAATCGAAGCCCCGGAAACCAGGTTTCCAATGGTTCCAGCCTCACACCCAAATTCAAAGTGTGGAAAAATAAAAGGGCAAAAGAGTGATGGCTGTTTGTAGGAAAATTACCCGAGTCAAAGTTTTTGGTCCAATCTTACTCAACCATCATGTTACCACTTCGATCAATGTCCCAAAATAAAACAAGGAGGTTCCAAATACAATAATAAAAAGGTCAAGAGCAATCCCACTAGTCCTAGAAATTCAGACTCAACCAGGCAGACCGCTCGAGCGTCCAATCTTGCGCTCGTGCGAACAGACCAACAAAGCCGACCACTCGAGCAAACACTCCTGCGCTCGAGTGGGATTTCATATTTCTCAAAATTTTGGACAGACTGCAAAATTGCCGAGAGCCTCACAAGGTCGCTCGAGCGTTAACTCTTATGCTCGAATGGGGGGAAAAATTCTGGGGCGTTACACGGCCTCCACATGAGCCACCATTTCCACAAGCGCACAATAATTCCTATGCCAAGACCCGGCAATCCATTCCCAAATTTCATTACATAACTTACTGTCAAACTTCGCACAATGAAGCTCCTTGGTTTCCACCAACTTCGGAGCGAACCTCGATAGACTGGTAAACCATGCCTCAAATTGTGCCAAAGGTGTAGTACCTTGGTGTAACTCCATAAATTGCTTCCTCAATTCTTTCCCATATAGAAGGAGGAGTCGTCACTTCCTTCCATAGACATCCTAATCAAAACAAACATAACAAATTTAGCACACATCTAATGGTGCCCCCAACAAAATCTCTTATACTAGTATTAACACACACAATGCATTCCATATAAGCACTTAGTCATCTAGTCACAACTCAATACAAAGAAGCCCATTGCTTAAATTATAAACAAATAACCAAACAAAATAACATAAACGAGCCTCAAGCTCCAAGATCCTCCCAGGTCGTCACCTTGGTAAAGGCACACCAGTTTACCTGAAAGTGGTTTCCCTTGTGGAGTGAGCATGAAGCCCAGTAAAAATAAACTTAATGACATGTATGAAGCTTAACAATGTCATAAGATGAATGCACGTGAAATGATATGATAAAACATGTATTTTCTCTCTTTGAAACAATGTAATGCGAGATTTCCAAAACATCTTTCCAAGCCAACAATATTCTTTCAAAACAACCAAATGGTAAATCTCTAGGGCTAGTGTTCATAATAGTAACTATACAAGTCACTATGCCATTTTTACCGGTACTAACCGGAAAGCTCGGCACCTGTAGACGTCCCCGAATGCCCCGGGAGGAACGAGCTCCCGTTCCGTTCATTTTGGGGTCACTACAGCTCAGGACTCTCAAATTTGTCACGGTTCTAAGTCTGAACCAAAGAGTCCAAATCCGGCAAATCGTTTTGAGAAAACAGATTTTTGAAAGAAGTGCCAAACATGGACTGCTTTGCCAGATACAGAGTCGCCACCTAAATATTTTAAAATGGGGGAATTTAGGAAACCCTGACTCGGTGCCAAAAGGCCACGCGTCCGTCATCACCAAAGTTGCCTCGGCTCAGGAACTTGGGTACGATTGGGGAAGGTCACTTCGTGAGCACCCCCGCTCGCCCGGTCATAGACCGGCCTCTACTAACCATGATATCAATTTTTGAAAACATTGTATGTTCTTATTCCGGTTATTAGCCTAGGTTACTATGTGATGCTCGCAGCATATAAATATAGACTGGGTCGTCCGAATTGGAACAAAACATTTCATGCTTGTTTATTTGAAAATGGTTTGATGGTGCTACCCGCAAGTAGGCTAAGACGCGGATTTGCCACCCTCATGTGGGCTTTTGGAAAAGATGGTTTTGCCACTATCTAGTGGGCTTAAAACACACATTTGATGAATTATTCCAATTCAAATAACCCAACCTTCACCCACAGGCACTCAGGCAG
>NW_021025599.1:334067-359429 GCF_004153795.1 Camellia sinensis
TATCAGGTAGTTATATCACATAAGCATATTGCCTCATGGTAAGCATGCTATTCATGGCAGTCACTTACACGCATGCAAGGATGCTAAAGCATAGAACTTACCGAGTACTCCAAGCCAAATAGAAACTACATTAGAAATCATGCATGATCCTAAGATACAAAAATGCCTAATGCAACACATGCAAAAATGCAACTATAGCAGCTCGGCTATTCTAAACATGGCATATGAAATGCTACAACTAACATGTATTCAATTTGGAATTGAAAGTACGATGCAGTTAGTATGGTGCGCCGAGCCCGGTGCATGCAAAACAGATGAATGAATGAAACATGCTATCATACTGTATGCTAATTGAAATATGCCCTAATCTAACCACCATAAGCGGATAAATAAAAGGGAGAAAGACGTGGGGTTGGAAGACATACAACACACTCACGCACACTTATTACAGTTGTGCCCTCGCGTAGAGGGTCCGAATAAATAATACAGTCCCAAATATAAAGAATATTACAGTCCAAATAATATACAAATTTCTAATTAATTAACAAATTAACTAAGAAAATAAATAAAACTGGCATGCAAGCCAGGGACTGCCTTGCTTCTGATGAATGATGCATGTCTGGGTTGTCTTGTGCGGAAATCCACCGGGATGCCCCAATTAGCCTCTGTTTAGCAGTTATCCTTGGAAAACGCGCCAAACTCTGAAAAGTTGCTGATTCTTCATTTTGCTGCAACAGAGAGAGGAAAGGGCATACCATGTATTTTCACAGATATATGCATGCCTCGATCCTCATGCCACCAATCACCATACCGAGGCATGATGGCCGAGGAGTCGAAATGCACAATTCAATATAAGATGAATGCACATGAAAATACAACTAAAACTAACTCCATCATGGGTAATCCGGAGTGTCGGTGACTGGGGAATTGAGACGCGTTCCGTCACTCGGAGTACGAAACGCCCTCTTTCCCGTGCCCGGGCTAACTCCTATCCCAAGCACGATGCAATATGCATGACATCATGAAATGCATCTAATATACAATCCTAACATACACAATGCTATGAAAATAAGATGCCTCGAAATGCGTGCACACAGGCACGCAAATCGAGAAAATGCATGAATGCGATCTAAGATACAACCTAGCATGCACTATGCTATGAAAATGAGATGCCTCGAAATGCGTGCACACGGGCACGCAAACCGAGGAAATGCACACGCAATGCAAATGACATGGAAATATGATATGGGCTTACACTAACATGAGAGAGCCTCAGCCACACTCACATAGAGGCCGATGGATGAAAATGAAGTGGCTCGAAATGCGTGACACGGGCACGCAAACCGAGGCGATGGCATACACAATGCAATGGCATGGAATATGGCATATAGAATGCACATGGACTTATTACTAACATGAGAGAGCCTCAGCCGCACTCACATAAGAGGCCGGTGGATGAAAATGAAGTGCCTCGAAATGCGTGCACCCGGGTACGCAACCGAGGCGATGGCATACGCAACCGCAATACTGCTAAAATCGTGCTCAATATGAAATGCTAAAATGGACTTGTACTAAATGAGAGAGCCTCAGCCGCACTCACATAAGGTAGGCTGGATTTGTTGAAGGATTTAGCTGACACTCTTTGCGCGCATATTTAGCCAAGATGCTATCTAACAAATAATGGCCTTAGTAGACATCGCATATTCTCCCACCCGTGGGGCCATAAACGCAAAACTAGATCCTGTCTCCACAAGTTAAACCATAGTAATCCAAGTTCCCAGGCTTAATTTGCAGTAATAGCCCATGTATATTCTTTTGCACAGAGTTTAGGCGGTCATAAAAAACGCTGGAATAGTATTGCAATGGCTATCTGGAAAATGGTGATGTCTAACATGATCGCCATCTCTAACTAGTTTCCCAACTTTTGCCATTGCGATGGATTATGATGTGAGCGGTATATTGCGCGCTAACATATTGTGGCGGACCGCGCAATTCTCATTCACTGCTGATCAGCATGCAATTTTTACAGGCAATTGTGGGGCTCATTTCCTGTGTAGAAGTTTGAGATGAGTGGAAACTGACCGACCCCCATCTTACGGTTCCAGCTCCGCCCGGAATAGCAAATCTGCATCCCATAGTTGGGGCGCGAATCAGGATTTTCTCGAATAAAGCCCAACTTGGCATTGAGGTATCAATTGTGACTACTGATCCTTGGTCTTCGCTCTCCGTGTACACATTTTCTTGTATTTTTTTTCCGAGTGTATCCTCCCCACATTATTATGGCCGCTATTGGCGCTTCTTAGCTTAGATAGTTGAGCGTGCGGAGTTTTGGACTGTTGAACGGAGACATAGATGGACTCGGATAGTTGAGTGCATAATCAAAATTTCCATGTGTAGCACTACGTTCATGATAAATAGATATCAACGATAGCTCATAAGTGAGCATTCAAGGCGAGTCTCTTTGCTGCTTCATCCTTGTTGTAATATAATTTATACCATCTGCCTACGCCTCGACTTGTTTTTGTTGCGATGTGTTCCCGCTGTAGAAGTCGCACGCATTTCTGAGAGGCTTCGATTTTCAGTTCCCAATCCCGGCCTCTCTTAATTTTATGGGTCAAAACAGCCAATACCAAGTCGATGACAGAGTTAGTAGCGCTAGCCTTGTGCAAAGGCTAATCTACCTTGGCTGTTCGCTATTTGTATACAAGTGCACCGAAATTATAGTCATATATTCGCATAATGATCAATATGCCATCTGGTGAGGGCGTTGGTGACTAGGTGTTCCCTCCTCAAGGTTGCCGTATGCCCGGTGTTTGTGCTATGATCGAGTTTCTGTGAGGTCCTGTGTCAACAATTGCTCAGTGTGTTCATTAAGCAAAGGTGAGCATGCGGGGCACCTTACAGGTTAATAAGTTTTAATGATAGATGTTCTCTACATTCAACTGCAGATTATGTTATTGTGCTCGAGCTCCCGCACGGATGCTGAACTAGTTGATGTCAACGCCAATAATTATTACGTAGCTAGGCATCATAAATTCTATTTGCAATATTATACTATAGGACTGCGCCATATGTAGGTATGGTGGCATTAACTATGAAGGATTGTATATTAGGATAATGGTACCAAATAATTTCAAATTTCTGACATTCAAACATAGCTCAAAATAATCCTTAATAAATACGCAACTTGTTCAGGTAGCTAGTTCCATGAGGATAGGATGTTAAGACGCCTGTTGTTAGTTCGGGAGTCCAACAGGGTAACGGAAGTCTCGATGCGATTATCGTTACTACCCGAACGGCAAATCAGGGGCTGCCAAGGCCATACAAAAATGGGGACAAAAATGGAGGATATTTAAAGGGAAGTACAAACATGGATGAGTTCCCAATCAGTTTGATCCCTTCTTCAATGTTGAGATTAGGGGCTCAAAATAAGCCTAGCTTACAGGTTGACTGCATGAGTAAACGACTCCTCAAAATAGAGTTCACACACTTACGGCTATTCTCTCAGAAAACCAAGCAGTGCACACCACACTTCACTGATGAACATACAAGAAGTTAATAGCCATGGTATTAGATTGGTGAAGACAGGGTTGCATAATTAGTTTGTGTTAAGTGTATTCGTGGCTCGTGTCTAGCATTCAATTACTTTCAATAAGTTTGGAAGATTTATGTAGTGGCCCACTTTTCGAATCGGTCACGACCATCGGTGGAAACACTAGTACTCTATCTAGACCTACCAAGGTAAATGTCGAGTCCGTTATTTTCGGAGTTTGGCTTGTTGCAGGTCGAGAGCTGCTAAAATTTCAATAGCCTAAGCATAGTTATATGTGGCGTGTTAGTCAATTGGAAGTGCAAAGAAATAGTGAACCAAAAGGTTGGGGGAATATATGGCCCTACTCACCCTTTTCTTCGTACCCGGTAACCCATGTATGTTTTGTTGCTTTCTGCCTGGACTCAAAGCATTATGAATGAATTTGACTAGAAAAACTGTGCACGTACGTATATCAAACTTGATTGGCGTCCCGCCTCTTTTTCCCTGCATAGGGAATGGATAACTGAGTCGGTGGTGGTGGAGTTTGCGTAGTTGAAAATCATGAGAGGCAGATTGGAAGTGGAAGTTCCCAAACTATCGGAATTGGATGATGGGATTCCGCAGTAAAGACTAACTCCGTATGTATATGCTCCAACCAACTCCTTGTAAACCCTTTCTGAGTTGGGAGGCCAGCAAAAAATGCAAGAGAGTTGGGAGGCGAAGACCTAGGCCAAAGTGGAGGGAATTGCGGAGACTCTATGTACCCTCCCACTTACAATCAGAAAGTACATACACCCCGGAGGTAGACGATATTTTTCTTGGTGTGTGATAGTTCCACAGTTTTGTGTGCTTGGCATGCCAGTTTCTTGTATTACTTGCTTTGAGTTTAATTTGTTAGATTAATTAGTATTATCGATCTCATATTTGATATGGACGAAGTTTACAGTAGTTCTTTCTCTTTGGGACTGTATTATTATTCCGGGGCACCCTCATACTACGGCGTATTTTGTTGTGAGTGTGGGGCACAACTGTAATAGTCCGTGGGCCGGCCACCACCCTAGGTGAGCCTGGTGTTGTATGTCTTTCCCCGGAACCCCCACAAGGTCCATTTCTAACCCTTTATAGGACCAAGTGTTGATACCGCTTAATTATGTTGGTTCCGGGTTGCGCACCACATTTTTATAGGGGGGTATTATTCTCCTCCACATTATGTGTGCTATTACAGTATGATAGGCATGTTTACATTCATTCTGCTCATAACTATCATAATGCATCCCTATGTGGCTTTGGTTCCTCGGAACATCTCTAAAGACTAAAAAAGGGTCCTAGGCATCTGTTCATACATTAGGCCCGGAAGGAGGGGTTCAAATGGATGCGGTACTTCTATGCCCCGGAATTCCAGAACATTATCTCGTGGGCCAGGCTCACTTAATTTTAGTTGAAGTTTTGTCCTGCTCCATTACAGTGTTGGTCATGATCTCTACATAGGAAATAATAGTGTTGGCCTGTATGGGCGTTGCATAGCGATTATAGGTTGTGGCCATCTCTATAATAGGGTATGTTGTTCAACATTGTTCGGCTACTGTTAAGTTGGACATTTAAACTGTGGGTTATGTCGCTGATGAGGAGAGCTCGAATTGCAATGGTATAGATATAATCTTAAGAAATTTGTCTTACATATATTTGGCGTTTGGGATATACTCTCGCTGGGTGAGTTCTCTGTGCTTTTAGCACCTCCTCCCTCTCAACTCCATCTGCGTCCGTAGTGGACCTTACGTGTAGCTGCCGATGATGAATTGAAAAGCGTAGACTTACCATGGAGAGCAAACCTGCCAAAGCTAATTATGTTGATATACTACTGATATGAACGATAATAAATACCGTGTGAGTTGGCAGAAAAGGTTGGACGTATACTTGGATGTGGAATACAGAGGGTGCCAAATAAACAAAACTCGTTTGTTTATGATATGCCGCGCAACTAGGATAGTGGCGCCGCTCGAAACCACTGCACTATTATTTGCTGAAGGCTGCCTTACATAGAGAGCACCGAAGTGGCAGATGTCTGGCCAAATGCCACGAGTGTGGTTTATTTTACATGCACGACTACCTTGCCCAGTGTGTTCCTCAAAGGAAGTGATAAAGGAAGTATGCCAGAAATTAAACAACGGGAGATTGGTTAGGTGGATGCCTTCAGAAACCCCCGTGACCTGCTCATCACGGAATACCAACAAAGCTGAAATGTTTGTTTCTCGCAAATTCAGATGACCGAAAAGCCGAACTGCCGAAATGGGCGAGGAAACTCGGACCGTTCGCCGACGCATCTATACATTAGTATTGTCTAGCTCGGCCGCGAACGGGCACTGAGAGAATTGCGATCCTAGTTTGACGAGACCCTTATCTCCGGTCCTATATTACACCACGGAATATAAAGAGAACAAGCACGAATACACACGAGTCCCTGTGTTTCTTAAACTAGACATAACTCCAAGGCCAAAGCCAGTAGTAAGATAAGTAGTAGGGAGGCCGTACTACGCTATATTCGCAGGAGGCGAGGGGTGTATCTCTCAGGGTGGTGCGAAAAGCTGAGAGAGGGTGCCCTTCAACGAAGTGACCTTCCTTGGCTTAAAAAGAAGGAAATGGCAACTCACTCTTGTAGACCAATCTTTGGTTGCTTCTTGGACCAAGTTGCAGCACCTTTAGCCTTTGAGAAGCCCTCCTTTGCGCGGAAATCCACTGGGATGCCCCAATTAGCCTCTGTTTAGCAGTTATTCTTGGAAAGCGTGCCAGACTCCGAAAAGTTGCTGATTCTTCATTTTGCTGCAACAGAGAGCAGGAAAGGGGCATAGCAATGTATTTTCACAAATATATGCATGCCTCGATCCTCGTGCCACCAATCACGCATACCGAGGCATGATGGCCGAGGAGTCGAAATGCACAATTCAATATAAGATGAATGCACATGAAAATACAACTAAAACCTAACTCCATCATGGGTAATCCGGAGTGTCGGTGACTGGGGAATTGAGACGCGTTCCGTCACTCGGAGTACGAAACGCACCTCGTTTCCCGTGCCCGAGCTAACTCCTATCCCAAACACGATGCAATATGCATGACATACATGAAATGCATCTAATATACAATCCTAACATACACAATGCTATGAAAATAAGATGCCTCGAAATGCGTGCACACGGGCACGTAAATCGAGAAAATGCATGAATGCGATCTAAGATACAACCTAGCATGCACTATGCTATGAAAATGAGATGCCTCGAAATGCGTGCACACGGGCACCCAAACCGAGGAAATGCACACGCAATGCAAATGACATGGAAATATGATATGGGCTTACACTAACATGAGAGAGCCTCAGCCACACTCACATAAGAGGCCGATGGATGAAAATGAAGTGCCTCAAAAGTGCACACGGGCACGCAAACCGAGGAAATGCACACGCAATGCAAATGACATGGAAATATGATATGGGCTTACACTAACATGAGAGAGCCTCAGCCACACTCACATAAGAGGCCAGTAGATGAAAATGAAGTGCCTCGAAATGCGTGCACACGGGTACGCAAACCGAGGCGATGGCATACGCAACGCAATACTGCTAAAATGGCATATGAAATGCAAAATGGACTTGTACTAACATGAGAGAGCCTCAGCCGCACTCACATAAGAGGCCGATGGATGAAAATGAAGTGCCTCAAAATGCGTGCACACGGGCACGCAAACTGAGGCAATGGCATACGCAATGCAATGGCATGGAAATGATATGCAAACATGCTAATGGAATTTCAGCATTGAAATGTGGGGGAAAGCAGCCCCGAAACAAGGCGAAAGCATACCCAATGCATGGAATAGTCCCGAAACATGATTTTTGGCACCCGAAATGGCCTATAGCTATACCAAACATGCACAATATGGACATAAAATGAATAGACAGAAGCAAGGCAGCCCCAAAATAAGCACTTTTTCAGTTCAAAGCATGGCCAAACAGCAAACCAAGACAAGACAAAACTAGCATGCAAGAAATGGCCCTAAACATGAGATTAAGAAGCAACTCATAGCTGATGGCCCCAAACAGGTTTGGGTCCTTCAACAATGTTGAAGAGGGACCAAAAATATGATGTTTTACAGTTTATGGCAGCCCCAAAAACAGTATACAAATATGCTAGAAATTCATTGCAAAAATAAGGCTCAAAAGTGGCTATAACATGAGGTATACAAAAAATTCATCAAACAAGAAAAGAACCTTAATAAAACATGTTCAGAAGGTCAAAATAAGGCTGTTTTTAGTTCGGACCAAAGTCCAAAAACAGCAACATCAGGGGCTGCCAAGGCATACAAAAATGGGACCAAAAAGAGGATATAAAGGGAAGTACAACATGGAAGTCCCAAACAGTGTTGAGCCCTTCTTCAAGTTTGAATAGGGGCTCAAAATAAGCCTACTTACAGTTCAGAGAAACTCCAAAATAAGATCACACATAAGCTAGAAAAAGCATGCAAAATATTGACATACAAAGAGGGTATTGAAGCCAAGTGCAAGATGGAGGGCTCAAACAGGTTGAGCCCTTAAGAGACAAGAAAATTGAGCTCAAAAAATGACTTTTTAGTTTTGTCGGAGCTCAGAATCATACGCATATGGCTTACAAATGTGCAAGAAATGACAAAAAGGGGAAATCACTCCCTTTGAAAGACCAATGTTTTTGTTTGCTTCTTGGACCAACTTGATGATTCTCAACTGCTGAATTCCTCCCTTGCTGCTGGACATGGAGTGGTGGTGTGGAGTTTGAAGATGATGAAGGAAGGGCCAAAACTTGAAGGAAATGGGGTATATGTGATGTATTATGCTCCAACCAATCCTTGTAACCCTTTTACTGAGGTTGGGAGGCAGCAAAAAATGCAGAAGAGGGAGCGAAGACCCTACGGCCAAAGTGAGGAATTGAGGTCTTGTCACCACAAAATATCCCCCGGATATAGATATTTCTGGGGAAACAGCTGTACAGCTGTAAAGTACACAGCGTGAGGAAGCAGCGCCAGGTATTTTTGGTTGGCGGTGGCCGGCGGCCCCACCCCTCCGCCGGCCAAGGGTCAAAAAGGCTCAAGTTGAAATAGTGGCGGCTAACCGACGTTTTTAGGGTCCTCCCATGTGTGTGCAACACCCTATGGTTCAAAATTCAGAAAGCCTAGGCTGTTCCAACATTAGTCCGGAAGGAGGGTAACAAGCGTCCAGGAAGCATTACTCGGCCGGTCCACTAACTTTAGGATCTCCCAGTGTGTACATCACAAATATGTGTTTGGGGGGGTTGAGAGAAAAGTGGCCCAAGGTGTTCCACATTGGCCTCGAAGTGCGGAAAACGGGTGTCGGCGGGCGAAATATGGAATATAACTGGTTGCTGCAACGATTGCTGGCCTCCCACCCTTCAGTGACCTCCCTGGTGATAGAACAGAGGTACCTGCCAAAAATGAGGGAAAACCGTTGCAAAACGAATGTTCCGGGGCCAAAACACACAGTTTGGGGTCCTGAAAATGGGCTGTTAAGCACCGAAAGTGGCATTCGGCCACGAAGTGGGTTTCTTAGCCCCCAGTGTCCCTCAAAAGGGATGAAATAGGAAGTATGCCAAAAATCAGAACAAACGGAGATGGTTAGGCGGTCCCGAACCGAGGCACACGGCCAACGGTCCCGAAAAACCGAAAACCGAACTCCGAAATGGGCAAAATGGCCTGCGACCACAAAATGTAGCGCACGGCCACTGAGAGATGGTCTGCGGGACCTCTCCCTCCCTTCAGGAAAAGAAACAGCGAAAACCGAGCCTGGTTCGCAAACCAAGGCAAAGCATAAAAGAGGGTTCAGAAGTCCGGAGGCAGGGCTCACGGCCGTAACTCTGAGACTTCTGAGCAAGCACATTATGTAATATCACCATGCGCTCAATCGGTGACGTCTGAGTCTTAAGGTCGGTCAAAAATGGGGTGTCTACAGTTGCCCCTCTTTGACAGAACTCGGAAGTCACAAGTGACGGGAGTGAATGTCAAAGCCCAGAGACGACCCATTTTTGACAAGGCCGAAGACTTAGACAAACGTACAAGATAAACGGAGATGTGCCTGCAGGCATGCCCGCAGACAAGGGGGGGCAAAATGCAAAATGATATGCAAGGAGACTTTGAAGATTGGACTTGTACGCTACGCGAAGCCGATTTTGAAAGTTGGACTTATACGCTACGCGAAGCCGGTTTTGAAAGTTGGATTTACACACTACGCGAAGCCGGTTTTCACTCATGATCATGCGAATGCAGCAAGCTGTAATGAAGCAAATATGCGACAATTTTAAGCGAATGCTAGGCAAGCAAGTAAACTCGAGCCAGACTACACCTCGTGTAGAAAGGATGCAAGAAAATTATGGAATTCTTACTGCAAATATAGTGTGCATGTGTGATAGATACACGGAACGAACATGTGATTGATACACAAAAAGGTGAACACAAAGTGTGATAGATGCGCTAAGTGAACAAGTATGATAGATACACAAAGCGAGAGTGTGTGATTGATACACAAAAGGTGAGCACAAAGTGTGATAGATGCACTAAGTGAGCAAAGCGAGTGTGTGATAGATACACTATTTGAGCAAAGTGTAATTGATATACAAAGGGTGAAGTGAGCAAAGTGTAATTGATACACAAAGGTGAACACAAAGTGTGATAGATGCACTTAGTGAACAGAGTATGATTGATATACTAAAAATGAACACAAAGTGTGATAGATGCACAATGTGAGCAGAGTATGATTGATATATTGAATGTGAACACAAAGTGTGATAGATGCACTTAGTGAACAAGTATGATTGATATACTGAGTGTGAACACAAAGTGTGATAGATGCACTTAGTGAACAAGTATGATTGATATACTGAAAATGAACACAAAGTGTGATAGATGCACTTAGTGAGCAAAGTATGATTGATATACTGAAAGCGAACACAAAGTGTGATAGATGCACTATGTGAACAGAGTATGATTGATATACTGAAAATGAACACAAAGTGTGATAGATGCACTTAGTGAACAGAGTACGATTGATATACTAAACGAATGAAGTATGATTGATACACTAAATGTGAACACGAAGTGTGATAGATGCACTTAATGAACAAAGTATGATTGATATACTAAATGTGAACACGAAGTGTGATAGATGCACTTAGTGAACAGAGTATGATTGATATACTAAAAGGGAACACAAAGTGTGATAGATGCACTTAGTGAACAGAGTATGATTGATATACTAAACGAATGAAGTGTGATTGATACACTAAATGTGAACACGAAGTGTGATAGATGCACTTGGTGAACAGAGTATGATTGATATACTAAATGAATGAAGTGTGATTGATACACTAAAGAAATGAAGTGAAGTGTGAAGTGCGATTGATACACTAAATGAATGATCTTAAACAGAACTTCTTTGAATGAACCGTACATACAATATCGTGTATGAATGAGAAAGAAACTTGATAGGTACAATGCAATACAATACATAATGCTTAAGAAAAGCAATAAATAGACAAAACAACGTTTTAGAAAGCACCTCATGAGGTGAGTGGCGGTGAACCACTCTGCTCCGATAGGGATCTTCCCCTGTGCTCTTCGAACACTTACCTTCAACTTACAGTACAAAGGCTCTGAAATACTGACAAGGGTTCTTCATGTAGAACACTTTGGACGTTGCCTTTCTTCCTGATCATATTCACAACTTTCCCTATTCAGGTCGGTCAAAAATGGGGTGTCTACAGTTGCCCACTTTTCTCCCTGACCATGGTCGCAGCTTTCCCTATTCTCCAACGGGGTGACAGACTAGGTTGGTTCAGTATCCAGAATTGAGGTGCATACACGCTATCTCAACCTATGGGGCTTCCATACAGATTTCAAGCCGAGGACACGCCTCTGGGTATTTAAACCAGACTTTAGTCCCGGAAATCCCGAACCTTTACGTTCTAGGCATCAGCCATTCGAACTCTAGTTTCCACCGTCGCAGTTGGTCTCCTAGGAACTCATTGCGAACACAGCCAAGATGCCTCTAGCAGGGAATGGTACTCAGGGAGAGCACTTTTGATCGCCATTTTGGCTTGAAGCAGACTTGATTTTGAGCTTGAGGTAGAGGCACACTCATACTTCGGAGCTTTGGCAATAATTGAAGAGGTACACACGGAATGTAGTCCTGGAACTTACTGAAGTTGAAACAAACTCAGATACCCGACATTTTCCTCTTTTGCTTTTGCTTTGTAGTCTGGAACCCATATAGCTTCAAATAGGTCCTAGTTTTGCTCTTCTGACATGACCTGGGTTGAACCCTACGGTTTTTATGAAAGAACAAATCTTGGAGAATGGCACCGTACTCTGAGCACAAAACAAATTATTTTGAAATTGAGAGATGAGTTCTTGATCGGGGTATTGGTGCCCCTAGTTCATCATTTTGGCCATTTTTTTTGTTTTAGTTTTCTTCTAAAAAAATTTGACCAAAATGAGAGTTAGATTAACATGCTTTGTTCAATTTTCTGATTCAAAATCATGCAAGTCAGGCCATGAGCACTGAAAATTTTCCGCTTTTGGGTCCAAGAAATGGTCCAATTTTTTAAAAATGGAGTACTTTTCGAAAAGATTAGTCAACCTCAGTAAAAATTCTCAAAAACTATTTTTGCAAACGACCACTGCTCAACGAGCACCGAACCTACTCTTGAGATGCACAACCTCGGATTCGAAGGAAGATTGCCCCTTGCTTGAGGGGAACTGCATGGCAACGGAAAGTTGCCCCTTGTTTGAACGGCACCGCGGCGCATTGAATGGCAACGGAAAGTTGCCCCTTGTTTGAACGGCACCGCGGCGCATCAAATGGCAACGGAAAGTTGCCCCTTGTCTGAATGGCACCGTAGTGCATTTGAATGGCAACGGAAAGTTGCCCCTTGTGTGAATGGCACCGCAGCGCATTATAATCAGTCCTCGAAATGATGATTGCAACCGAACTCTCGGATACAGAGAAAGCAAAGATTATCAGAACCATTACATGGACATGATCGAATTTGAAGTGTTTTAGGGCTGGACTTCAGAATGAAGTTGCCTACGTATCCCAAAGATGGGAATCAAGCCTTACGTAGTTCGGGGTTAAGGTACACTCGGGTATTAACCTCTCCTTTTTAGGCTCTAACTTTTGCCAAGGCACCCGTTGCGGGTTTTCAACCTTGCGAGCTTTGTTCTTCTTTCTTTCTCTTTTCAATTCTTTTTCTTCTGTTTTTTTGTTCTTTTCTTTGCATCTTTCTTTTTTGTTCTCTTTTATTTGCATATTTTTTGCTTTTTTTTTTTTTTGTATTTTTCTCTTGCTTGCCTGGGTCGCCTTTCCGGGGTTTCGGCCCAGGGAGCCTCTTAAAGGGTAAAAGTGTAGCTTCGTCCATGTCAAATGGTTTTGAGATCCTGAAGTCATCTGAATCCAGGAGAATGGCTCTTGTTCTAGCTTCGTAAGCTTCTCCTGATGAGATCTGATTTTTTTGATCTGACTTTCCTGGCCTCTTGTTCGAGGGCTGCTTCAAATTTGGCCACACAGGCCTCACGTCGTAGTTGATCGTTGAACCTTCTGAATTCAAGTTCAAGGTTTGGAAGCAAAAGGGTTGAGTCTCGAGGCTGAGAGCGATCCTAGGCTGCACAATCTCAAGAGCGATTCCACACAGGTTTTTGCAGGACCGCGCAAAATATTTTGCTTTTGAAAATTTTTAAGAAAGCGATAAATCACTCGCGCTGAAAATAGTGTGAAACCAGTCTGGATCAAGCCAGGGTCCTTCTCAGTACTCACGCTAATAAGCATGATTTCATTCATTAAGGGCTTAGCACGCCTCTCTTTCTGTCAAATGATCAAAGTTTTGCAAATCCCGAGGAACTCCTTCCTCTTCGTTTTCACCGCAGTGTTTAAAAAAGTTTTGAAAAACTTAGGTCAATGCAATGATTTTGGGGTGCAGAAGAGTAGGCGAAAAGTACTGCCGTTTCGTTCAAACTTTCTGGCACAATTGGCACACGGCCGAGGCAAACACAAGAGTGTGAAAATTACTGCTGTTTCATTCAAATCTGTTGGCACAACTGGCTCCCCGGCAGAAACAGACTCAAAAGAAAACAAAATGACAAACACAAAACAAAATGGTGATGCCCGAGGTAACACCCCCGGAATCACCCAACTCCTATACAATAGGACTGACTCGATACAACAAGATAGAGCCAAAACAAAAAGAGACTGACTCAAAGCAAAAAGACAGACTCAAAATAAAACAACAAGACTGACCCAATACCCAAGTCAGAAACTGGCATTCGCAAATGCTCAAAACAGTGCCTGTCCTTCCCCTATCTGGAGTAAATTGAGTGTCACCCATAGCCGGTTCAATCTCTGATCAGATCACATTATCCCCCCAAAAATTCACTGATCGAGTGCCGATAGACTTTGCTGGACTGGCGCGGGGATAACCTTGTTGTCAAACAGATCTTGTACATCATGGCGCAGACGA
Source organism: Camellia sinensis (assembly GCF_004153795.1). NCBI lineage: Eukaryota > Viridiplantae > Streptophyta > Magnoliopsida > Ericales > Theaceae > Camellia > Camellia sinensis. The sequence continues at coordinate 348,141 of NW_021025599.1, forward strand.
AAGCAACTGTCAGTGTCATGACCGGTTTGTTGATGGTAGGCGCAGTATTTAGTCTGATCATGCCTTGCTGGGATAGGATCAGGTAAAGGCCGTTGTTCGAATGGCTTCAGATGTCCTTTTCGGATTAAGGCCTCTAGAGCTTTTGACAAAGGCATATAAAGCGGAGTGAAAACCCTCTTGACTCAGGGTGGATATTTGGTTCCTTGTGAGCTACTTCCGGACGCACCGGTGAATGGGGTAGCTGTTTTTGATACGGTGGTAGCCACCATGCCCACATCAGAAGATCTTGCAGCTGCATCACCACTGGTGGTCGCATTCGAACTGCGGGAAAACGCCCTCCTGGGCTGCTCCTTCTCCTGGTCAAAAAGGCCCTGCTTCATAGCGTCCTCGATCTGTACTCCCATCTCATGCAAATCTGAAAAGGTAGGGAAGGGGAGCACGATCATTTTCTGCATTAGCTTGGGCCGGAGATTGCGCACAATCATCCGAATTTGATCCCCATGTGTTCCTCAAAAGTGAAGTAAAAGGAAGTATTTGCCAGAATTAGAACAAACGGAGATGGTTAGTGCGTCCCAAAACCGAGGCACACGGCCAACGGTCCCGAAAAAACCGGAAACCGGACTCCGAAATGGGCAAAATGGCCTGCAGGCCACAAAATGTAGCGGCTACGGCCAATGAGAGATTGGGTCTTTCGGACCTCTCCCTCCTTCAGGAAAAGAAACAGCGAAAACCGAGCCTGGTTCGGGCAACCGATGGCATAAGCACAAAAGAGGAGTTCGGAAGTTCCGGAGGCAGGGCTCACGGGCCGTGACTCGTGAGACTTCTGAGCAAAGCCACTTATGTAATCATCACCAAGCGCTTCAATCGGTGACGTCTGAGTCTTAAGGTCGGTCAACAAATGGGGTGTCTACAGTTGCCCCTCTTGACAGAACTCGGAGTTCACAAGTGAACGGGAGTGAATGTTTTCAAAGCCCAGAGACGCGACCATTTTTGACAAGGGCCGAAGACTTAGACAAACGTACAGATAAACGGAGATGTTGTTGCCTGCAGGCATGCCCGCAGGCAAGGGGGGCAAAAATGCAAATGATATGCAAGGAAGACTTGAACGATTGGACTTATACGCTCGCGAAAGCCGGTTTTGAAAGTTGGCTTATACGCTACGCGAGCCGGTTTTGAAAGTTGGACTTATTAACGCTACGCGAAGCCGGTTTTGAAAGGTTGGACTTACACGCTACGCGAAAGCCGAGTTTCACTCATGGATCATGCGAATGCAGCAGGCCTGTAATGAAACAAAAATGCGACAATTTTAAGGCGAATGCTAGGCAAGCAAGTAAACTTGAGCCAGACTACACCTTCGTGTAGAAAGGATTGCAAGAAAAATTATGGAAATTCTTACTGCCAAATATAGTGTGCCATGTGTGATAATACACAGAACGAACATGTGATTGATACACCAAAAAGGTGAAACACAAGTTTGATAGATGCGCTAAGTTGAACAAGTTATGATAGATACACAAAGCGAGAGTGTTGTGATTGATTACACAAAAGGTGAGCACAAAAGTGTGATAGATGCACTAATGTGAGCAAAGCGGTGGTTGATAGTCCACTATTTGAGCAAAGTGTATTGATATACAAAGGGTTGAAGTGGAGCAAAGTGTAATTTGATACACAAAAGGTGAACACAAGTGTTGATAGATGCACTTAGTGAACAGAGGTATTGGATTACTTAAAAATGGAACACAAAGTGTGATTAGATGCACAATTGAGCAGAGTATGATGATATATTGAATGTGAACACAAAGTGTGATAGATGCACTTATGTGAACAAGTATGATTGATTACTAGTGTGAACACAAGTGTGATAGATGCCCACTTAGTGAAAACAAGTATGATTGAGTTATACTGAAATGAACACAAAGTGTGATAGATTGACCCTTAGTGAGCAAAGTGATGATTGATTATACTGAAGCGAACACAAGTGTTGTATATTGCACAATGTCGAGCAAAGATGAATTTGTACACTAAATGGAACACAAAGTTGTATAGATGCACTTAGTTGAACAAATATGATTGATATCTAATGTGGAACACAAGTGTGAAGATGCACAATGTGAGCAGGAAGTATGATTGATTATACTGAATTGTGAACACAAAGTGTGATTAGGAGCCTTAGTGACAAAGTTTATTTTTTGGAAATTCTTTTGAAACTGATATACTGAAAATGAACACAAAGTGTGATAGATTGCACTTATGTGAACAGTAGTATGATTGATTATACTGAAAATTGAACCAAAGTGTGATAAGATGCACTTTATCTGTGAACAGAGTACGGATTTGATATACTAAACGAAATGAAGGTTGTGATTGATACACTAAAGGGTGCAATAAGGGTGTGATTGATACACTAAAGAAAAATGAAGTGAAGTTGTTGAAGTGTGATGATACACTAAATGAATGATCTTAAACAGAAATTTCTTTGAATGAACCGCTACATTTACATATCGTGTATGAATGGAAAGAACTTGTATTAGGTTACAATGCAATACAAACATTTGATGCTTTAAGAAAGCCAATAAATAGGACAAAACAGCGTTTTAGCAAGCACCTCATGAGGTGAGTGGCGGTGATACCGCCTCTGCTCTCCGATAGGGATCTCCCCTGTGCTCTTTCGAACCACTTACCTTCAACTTACAGTACGAAAGGCTTCGAAATACTGACAAGGGTCTTCTGTAGAACAACTTTGGCGTTGCCTTTCTTCCTGATCATATTCACAAACTTTCCCTGTTTCTCAACGGCCGGGTTGACAGATAGGTTGGTTCAGTTATTCCAGAATTGAGGTTTGCATACACGCTTATCATCCACCTATGGGGGCTTCCATTACAGATTTCAAAGCCTGAGGAACACGCCTCTCGGGTATTTAAACCAGACTTTAGTCTCGGAAAATCACCGAACCTTTGCGTTCTAGGCATAGCCATTCGAACTCTAGTTTCTACCGTCGCAGTTGGTTCTCCTAGGGAACTCATTGCGAACCAACCAAGATGCCTCTAGCAGGGAATGGGGATACTCAGGGGAGAGCACTTTGATCTCCATTCTGGGCCTTGAAACGACTGTCTTGAGCTTGAGGTAGAGGCATACTCGTACTTCGGAGCTTTGGCAAAGACTTGAAAGGGTACACACGGGACATGTAGTCTTGGAACTTACTGAAGTTGAAACAAACTCAGATGCTCGACATTTCCTCTGCTTTTGCGTTGTAGTTCCGGAACCATTTGCTTCAAATAGGTCCTAGTTCTACTGTTCTCGCATGACCTGGGTTGAATCCTGTTGCTTTATGAAAGAACGAATTTCTTGTTTTCACAGATGTGCAAGAACGGCACGGCACTCGGAGCGCAAAACGATTTTATTTTTGAATTGATAAATGAGTTTGGACCGGTGGTACGAGCCTACGACTGAACACAGCAAGACATCTCAACAAGGAAATAAAAAGGCACACAACCTGGGACACATCGAGTGACCACTCGAAACGACCTCAAACGAAGAATCGAGATTAAAACAAAAAGACACGACACTCAGACGTGCACAGGGAGCCTGTTTCACCGGTAGTGTGTTTTCCCACCCTTTCTCATTTGTTGATCCTCACAATCACTCGGCCCTCAAGGCTCTATTTTTTCTTGAAAAAAAACTTTTTTCTCCTTTTTTCTCTCATCGCACATCTCTCTATTCTTTCAATCTCTCATTTTTCATCCCTCCCCTGGAGTGGTGATGGATGAATGGCAATTGTGGGCTCGTGGCCCTAGCATTTTCCGCCAAGATTCTTCTTCTTTTTCACAACAGTGAGTTTCTCCCACAGAGGGTTATGATTCAGATCTGTTCTTAGAAAGGGAGTGGAATTCTTGTTCCCATCCAGTTCGTGCTTCGCACGTTAGCTTGATACCTCGTTGCCTTGGAGGAGTGAGAGAGCTTTCAGCCCTTTTGTTGTTAACTTCAGTTTGTGCCCTCTTCTGGCAGGTTAGAATGCCCTTCTTGGCAAGTATTTGACAATGGAAAGACAGGCAAGCCTGGACTCAAACTGTGCCCCCTAGTTCATCATTTTGGCCATTTTTTTTGTTTTTTGTTTTTCTTCTAAAAAAATATTGGACCAAAATGAGAGTTAGATTTAACATTTGCTTTGGTTCATTTTCTGATTTTAAAATCATGCAAAAATGAAGTGTCTCGAAATGCGTGCACACGGGCACGCAAACCGAGGAAATGCACACGCAATGCAAATGACATGGAAATATGATATGGGCTTACACTAACATGAGAGAGCCTCAGCCACACTCACATAAGAGGCTGATGGATGAAAATGAAGTGTCTCGAAATGCGTGCACACGGGCACGCAAACCGAGGCGATGGCATACGCAATGCAATGGCATGGAAATGGCATATAGAATGCAACATGGACTTATACTAACATGAGAGAGCCTCAGCCGCACTCACATAAGAGGCCGATGGATGAAAATGAAGTGTCTCGAAATGCGTGCACACGGGCACGCAAACCGAGGCGATGGCATACGCAATGCAATGGCATGGAAATGGCATATAGAATGCAACATGGACTTATACTAACATGAGAGAGCCTCAGCCGCACTCACATAAGAGGCCGATGGATGAAAATGAAGTGCCTCGAAATGCGTGCACATGGGCACGCAAACCGAGGTAATGGCATACGCAATGCAATGGCATGGAAATGATATGCAAACATGCTAATGGAATTTCAGCATTGAAATGTGGGGGAACGCAGCCCCGAAACAAGGTGAAAGCATACCCAATGCATGGAATAGTCCCGAAACATGATTTTTGGCACCCGAAATGGCCTATAGCTATACTAAACATGCACAATATGGACATACAATGAATAGACAGAAGCAATTAAGTCCAAAAATAAGCACTTTTTCAGTTCAAAGCATGGCCAAACAGCAAACCAAGACAGGACAAAACTAGCATGCAAGAAATCAGAAGCAAGGCAGCCCCAAAATAAGCACTTTTTTCAGTTCAAATCATGGCCAAACAGCAAACCAAGACAGGACAAAACTAGCATGCAAGAAATGGCCCTAAACATGAGATTAAGAAGCAACTCATAGCTGCTGGCCCCAAACAGGTTTGGATCCTTCAACAATGTTGAAGAGGGACCCAAAATATGATGTTTTACAGTTTATGGCAGCCCCAAAAACAGTATAAAAATATGCTAGAAATGCAATGCAAAAATAAGGCTCAAAAGTGGCTATAACATGAGGTATACAAAAAATTCATCAAACAAGAAAAGACCCTTAATAAAACATATTCAGAAGGTCAAAATAAGGCTGTTTTTAGTTCGGAACAAAGTCCAAAAGCAGCAACATCAGGGGCTGCCAAGGCATACAAAAATGGGACCAAAAAGAGGATATAAAGGGAAGTACAACATGGAAGTCCCAAACAGTGTTGAGTCCTTCTTCAATGTTGAAGAGGGGCTCAAAATAAGCCTACTTACAGTTCATGAGAAACTCCAAAATAGATCACACATAGGCTAGAAAAAGCATGCAAAATATTGACATACAAAGAGGGTATTGAAGCAAGTGCAAGATGGAGGGCTCAAACAGGGTTGAGCCCTTAATGAGACATGAAAATGAGCTCAAAAAAATGACCTTTTCAGTTTTGGTCGGAGCTCAAAACAATAAGCATGTATGGCTTGCAAAAGATACAAGAAATGGGCCAAAAAGGGGAAATTGAAGACCAATGTTTTTGTTGCTTCTTGGACCAACTTTGATGATTCTAAGCTGCTGAAATTCCTCCCCTTGCTGCTGGAATGGAGTGGTGGGGGTGGAGTTTGAAGATGATGAAGGAATGGAGCCCAAAACTTGAAGGAAATGGGGTGATATGTATGTATATGCTCCAACCAATCCTTGTAACCCCTTTTCTTGAGTTGGGAGGCCAGCAAAAAATGCAAGAGAGGGAGCGGAGACCCTAGGCCAAAGTGGAGGGAATTGAGGCTCTTGTTCCCCCACAAAATATCCCCCGGATATAGATATTTTCTGGGGGAAACAGCTGTACAGCTGTAAAGTACACACAGTGAGGAAGCAGGCCGGCCAGGTATTTTTGTTGCAGGTGGCCGGCCGGCCACCACCCCTAGCCGGCCGGCTAAGGATCAAAAAGGCCAAGTTGAAATAGTGGCCGGCCACCACTTTTTAGGGTCCTCCCATGTGTGTACAACACAACCCTATGGTTCAAAATTCAAGAAAAAGGGCCCAGGTTGTTCAACATTAGCCCGGAAGGAGGGGTTCAAAAGGGTCAGGCAACATTACTGGCCGGCCACCAACTTTTAGGATCCTCCCAAGTGTGTACATCACAGATATGTGGTTCAAAGTTCAAGAAAAAGGGCCCAGGTTCAACATTGGCTCGGAAGTGCGAAAAACGGGTGTCGGAGGGCGGAAATGGAATATAACTGGTTGCTAAGATAATTGCTGGCCTCCCACCCTCCAGTGACCTTCCTGGTGATGAAACAGAGGCACCTGCCAAAAATGAACGAAAACCGATGCAAAACGAATGCTCGGGGGCCAAAACACGCAGTTCGGGGTCCCGAAAATGGGCTGTTAAGCACCGAAAGTGGCATTCGGCCACGAAGTGGGTTTCTCAGACGCCAGTGTTCCTCAAAAGGGAGTAAAAAGGAAGTATTCCAGAAATTAGAACAAACGGAGATGGTTAGGTGGTCCCGAACCGAGGCACACGGCCAACGGTCCCGAAAAACCGGAAACCGGACTCCGAAATGGGCAAAATGGCCTGCGGCCACAAAATGTAGCGCACGGCCACTGAGAGATGGTCTGCGGGACCTCTCCCTCCCTTCAGGGAAAGAAACAGCGAAAACTGAGCTTGGTTCGCAAACCGAGGCAAAGCACAAAAGAGGGTTCGGAAGTCCGGAGGCAGGGCTCACGGCCGTGACTCTGAGACTTCTGAGCAAGCACATTATGTAATATCACCAAGCGCTCAATCGGTGACGTCTGAGTCTTAAGGTCGGTCAAAAATGAGGTGTCTACAGCACCTACTGTGCGTGTTTTAAGTCTTACACCTTGGACACACAGGCCAACTTAATTTTTCTTTAACACCCCCTTACAGTTTCACCATTTTATTTACCCTTTTAATAATACAATACATGCATCTCAAAACAACAATACGTTTTCTGAAACATTGAAATCCCCAGTTACAAATCCATGATATGCAAAATGTGATGTATGATTTGTAAGCATTTCCATTCCCTAATCCATATGCAGTTTCTATAACAATCAATACAACCCTTCACTAGTTGCCAAAACTAATTATCTCTAATTAAAGACAACAATAATAATATTCCAAAGTCATAACCAAATTGAAATCCCAATGATTTATACAAAATCTCATGATTTCCAAACAACATTCACACTCCTTACGAGTTTTGTGAATCTCAACCGAAAATATAAAATTTTCCCAAAACTGTTCATATCATTTCCAACGAAACCACAATTCAAATAGGTAAATAATACTCGGCATTTTTCCAATAATTCAAACATTTCTCAACCAAATCTCATTTCAATTAAAATTCTACAGCCATTTCAATTTCTTCTTTTCCATAAAAAGAACACCCAACACCTTAGTTTTTTATTAACTTTTGAGAAACCATTTGAAACCTAATTTTCCTCAAAAATTCATTACACAACAACCACTAGGTTACTAATCCCAAACCATAACCGAAAACAAGTCTTTTTTTCCCTATTGACATACAAATAGGGTATTGAAGCAAGTGCAAGATGGAGGACTCAAACAGGGTTGAGCCCTTAATGAGACATGAAAATGAGCTCAAGAAAATGACCTTTTCAGTTTTGGTCGGAGCTCAAAACAGTAAGCATGATGGCTAGAGGAATGGTGCAAAAATGAACTAGAAAAGAGGGAAAATGAACTCACCCTTGAAGATCAATACTTTTGTTGCTTCTTGGACCAAATTTGTTGCCTCTTAGCTGCTGGAATTCCTCCCCTTGCTGCTGGAATGGAGTGGTGGTGGTAGAGCTTGGTGGTGATGAAGAAAATGAGGTGTAGCTTAGGAATTTTCAAGGAAAATGAGAGAGATGGAGTGAGATAAGTGTATCAAGGCTTGAAGCAATTTTTTCTAACCCCTAAATGTGATATCACCCGCTGGTTATAAGGACAAAAAAGAGGGAGTAAAGGAGGGGCAAAGGTGGGGGAAAATTAGGCAAGTTTTCCCCCACAAAATATCCTCCGGATTGGGATATTTTCTGGGGGTGTAAAGTGGATATTGAGAGGAACATGGCCGGCCCCTTTTTGGAGCTCCAGGTGGCCGGCCGGCCACCTCCCCTAGCCAGCCGGCTAGGGGTCAAAAGGGTCAAGTTGAAATAGTGGCCGGCCACCACTTTTTAGGGTCCTCCCATGTGTGTACAACACAACCTTATGGTTCAAAATTCAAGAAAAAGGGCCTACGCTGTTCAACATTAGCCCGGAAGGAGGGGGTCAAAAGGGTCAAGTTGAAATACTGGCCGGCCACTAACTTTTAGGATCCTCCCAAGTGTGTACATCACAAATATGTGGTCCAAAGTTCAAGAAAGTGGCCCCAAGGTGTTCAACATTAGCCCGGAAGGAGGGGTTCAAAAGGGTGAAGCAACATTACTGGCCGGCCACTAACTTTTAGGATCCTCCCAAGTGTGTACATCACAAATATGTGGTCCAAAGTTCAAGAAAGTGGCCCCAAGGTGTTCAACATTAGCCCGGAAGGAGGGGTTCAAAAGGGTCAAGAACTGGTTGCTAAGATAATTGCTGGCCTCCCACCCTCCAGTGACCTTCCTGGTGATGAAACAGAGGCACCTGCCAAAAATGAACGAAAACCGATGCAAAACGAATGCTCGGGGGCCAAAACACGCAGTTCGGGGTCCCGAAAATGGGCTGTTAAGCACCGAAAGTGGCATTCGGCCACGAAGTGGGTTTCTCAGACCCCAGTGTTCCTCAAAAGGGAGTAAAAAGGAAGTATGCCAGAAATTAGAATAAACGGAGATGGTTAGGTGGTCCCGAACCGAGGCACACGGCCAACGGTCCCGAAAAACCGGAAACCGGACTCCGAAATGGGCAAAATGGCCTGCGGCCACAAAATGTAGCGCACGGCCACTGAGAGATGGTCTGCAGGACCTCTCCCTCCCTTCAGGAAAAGAAACAGCGAAAACCGAGCCTGGTTCGCAAACCGAGGCAAAGCACAAAAGAGGGTTCGGAAGTCCGGAGGCAGGGCTCACGGCCGTGACTCAGAGACTTTTGAGCAAGCACATTATGTAATATCACCAAGCGCTCAATCGGTGACGTCTGAGTCTTAAGGTCGGTCAAAATTGGGGTGTCTACATCACCTACCGTGCGTGTTTTAAGTCTTACACCTTGGACACACAGGCCAACTTAATTTTTCTTTAACACCCCCTTACAGTTTCACCATTTTATTTACCCTTTTAATAATACAATACATGCATCTCAAAACAACAATACGTTTTCTGAAACATTGAAATCCCCAGTTACAAATCCATGATATGCAAAATGTGATGTATGATTTGTAAGCATTTCCATTCCCTAATCCATATGCAGTTTCTATAACAATCAATACAACCCTTCACTAGTTGCCAAAACTAATTATCTCTAATTAAAGACAACAATAATAATATTCCAAAGTCATAACCAAATTGAAATCCCAATGATTTATACAAAATCTCATGATTTCCAAACAACATTCACACTCCTTACGAGTTTTGTGAATCTCAACCGAAAATATAAAATTTTCCCAAAACTGTTCATATCATTTCCAACGAAACCACAATTCAAATAGGTAAATAATACTCGGCATTTTTCCAATAATTCAAACATTTCTCAACCAAATCTCATTTCAATTAAAATTCTACAGCCATTTCAATTTCTTCTTTTCCATAAAAAGAACACCCAACACCTTAGTTTTTTATTAACTTTTGAGAAACCATTTGAAACCTAATTTTCCTCAAAAATTCATTACACAACAACCACTAGGTTACTAATCCCAAACCATAACCGAAAACAAGTCTTTTTTCCCTAAATTTGTACATCAACAAATATATATCCAAAACTACTTTTTCGAAAACCCATAACTAACAAAAATAACAAATAACGAGGCTAAACAACATGCACACCGTTAAGAAAATCTCTACCTCAACTCCGGAAGAAGAGAAAGCTCAAAGCCCTAAAACTCAACGTCGACAAAAACATGAACCTCTCAGATTAAAACAAAGTTTTCAATGTAACTTATCTTTTCTCCAAAGGACATATAGCGACCCTGGTTTTGACACGTCCCTTGTGGTGTGTCGAACTCGGGTTTGTATGGGTTGAATGGTGGCTCTTGTCTTGTTTCGCTTGTCTTCCCCTCATTGTTGGTTATTGGGTTGTAGTTGTGTGTTTTGAAAAGGTTGGTTGCTTGTCTTTCCAAACTCTTAGTTGCCCAAAATTTTGGCTCTCTGCTCGAGCAGGCATTCTTGCGCTCGAATGGGATTCTGAAATTTCGCTCCACGCTCAAGCGGGCATTCGGGTGCTCGAGCGGGGACTGTGTCTGCAAAAAAATACTGGGAGAGCGCAGGGTTTCACGCTCGAGCGAGAGTCTGTGTCTTACGCTCAAGCGGACCGCGTTTTATCAGCTTGTGAAAGTGACATTTCATATCACTTTTTACAATCCTCTCTCTCTCTAAAAGTCTCCAAGATCTAGATCTAGAGCCTCTCTCTCTAGAAACCATCTTCTCTCTTTGATTTCTCCAAATCTATTGTGATTTTGGTCATAGTTCCTTCGTCAAAGTTGTGTAACTTCTGAAGGACTTCGTTGTGTGCGGTAGAGATCGAGTTTCATCGTCGTTGATTTTGGGGGTTTCAACTCTTTTCTTCTTTAAACTTGAGGTAAGGATTTTCTTTGAGTTATATATAGGTTTTTGCAAGATCAAGATGGTTTTTAAAATCATCCTTTGATTTATTTTGAAAATTAGTTATTGATTCAAGGAAAAGAGTGATTTTGAAAGTTGGTTTACTATTTGATCCTTTGAGATAGAAATTGGGAGTTTTTGAACTATGATGATGAAAGAAAGATGTTTTGGTGAGATCTTTTCAAATATTTGAAGATGAATGGTTTTGGTGAAAAAACTTAGAAATTTGGGATTTTTAAGAAAGAGGTTGAAAATCTTTGGAATATGTTGTTACATTTATTTTGTGTCAAAATAAATGATGTTTGAAAATTGTTTATTTATTACATAA
>NW_021025600.1:0-12970 GCF_004153795.1 Camellia sinensis
AAAAGTATTGACGACGAAATCAGAGTTGTCACCGTATGAGACATTAGCGACAAGCAAAATGGTCGCAAAAATCATATATTTTTGCTCCTATAAAAGTATAATTGTTGCTAAAAGGTTAAAATTTGGATAAGCTATGTACTTTTAGCGACAAATAAATGCGTCGCCAAAAATACTATTTAACGGTACAAAATTTAATTTGTCCCTAAAAATCAACGTTTTTTTTAGTGACGAGTTAAGTTTTGTTTGCTAAAAGTTCCTGGAATAATCACGCAACTTTTAGCGACAAAAACAATATGTTGTCGCCAAATATATTAACGAGACAAAACACCACCTGTTATAAAAATTCACTAACACAAATTTTGATTTATAATTTTCCTGTTCAAATAATCCAAAACACCTATTTCCATGCCACAAGTATATACACAAATGTAATTGATAATAATAATACAGCCTGTGCAAGACATTTCATCACAATTTAAAATATAACTAGAAAAATCCCAATAAACATAATATACATCTCTGACAATCTAAAACATTGGCATAACCAAAGTAACTTACAAACTACTAATATCAAACCCATAAATATAAATTACCAAATCTATGTCAAAATATTTGTCAAAAATTACAACAAATATTTTACATGTTAAACATCTAACCAACAAGTCATTTACTAAAATCCTATATCAAAATATTTGCAAAACACAACACCAAATTTTGATGCCTAACATTTAATCCATAAATATTTACCAAAATCCTATGTCAAAAATATTTCCAAAACACAAATCAAATTTCTGATGCAGCCCGAAGAGCTATTTTCCACCATTGCTAATCTTGCCACATGAAAAAAGAAAAAACAATATTAGATTGACAAAAAAAAAAAAAACTCGATATGACAAACTTCACAACTTTGATTTTAATTTGTGTAACAGGAAGTCCAATGGGTGCTATTTGCTCATTACAACTCTATTTAAGCTTGGAAAAGCTAGCCGCGTGCCAAAGTTTCCGGTTTTGGTTTTTATGGTCATTTTGCAATTTTGGCGCTCTGAACGGCACCTTTTAAGTCTGTGTTTTACATTTTTTCTTTTAATTTTCTAACCAGAAATCCAATCAAGGTCCCGTTTGTTCTACAAGTCTATTTAGGTTTGAACAGCTATTCCGTGACAAGTTTGGTGGTTTCGGTTGTCATTTTCGCCAATTTCGGCTCCTGTAACGAGCTTTTTAGTTTTGTGTATTACAATTTTCCTTCTAATTTCTTAACCGAAGACTCACAATAGAGGCTCGTTTGTTCTACAATCCTATTTTAGCTTGAAAAGGCTTCCGTGCCAAGTTTTGGTGGTTTCGCGTGTCATTTTGAAATTTCGGGCCGCCGAACGGGCATTTAAGTCTTGTGTTTTACATTTTTTCTTCTAATTTTTTAACTGGAAATCCCAATCGATGCCGCCGTTTGTTCCTACAAGTCTATTTAGGCTTGAACAAGCGTGTCCGTGCCAATAGTTTCGGTTGGTTTCAGTGGTCATTTCGCAATTTCAGCCCCCGAAGCGGCCTTTTTAAGTCTTGTTGTTACAATTTTCCTTCTAACTTTCTAACCGGATAGATCAATTGAGGTCCGTTGTTCCTACAAGTTCTACTTTAGGCTTTGAAACAAGCTGTCCGTGCCAAGTTTCGGTGGGTTTCGGTAGTCATTTCGAAATTTCACATTTCGGCCCACGAAGGGCCTTTTAAGTTTGTATTTTAAATTTCCTTTTAAATTTTCTAACCGGAGATCCATCGAGCATCTCGTTTGTTCCTACAAATCTTATTTAGGCTTGAACAAACTGTCACGTGCCCAAGTTTTTTCAGTGCGTTTCGGTGGTCATTTCACAATTTCGACCTCCGAACGGGCCTTTTAAATAATTGTGTTTACAATTTATTTTTCCTCTAATTTTCTAACCGGAGATCCAATAAGAGGTCCGTTTTTCCTACAAGTCCTATTTAGGCTGAGACAACTGTCTGTGCCAAGTTTCGGTGGGTTTCGGTGCGTCATTTCGCAATTTTGGCCCCTAACGGCCTTTTAAGTCTTGTGTTTTTACAATTTTGCTTTAATCTTTCTAACCGTAGATCCAAATCGAGGTTCCGTTTGTTCAACACAACCAAACATATTAAAATGAAATGCTTGTAGGTGATTTGAAAAGTAAATTATGAAAAATATACTTACCCAAAAGTGTTTGTCAATAAGATTCCTCTGATGAATAATGTTTTCATCAACCTGCATGCCTGCTTTGATCCTTGGTCTTCCTGCATAAACTTTCTCAATCTCTTCAATCAAAGTTGATTATTATGGATTCAAATGAAATCATAAAAAATATTTAAAACTGGCAAATTGAGGCATTAATTTTGTGGACAAGATTGTAAAGCTATTCAGTGACAGGTGCTTGATGTATATTGGATTACTGAGATGTTCTCAATAGCACCCATTTATCTTGGCTTTTGCACATTGGTTCTTAACATAATAGTGATGTAGTAAACTGAAAAGAGAAGAAAAAAGTGCAATTATACGTGAAAAGATCCCATGCACAGTAATCATAACGAGTCACACTCTACATAAGTTCTATGACAAGCTATCTCTGTTACCAGTCATCTGTTTTTTGAATTCGCAGCAGGGTAAAAAACATGTAATCCACAGTTGTTTTAAGAATAGCGGCAGGAATGGTAATAGATTACGATAAAAAAAAAATTAAAACTACACACATATACCTTATCAACTGTAAAAGGTTTTATAACAAAACCTAGAAATAAGCAAATGGACACAAAACATCACAATTGCCTCCACAAAGAATGCGAAAAACGCCAATTCAGTGACCTGCAACCCTTACTTTGTTGTTAGGCCCATAAGGATCTTGTATTGTAGAACTTATCATTAACTTTACACCAAGGATTCCTTAAAAATGAAGCATGCAGTAGTTTATAATTGCCTTGGCTATAGAGAAAAAAGTCAGATGGCTTAACATAAACAAATGTTTCAAAAGGGTCACAGAAATGCACAAAGCACTTGAATATTAGAACTACTTGCGGATTACACCCAGGCTCGCGAGAATGAAAGAAGAGTTAATATGCATATAGATATATAAAAATTGATTGATTAAACTTGAAATGAAAATTATTGCAGTTCTACACTAACAAATGCCAACAGAAAAAAACCAAAAAACAAAAGAAAAACAAACTTGAATATTTAAAAAAATGGCCAAATAGGTTTTATGAATTTGTTCACTTATAACGATAAGATTAATTGGCAATCATGCTCTCAGGAGACTCCTTACCATTCTCTTTCCTTCTTTCCGTAGTTGTATGCCGTATGCCAGATGCTTATTCTTTATCAAATCTCTCAGCACCAACTACAAAAAAATAAATAAATAAAAAAAGCACTAGGACTAAATTGAAAAGCAATGTGTATGTAAGAAACATGGCAAGATCTACAACTACATAATTACAGATAATACATACCAACAATTTTGTTTAAATGGCATGTGAGTTCTCACACACACACACACAAAGGGAATTCAGTGTCATAAAAAATTGTCTTGGCAGCAATATGATTTACAGAGAAAAAAATGTCACTGGACTGAACTAGCTGAAAATGATTATCCATTTTAAAACATTCATCACGTGGAGCACTGCACTGCAAGTGATAGCACATTGCACAAAAACATGCTGTTAATCTTATTCAAATGAAGAGCACAAAAGCATTTACTCAGTAACTTTCATATAGCTAAGTTTGTTATGCTACATACCATATGTTGAACAATGCAGGCTATACATCTATGTTCTATAAAAACAACAGAAGCGTCCAGAATTGTAATTAGTTAACAAATAATTCAATAGTACCAGGCTTACTTGGGAGAGAAAACTCAGCTTTCCAAAAGGCAAGGGCATACAATCCCAACGTCAATCCAACACTCTAGTAAAAGAGGGAAAGATCATTCAAAATACAATACCAAAGCAAGAAATGCGCATGAAGGAAAATAATTTGGAAATTACAGGAATGCAAATATTTAAATTTTTTCCATAATCACATTTTGAATGCTTCATATTTCTTTCAATATCCAATGCACACGTGCTATTCAAAGCAGAAAATGCTTGCACTAATTTGAAATTTAGAAATTTATCATGCATAATTTCTGAACCAAGCACAATGTATCTATGTTAAAAATGTTCATATGTTTTGTAAACGAAACAAGGACATATATTGTGGCAGTCAATGTTTAAATGTGCAACCTGAAACAGATCAGAATGAGTTGCAACAACGTGTTAAGTGTGAAACCACTGTCCAATAAATGAAAGAAATATTACTGAAATAGAGGCCTTCACACTTCACATAGTGGTGATGCACTTCATGCATCTACAATCCCGCAAACCCGTCAATATTAATGTTATTCCTTGAGAATGCCGATGCCGCACACAACCAAACATGCCTATCAAGTTACAAAGATGTAACCTTGAGAAATAGACCCAATTGCATCCTCCCTCCATGCTTCAAATGATGGTCCTGCTCTTAACTGCACAGGACAGTAGAAAGTCCACAAAGTGAATGAAAAATAAAAGCAGAATCACAATAACTCACATCCAGACAGAGGAAGAAGAGGAAATTCGTGAGGAAAAACTTTTCATACACTAATAGAAACAGTAATGGGACTGATTCTATAGAAAAAGTCTTACCTTTTCAACAGGTGGCGCATACACAAAGGAAATGGAACTTTTTAGCTACTTGATCTATATGTCTTTTAAAGATATTTCTGCAATTCCTTGCTGCAAAATCAGTATATAACCAAATGATCAGTGTCCACTTGACTCTATGACCAAGGGTAGCATAACCAATAGCTTAGTAGCAGAAGTCACCTGGGAATAGTCAGGACCCAGATAACTGGTGGACAAGCTTCACAATACTATGCAATATCAGAGAAAAAGTGAGGCACTGTATTTGAAAGAGAGTCCATTTTTAAACTTAAAAGTCCATAAACTGAAAATACTCACAGCGTTCCCCTTCTCGTCGTCTCTATAGATGGAAGTCGCAATTTTCTTGAAAGCAAAGGCCACAACAATTTTATGAATTCCAAAGGATGCAATTCTATTGCTTAAATGGCACTTGACGATGGAAAAACAAAGTCTTAAATATTGGAAAGGACCAATGTAAGAAAACAACTACAAACATCTTCCATGATGCTGGTGATAGACGATGCAATTAAAATTATCTTCAACTTATGAATTCTGGACATGAGAATTTCTTAGAGAATTTTAATGCATTACCGTCATATAAATCATGCTTCCATTCTTGCACAAGAGAATTTAAATGTTTCTTCTTCTCTTTTTCTTCACTTCATGAGAAATGATGATCCAAGTACGCCGCAGGAAGGGCTTGGAATCACAAACAAAGAAAGTAACAGAACGTTCTTATAATGGAAGAACTGTTAAATATAACGCTTTCGGAAGAAAAAACTAAAAACTAAAAGATAACAATGGCAAGCAAGAAGCAATTATATAGTCACATATGTAAATAAGTCCGTTTCATTGTTCTTCAGGCACATCCATGATTCCCAGGACATGGGATTTCCACCTTTAATCACAGCAACTAAAACAAAAAAACATAAAAAAATGTTAACACTTTATTCACATCATTTCTAACTAAGACAGAGTCAAACAGTAACCATGCAAACAATATATAAATACCATGACGGAAAGAAACATACAAATGAGTACAGAAAACACCCAAACTACTAATAAAGCATAGTTGAGAAAGATCCTGAAAGAAAATCTGTATATTATGATATCCAACAGTTGGCCAAATAGACCAAGCCAATTTTTCATTAGAGAAAAATTGAATATTTTTTATGAGATATTTTCAGAAAGGAGGAAAGACATATAACGCTCTCCAATACGAGGCTGACAAAAATTCAAGTCTTCATGTAATCCTTCAATGGCGGATCATAAGAGTGTCAATGAATATGAACCAGCCTGTAATTCAATAAAATGAAATCATATCAGCTGCAACATGTAACAATGTCGTTCAATAGCATATCAGGCGGAAATCAATAAATGTCCATTTATCTGAACTTATTTGGGTCCACAGTGTACTTTATTATAAATTTAACCTGATTGATTAGTACTTTTCAAAAAAATAATATATAAATAAGATGACTGACTTGCGATGGCAAAAACATGTATCATATGTATCAATTGCAAATAGCATTTAAGTATTTCAATAATACCTAACACCCTGGACTTCTATTCATTCCTTGAAATATCTCCCTTTCTTAAAGTGACTAAATTCAATTGCAAAAATTTAAGAGCATGATTATATGAGCGCAAACCAGTAGGGCATCTTCATGTTGTATTAGACTAAACACCATCAACTAAATACAAGGAAGAGACAACCGGTCTTAGCCTAGATATATTTTTCCCCCCTTATGATGACAGACAACTAGAATGTTAATATTTGTAACTTAGCACAAATTGTTCAAATAATTGCCAGTGACACTTAACCAGCTGAATAATCACAAACATAAAGTTTCATATACAAGCAGGCTGCGTAACACTTCTCAAACTAAATTAATGTGAATCAGAATATAAATCCCCTAATGCTTAATCAGCCAAAAGAAGTGGATTCACAACTTTTTTCATGCATCAGCTCAAAGTGAGTAAATAAAAAAGTATCTTCATATCTTCATCCGAAAACATATAGCTGCATATTACCATTAAATACAAAAAAGAACCAAAAAAAAAGCCGAGAATCCAGTATACAAAAATTCCAAAATTCTAGTCACATCCACAACCAGAAATATAAAACAGAAACAAGTGAAAATGACTCTTAATTCAGTCACATAGTCAAAGAAAATTGCTCATACACAATTCTAGTCCCACTGCAACCTTTTTGTCTCTTTCAAACAACACACAAACAGTGGTGGGGGTGAAAAAACCATTACAAATGCACACCAAAAACGAAATTTACTCAAGATCACCTAAATTACTCTGATGTCTCTGAAATCATCAAAATTTCAAAATATTCACAAAAATGCAAAGCTTAATGGCCTAGCACAAAACATGTTTAACAAATGATCAAACTACCGAAACTCAAACCAGATTCTCACAAGAATCAAATCTAATTTTGTTTCTTAGCAAAAATCAGCTCCAAAAATCCGAACATACCGGTCCGGAAAATTAGTTTCAATCAGTCCAAAAATTAGAGATTATCAATCCGAAAATCAACATATTCAAGTCCGAAACTCACAATATCAGTCCGGAAACTCTCACAGTGTGAGTGAAGTGAGAGTGAGAGTGAGAGGGAGAGGGAGAATGAGAGAGAGGGAAAAGAGAGACAAAAGAATGAGAGAGATGTCTATTATTTTTTCCTTCTAATTCTATTGTATGCATACATGGCAAGACCCATCATGAAACCACTTATCAGAAGCACAACAGGCCTGTGGTTGTGTGGTTACAAAAGACCAAGTTTTCATAACAAAAAAGAGTAGCAAAGCTTACACATTGTTTACGGATGAGATTACAGCTTCGACAGCCTCTTCTGAAGAAAATGTTAACGAAAACCCAAAACCACTAGATTTTGAGGTCCCTGGAACTCGGGATACCTTTGCACTAAGAACCTTCCCTTTCTCAGCAAAGAAGTTTTTGAGCATCTCTGTAGTATACTGTTTTTGCATAGATTGGCCGACATAAACTTTAGTGGGGCTGCAATGAATTCAAATTCTTCAGACTGGAAAAATGGCAAATCCTAGTTTTGTAAGGGTTTTCTGTTAATATTTTGCTTTGATTTCTCGACCCTCTAATTTGCTGTAGTGAAAACAAGATCAAATTAAGCAATTGTTCAAAAGAATTCTATAAACAAAGACCATACATAGTGAATTATTATCTTTAAAAACAGTAATATGACCATATATCACAATCTTACTGTGGCCATTTAGCTTTTCATAGCAGCATTTGCCATCTCAACAGCTTCATCGTAACAAATGCAAATCGTCGGCTCCTTCCAGAGTACTTTATCATAACATACCTATCGGTAGAAATCCAGAAAGAAGTTAGAGTGCCTAATTGCAATTGTTAATAGAATAAGGAACCTTTTCCCATGTCTACCCAGCGTCAAGGTGAGCCCTCTGCCTTTCTGCTTTGGTCCAATGCAACTTTGTGAAACAGTCAAAAACCAATAGACACTCCTTCAGTTTGAATAGGATCAAACTTACGCTTTTAAATGAGCCCCTTTTCCACACTTTATCTGTCTATCCTAGTGACATGAATCCTCACTCGTAATTGCCCTATTACACAAAGATCCATCTGTCAAGTTTTCTACAAAATTGTAATGCAAAGCCATATAACACTGATTTATTCCATGGATCCCCATTAAAATTAAAGAAAATCACTTCTACAGTACTAAACTAATGCAATCACGACAAATTCATAATTAACTAGAATTGATACCTCGGCCTTCTCGACAACACCGTGCTCTTTGACAATCTGGCGGAGCTCATCGTTGTTGACAGTTCGAGGAATGTTTCCGATGTAAACTCTCCGTGCCGCCTCGGACGACGGGTCTTGTGTCGAAACCGAAGTTTCTTCAGCAACAGCGGAGACCCATTTGGATTGTTTAGAGTTGGAACCCAAATGTGAGATTGAGAAGCGAAGAGAAATTGGATGAGGGTTAGGATATTTGAGGGAGTGGAGAGAGTTTAGAATTGGGTTGTTGGGGGATTGCGAAGGGCTTTGTGAGGTGTTGCTGGAGAAGATGAAGAAGTCTCCAATGTGTGCTTCTGAACCTGTTTGTGCCGCTTCAGGTTCTGAAATGAGAAGATGAAGAAGTCTCCTTTTAGGTCACTTTTGTTTATTCACTTAAAAGTCATTTAAAAGAAAAATAAAAAAAAAAAAAGGACAGATTCAAAACGACGTCGTTTTGACAAAAAATTTATTGGCGACGAAAATCATTTTGTTGCCATAAATATCACTCACCTTTCAGCGACTAGTTTAATTCTGTCGCCAAAAAGTCGCAAATTGGCGACAAACAGTTTCGTCGCCATATATTAATTTCGTGGCCAAAACTTTTTTAGCGCTCCCGCGCGAAAAATTAAATTGGTGCCAACCATTTTTCGCGACAAATTGAGATATTTGTTGCTAATGGTGTAGTTTTTGGCGACCAACACGTATATTGTCGCCAAAAAAATACAATTGGCAACCAAATTCAATTTTGTTGCTAAAAAACATCGCAAAAAATGCTTTTTGTTGTAGTGGCTTATGTGATATAACTGCCTAAATGCTTGTGGGTGAAGGTTGGGTTATTTGAATTGGAACAATTCATCAAATGTGTGTTTTAAAGCCCACTAGATAGTGGCAAAATCATGTTTTCTAAGCCCACCTGAGGGTGGCAAATCCACGTCTTAGCCTGCTTGCGGGTAGCACCATCAAACCATTTTCAAATAAACAAACATGAAATGTTTTGTTCCAATTCAGGCGATCCAGTCTATACTTGTATGATGTGCGCATCACATAGTAAATCTAGGCTAATAACCGGAATAAAAATGCATAAAATTTTCAAAAATAGATATCATGGTTAGTAGAGGCCGGTCTCTGACTGGGCGAGCGGTGGTGCTCACAAAGTGACCTTCCCCAATCGTACCCAAGTTCCCGAGTCGAGGCAACTTTGGTGATGACGGACACGTGGCCTTAGGCAACGAGTCAGGGTTTCCTAAATTTCTCAAAAATAAAATTTTTAGGTGGCGACTCTGTATCTAGCAAAGCAGTCCATGTTTGGCACTTCTTTCAAAAATCTATTTTCTCAAAACGATTTGCCGGATTTAGACTCTTTGGTTCAGATTTAGAACCGTGACAATTTGAGAGTTCTGAACTGTAGTGAGCCCAATATCGAACGGAACGGGGGACTCGTTCCCTCCTAGGGCGTTCGGGGACATCTACACATTGATTGGCTTCTTTTGTGTGTGCTTCTGATCTTGGTTATGGAGGCAGCCACTCTACTAGCTAGACTTATTCACCCAAAAAAAAAAAACTAAGTGCAGCAATAGCAGCAGCAACTAAGTGCTGCAACAGCAGCAATAACAGTAGCAAAGGCATTAACAAACCAAAACAAATTGTGGTCCTGTTTTATGGTCAAATGTCATACACTATGCAAGTGATACCAGCAAAGGTCTATTCTTTGTGGTTTAGTTGGGAGGGGGAGGGGTGTGTGAGAACAAAGCCTTATTTTAAGGATGCTTTCGAGACAAATTGAAAAACTTAAAAATAAAAGACAGATAATAAATTTTTTGGATTTAAGATGTGAGAGAGAGTGGAAACTCTCAATTTGTTGCATTTAGGGATTTGAATCTTATTTTTAACAACTATAGAACATGAATGCTTATATGGGGCCACATAGCCTTTATCTGATCTATGAATAATTGCAAAGTCCAAAAAAGAAAAAAAAAATAATAATTCCACAAGGTCTAAACAATCTACGCATTCATTATTCAATACTATCATTTATATTGAATGTTACATATCCAAGAGAAGTGGTGCAGGCTTTAAACACTGCTAGGAAATGCCCCAGGGCTCAAAGTGGGCTGCCTAACTCACTTAGGTGGTTTGCCTCCCAAAAGAGGCAGCAACTTGCAGCAATAGCGAAAACTGTTCTGCAGCAGCAGTAGAGCAACTCTGCAGCTGTAGTAACAACTAAGTGCTTATTGATCTTCCAGCTACTATTACAAATTTGAGTGGAGAGTAATTTCTTAAGGGTTGACTGCTTATTGGTCTTCCACATAACCTTTGTAACGTTTAGCAAGGTGCTAAAGCTAATGTTGTCAGTTTGCCTACTGTAAACATCAATTGTGAATGTTCTCAGAGAAATAATCCTAGAAGTAAGATTTTGTTCATCTCGTAGAGGAGGTAAGTGATTTTTTTTCCATTGATAGAATTGTCTTCTATGAATTTGTTATGTGTGTGAACAAATTTCAAGTTGAAAAATTGCTTTAATCTAGGTGTGTTGATATGGGAGCTCCAAAATGTAATTCCTTTACTAAAACAGAAGATTCTATGTGGTGTAGCCAAAAAAGTAGGTGCATTTGGTTTCAACCTCTAATTTAGGAACACGACATCATGTAAAGCTTTTTGATCTGTTGAACATGATCTACATATGTCTAAGAAAATGATTTTTTTTAGAACTTTTGTTATGAACCCATGGACCTAAATCTCATACATTTTTTAGTTGGAGATTGGCAAGGTTCTATCATGCCAACTTAAATTGGGACTTAGGAACACATTGAGAGAATTGGTTAGGCCTCCAAAGATTCATCTATTGTCCTCTCAGAAAGGTGTTCAGTCCATTAGAATTCTATTTTTTTTTCTTTAATGGCCTGTCCCTTGGGTTCTAGAACTTCTTGGTGAGAAGAAACTCTAACAATTATCCCTTAGTTGATCTATTTTTCTAGAATCTGGCACGTGTTGATGAGAAGAAAATCTTTGAAAATGATCATTTTTTATGGATAATGTTATGCCATCTAAAGATCTTTCTTTTCTTTTCTAAAGATGTGACAGTAGTTAATTAGTCCAACTATTTGTCTTATTATGCAAGTCCTTTCTGGGAGTAATTAATTGTTTTCCTCAACACCCATATTCTAAAATGTTCACACATGACAAGTTTTAGCATGCTTTATTGTTTCTCTGGGTACACCCTGAAATGTGTAGTAATTGATGACGATTCACTATAAAGATTTCCCGGAAAGGAAGAGCTTACATTCCAACTTAGAACTAGAATTTTGCCTTGCATCTATTTAGCATATACGAAGCATCAGTTCTTTGAGTCTAATGAAGGCATAGGAACTCAGCTTGAACGTGGAAAAGGGGGTATTGAAAACTTACCTACAGATTTCACTACTTGTCATCAACTTATATGTGGTTTACACACATCAATGTGCATAAGATCTACAAAGCACTATTCTTGTGAGTGTATATAATGATATCCAGAAGTTAGACTTACTAGATTCAAGATTGCTTATTTAGAGTGTGCATGCACAAGACATGGAGAGTGGAGAGAAGGCATCTCTGCGATTGAAATATGTATTGATTGTAACTTTTTATATCAGTTTTTTTTTTTTTTTTTTTTTTGGATATTCTCTTATGATGTTTTCTCATTTAATTATATCGATTGTCTATCTAGTTATTATATGTGATATTATATTATCTAATGTATCGTTAACCCTATATTATGTAATGGTCAGCCTTAAATCATTCATTTTTCAAATTACATTTGCTCGTTATTTATTTGAGATTTTGCCTTCAAGTTCAAAGCCAACGCCTTTTTGTTTTGCTTCTTCTTCAGATATTTCTGTTTTGTGACATAATTCCACATTATTATGTTTCTCCTAAGTCTTTTTTGTAATAACTATAGACTAACTGTTTTTTTTTTTTTTTTTTATATTTTAGTAATTTCATTTTGAAAACATCATGTTTGAAACATACCTAAGCAATAAGATAGCCCACACAAAGAAAAAGAAATGACAAAAAGGAATCAATTATACGTACGTCGTTTCTTTCTTTACTCTCTGTTGTAGCTCATCGTATCCTTGCCATTGCCTTGTACCTAGTTCTGTCGGCCATCATCTCCATGTCAACCTTGGCTGTTGTGGCTTTTACAGCCTAGATAAAAGCAATTGTTCCTTAAAACTAGATATTGCTAATGCTAGTGTACATTTTAGGATCATACAACTTGGATTCTAGCATAGGTATACTATTGGTTTCTGCTATTGCAAGTCTGCAGCTTGGTATCAGTTTCTTTGACTGATTCTGCAATTTTTCCAATGAAGCTCATCAAAAACCTAAAACAACCTAAGAAAAAAAGTCTTAATGGAAAGAAGTAATAATATCCATCTACAGATTTGAAAACCCATCTACGGCCTGTTTGAATAGTGGCTCAATAATAGCACACGTAAAAAAAAAAAAAAAAAAAAAAAAA
>NW_021025601.1:0-26065 GCF_004153795.1 Camellia sinensis
AAAAAAAAAAAAAAGGGAGAAAAGAATTAATAATTCCCCGTAAAGTTGGGAAGGCATTTTAATTTTGAGTGGTTCCTTAACAGCATTGAAGCCCAAGTCCTTTTGTAAAGATCCACAAGCTAGTGAAAGTTTAGGTGGTACAATTGATTCATAGTAAAAAGAATATTCTCAATGAGGTATCCTTGAAAGTGGACGTGGCCGTTGAGCCGAACTACTAATAAATTCTTTGTGTGAGCTCTTCTTTCCTTCTTTTTTATTTTTTGTGTATTCATTTTATTAATCGCTGCATTTAATCACTTGTCTTTAGAAAGTTCTTTTTCTGGCCAATTTTTTTTTTAACCCACATTCCATCCCCCCTCTTACGTTGCTTCTTGCATAACATGAGTTATTTTTACTCTAACTCCCCTCAGACTACGATTCAGCAGTCAGAAAAAAATCGCTAGAAGTGGTTACGACAATGCAACAGTAGTGGTAGCGTTATGAGTATGCGACAGAAAGTATGGTGGAGCAAAATAGAACAAATTGACATGTTAAAAATAAGTGATGTAAATTAGATAAGTGAATATAAATAAATATACAATAAATAAGATGATATAACATTTTAAATTATATTAATTTGTTTGTTCCTAAAAAATAAAACCTTGAGATTGATAAATAAAAAAAGTTTAAAAATGATAATTAAATGGGAAATTTTACTACTATACACACCCTGGAAGGGTGTACCTTATTATGCATCCTTAGTCATTTTCTTTTTTAGTTGACAATATCTTTTAAATTATAGCTACTCATGAAACTTTTTAATTAGCATTTCATGTGGTGTTTGGTATAACTTCTTTTTTTTCTAGTTATGAACTAAAAAGTATGCAAATTATATTATTTTTTTTTTTAATTATAAGTTACATATGTACACACTCTAAATGCTGTTGTACATATGTCCTTTTTCCATAATAACCAAGTGCACTCTTAATTTTCTTTTAATAAAAGATGAACCTGGCAAGTGAACACATGCAATACGTGTGCAATTAAGATAAATAAAATAAAAAATAAATAATGAAAATAAATTAATATCAAAATAATGCTATTTGCTTTAAATGGGCAAGTATGCTTTTGAATGAAACCTATGATATCTTGAGTTCAGACTTTTTTTAGACACCAAAATTCCAGTGCTCAGCATATTTCTATATAATTATAAATAAGATAGAAGTAAGAGGACAACAAAGCAAAACACTTTTTCATTCAACAAGAGAGACTTTATCTACCAAAAAAATTCTCAAAATTTGACCAAGGGGAAACCTCCCCCCCTCCCCTCCCCCATTTTTTTAACACTGGTGACAATTAGTTAATTATAAATACATAGAAAAAAGGCATCTTTGCAGAATTTTTTGTTAGTCATCAAAAGATGTATTTTCGTAGCGGATTGCCGAAGACCATGTCACGTAAATAATTCTGATTGACAAATAAATTGTGGTCTACCTTATAAATAAATCTGGTCGCGACCAATATTTTTAGTTGTCAAAGCAACAAAAAAGTTCATCGCTGTAAATAATATTTAAGTGACATATAGGATGATTATCGTTTGTTTTAGCGACTAAATAAATGCATCGCCAAAGTATCTTTCAGCGACGAAACAAATTTATTGGTTGAACGTCAAATCTTTTGCCCGACCAATCAAGTAACAAATTTATATCCTATTCAGCATAGACTTTTCAGCAATGAAAATGAAAGTGTCACAAAAGTAAATTCACAACTAAAAAATCTAACACCGCAAAATTATTATTTATATATTTCTTTTTTTGCAAATGTTCCCTGTTTAGTACATGATTCACAAACCTATAAAAAGATAATCCAACGCCCAACTACTTTTTGTGCAATGCAATTTCTACACTACATGGTAATCAAAACAAATTAACAACACTTGTGCAATAGCAGATCCCAAAATATAAACTAATTCAAAAGTAACAAGCATATTAAACATAACTAAAATATCAAATCCAAAACATCCAGCATAAGGTACAAATCCCTTACAATTTGAACTTCAAAACATGTCACAGTATGAATTCCAAAAAAACATCCAAACTTACAAATTCATAAGCAATCCTATAACAAAAACATATTCAAAATTCAATATATCCTGCGATGTCTGTTACGTTATCCATCCATCGCCATCACTGTCACAACATATGAAAAAAAACTACACAGATATAAAGATGTTAGTAATAAAAATGCTTGGTCTCAAAATTGTGATTATAGCCATTGAGTGTTTCTACTTAAATTTGCCAAATTTAGCTCGAGTATTTGCACAGCATAATATCGTAAATCAAAGTAGATTAATTAGCATCCTAAAGTTGACAATCCACAATATCTTAACATAGCAAGAAAAGTAAATACTCCATAAATACACATATTAACTATCTCATTTCTGCTGAGGACAGTTAGGAGGAAATTCAAGTGTTGTGGGAAATCAGATTTAGCATCAATAGAAAAGTAGACGGTCAGTACCAGTGTTATGGGAAGTTCCGATTTTATCATCAAGGCAATAGAATTGATTTCAGATGTGGACTGCCATTCTTAACATATAGCATGGAGCTCCCAAAAGCCTAAGAAATGATGGAAATTGCAACACCACTGCATTTAGCTATGCTATGAACGAACAATGAAATTAACACTTAGACTCCTAGGAGGCAGATCAAAACCAAAAAACCACAAAGAACGAAGGCAGAGAAGAACAGAGAAAGAACTTGAGCAGAGAGAGAGAAGAGAGGAGAGAGAGAGAGAGAGAGATTACCTTTTGAAATGATGGAGTAATAACAAAATTATTCATCTAACTTTGTTGAAATCACAAGTGTCATTAGAAGTGCAATGCAGATTGTACATTTCTTTTCTGCCCTAAAACCATAGGGTAAATCATAAAGATGTATTGTTAGAACACAAAGAAGTCCATGCCATTTAGACAGCCAGAAATAAAAAAACAATGACACCTCTCACAACATTCGAGTGGCAAACGACACAACAACAAAAATAAATTAACATTGTCGAAACAAATACTATAAATTCAATATATTTTTTCTTTTACAAAATGAATTCTATATTTTACTTCCTCATGATTTAAACCATATATGTAACACCTCAAAATAAGACATCTCACTTCATGTTCATAAGAATCCATAAACATCAAGAAGATATTATATTCCATATATCAGAAGTGTTTCTTTCACAAGGTGTTTACATGCTTGTCACATAGATGCCCACCGGCTTACAACCTTCCAAGTCAATACTTGGTTACACAAAAGAGAAGTCTAAAACTCTTTTAACAATATAAAGTCCTTGCTTGAAATTAACACGTAACACAAAAGGAAACAACAAAAAGAAAGCCTTTAGCCCCTAACCTCCGCAAGCTAATGTCTTGGAGGCGGCATATCACTGTACCTGACAATGGTGTCCCAAGTAGGGTGAGCCACAAACCCAGTAGAGATATGCTAAACAGGTATATCAGATAACTAACTTTGCATTTGATATTTTAAACCTTATAAGCCAACTTGTTTCTTTATCCAACGTAACTTCCACGTAAACATGCTTTTTCTTTCAAGATCAATTCACTGTACATTATTCAATATTCCCAACAATTTAAAGATGAGAACTACAATCATATATCAACACATTCAATAATCAACATAACATTCAATACACTTCTATTTCTCTTGCATTCTTTATGGAACTACGTCCGGAGGACTGGCCACCCAACTATAATAGGATTTCGGGCTCTTCCGACCTGGACCATATCGTGGCCACTTATTAATTAACTGGAGTCCATCCCCGAGTCTCTCCCAAACAAATGGTACATCCCATTATCTCCACCACACATATAGACAATACATGTATTTAAATACAATAGTCATATACCCACCCAAGCATCACATAATTCAAGTGGTTGATTCCAAACATGCCAGTTCACTGATTCAATGACAGTATCTCTATTGATTAGTTTCAATTTCCTAATCATCATGCAATGTTTTGCAACAATCAGACTACACTCATCGATAACCCAAAACACAGTTATTTTCTAAATAGATAATAAATCTATCAAACAGATAATTTATTACATTTTCCATTGGTTGAGTGAATTTTGCAATCCAACTACATCATTCATCACAATTTCCCCCCAATTTCAGACAATTTGTCCTTATTTTCCCAAAAAAACCCAATTTCATATTGTCCACAATTTACTAAATTAATTATACAAATTAAAGTGTCATGTTAAATTCAATTAGGGCATTTTCCTCTTTTTCTCTCAAACATTGATCCTAGACCCAAATTTCATCCATTCTACTCCTAAAATATCCCCTTTTCAAAGACCTCACACACAATGAAGTCCAAAGATAGCAAACCCCTCATTATCAACACATTTCAAATTTCAAACCTAATTACTTCCCAAAATTTTCAAATCCACCAATTCTATACAAAATGACTAATGTCTATGTTAAAGACTATATAAAATGAGTAGATTTATCCCTACCTCACATGGAGAAGCTCAAAAGGAGATGAAGAGAAAAAACCTAAGATGCTCCAAGCTTCAACTTTTTCGGATCAACTGATAGCCCCACACGATACTCTACCTTTTTTTACAAAAAGGAAGTAGGGTAGAGACACTCTAGATAAGTGTATTTGTAGAGAGGGAGAGAGAGTAGAGAGAGAGACAGCCAGATATAGGGTTTGGAGTGAAATAGAGTTGAAAAAGTGGTGCAGAATCACGCTGTTTGCGAACTCATATATACAGGGCTCGCTCGAGCGAAGAAGTGGTCACTCGAGCGACCAGACACAAAAGGACCTCAACTCGAGTGCAAAGCGTCACTCGAGTGGAATGCAAAGCTTTAGGTCTGCAACCAGATGCCCGCTCGAGTGCAGGAGTCCTCGCTCGAGCGAAGGACACAGAGTTCGCTGAGCGCAAGAAAACGGCTCGAGCGGAGAAATACCACCCTTCAGGTCAAAAAGAGACGCAGACGCAGCGCTCGAGCGCAAGAGTTCTCGCTCGAGTGAAGGACACCACCAGACTAGGCTCTTCGAGCGCAAGAAAGCTCGCTCGAGTAGAAGTGCATCTGAAAAGAAACTGAAGACCTTCAATCTCGCTCAAGTGCAAGAACTCTCGCTCGAGCGAAGAAGCAAATACCCAGGCCTCGCTCGAGCGCAAAAAGTCTCGCTCGAGCGAAGAAGCCAAATCCTTGGGCAGCAACCATTTGTTCTAACTCACAGCCAACCTGTTTCTAAAACTCACCCAACACATCCCAAAACTCAAATACAAAGAATCAAAGGATGGAAACGAGATACAGACAACAACATATAACCACGCCCTCGAGTCGGAATATAGTAATGACAGGGAAAACCGGAATCGTATAAATATATATGGACTGATAAACTTCATATTTTTTCAATGCTTCAACTAGGAAATTAGTTATGGCAAAGTGAAATGAAAGAAGGACAGATACAGAACATCAAATTTTCACACTTCTATGTATATTGTTATACTAAAAAGTTTCAGAATCAATGGTGTAGAGGAGGGAGAGGTGCACAGATTATATGATTTACTGGTTGATGTACCAAATGTTAACAATGGTGTGGAGGATTCTTGCAAATGGCTAGCCACTCGTCAGGATCTTTTAGTGTAGCTTCAGTGTGGAAATGGGGGGATAACTAGAGGTAGTATCCTCAGAATTCAAATTGTCTGTGGCTAAATACTGCTCCTCCAAGAGCAATTTTTTGGATGGTTAACTTGGAGGGAAGGATTAAAACCTCTGTTTTTTTGGAGAGGATGGTCTACTGAATAATTCTGCTATCCTTTTTGCCATTTCTGCAGATAGCGGAGAATCAGTGAATCAATATTTGCTATTTTGCTCATTGGTTTGGAAAATTTGATCTGATGTAATCAAATTGGTAGGGATTGAAGTAGGCTATTCCTGGCTCCATTGAGAATCTGATGCTGTTGTGGTCGGGTGTTAAGTATAAGAAATCAGTTTTGAGTATTTGGAAGATTGTCCCTCTAGCTGTAATGTGTTCTATTTGGAAACTCAGAAATGAGGTGCTTGTTAATGAAGGCTAGCCCGATTTTTGAGGAGCTAAAAGAATTGGTGAAGTAAGAATAGCTTTATTGGGCTAAGTTCAACTCAAAAAGGGTGAAGCATAAGGATTGGTTTGACATATCAAGTTTCTTGTGCTGCTTGCTGCTAGTTTACTATTGTTGCTGCATTGTTGTTCTGGTGCCTGTTGGGGCTTGCCTTGGTTGTTTGTTAGTCTTGTTGGTTCCCTCACCATCTTCTTGGCTCGAGCTAGCAATGATAGGTCTTTTTATTAGTACAATCTAGTGGGATTAAGGAAATCACTATGATACTTGTTGCTCTTTGCCTCTGCTTTATTGATGTAATTCCATATTTATTGTATGTTGATATCATCAATGAAGTTTCATAAATTTTGCCGATCAAAAAAAAAAAAAAAAAAGTTCCAGAATCAATGTAGAATAGGGAAAAAAAATGGGATGTCAAACAAGCAAAATGGGTCAATTATTGCATCAAGTTTCAATTTCCCAAGAGAATAACTCTTGCCGTGTGAACTAATAGCACAAATTACACAAGGACAAGGCAACATTCATGTTTTAGTGACACAGAAAGAAAGAAGATCTCATGAAAGATTCATGCTTTACTGTCATTTTCAGGAATCTGGTAATTAATAGTATGCTTGAGAGTGGAGTTATTTGATTGACATTCTAAAAGCTTCTAATATTTGGTACCTGAATTAGTTGATGTGCTGTTGATGGAGTGATACTCACTGCCCTTTGCAGGTGAAAATAGAGAAGTGAGTATGATTCTATGAATAGTTAATTTGCATTTAGAACTAAAAACAGACTGTTAAACAAGGGAAATGAAATCCCAACACAAAAAATCAAAAAGAAAAACTTTTAAATTAGGACAGAATGGTCGTAACATCTATAAAGATGTTTACTATTCATCAAATCCTGGATAACTGTAGTCTGTAGATTACAATATTAAGGGTTGGTTGGGATGTTCTTAAAAAAAGTGCACTTTTGACTTATTGGCTTTATACGGTTGGGTTTGGGTTGGGTTTGATGTGATATGTTAGAGAGGTGATGTGATTTAAATAAGATGATGTGACTTAAATAGGATAGTGACTTTTTTGTATTATTTAGTTATGCCAAACCAACCCTAAATATGGTCCGAAAATAAACACTGAATACGTTAAAAATATACAAGCAATTTCAGAATACCATCATTCAATGCTTCTTGCAAGATTTTGGACTTTGAAACAACAATATGATTTTAAACATGTTCCAATTGCAAAAATAAAATACATAAAAAAATTAAAAGAGGAAAAAAAAGGCAAGCAGAATATGATATTATGCAACACCTAGGGTCAACTTTCCAAATTGTCTAATTTCTGGGCAGTACTGAATCTGCATATTGTGCCAAATCAAAAAGGAAAAAGAAGGGTGATTTCAGAGTTTGCCTTCATTTTTTTCTGGTTCTTCTGTTAAATTTCATCATTGCATTAAATATTATTTAAAGAGATCTTTCAAATGCCATTAAAAAAACAAACACAAAATTGAATCCTTTTGTCAATTTGTAAATTCGGAATAAAAAAAGGCATATGAAATGGTGCCGTACAGTGATTACATTCATCCATGGGTGTGCCACCAATAACCTGTTCATGATGTTATAAAAATATATATATTTTGCCATTAAATTAAACATTTTAAAAATGTTCAAAAGTATCAATTTTAACTACTAAGAGAAAAATAAACCACTGAACCGTAATCACTAGTCTCTTAGCTATTGGCCTTTGCTTCTCCTATGATCATACCCTCATTTACATGACTCTGAACCTTAATGACAATACCATCAACAGGAACCTTTGCCTCTGGAACCATGTTCAAAATGTCATTCATCTATAATTAGTTTTGAGTGCTAGTTTCTATCTCTGACATGACATTACCTCCAAATATTTTCCTAAGAGAATAAAGGATATCAACATTGCACTATTGTGAAAGAAATCTTGCCCCTCAAATGTATCTGAAGTTAAAGCTTTTATCAAATATATACAGAGTAAGAGTTCCGATACATCTAAAAAGTAGAGCTAGAACTTCAGATCTGTTGCTCACTAATGAAAAACACTATCAAAAAGTAGACATTCAATGTTATCATGCTTCTAGTGTGCTCATATGATTTTCTTTTCCTCTTTCTTTTTTTGTGTGAAAGGGCAATTTTCTTTGTTGAACAGCAAAAGCAATTATTATCATATGATTATCACTTGAAGCAAACACGACTCTATATAGATAGTTCTATATTAAAAAATGGATAAAAGAAAAGAAGATTTAGAAAAACAGCCTATACCTCAAGCAGGTAATATTTCTCCAAGAGTGAAATCTTAGGTAGGATGCCTATTGAAAGCTACACTGGTATCAGATATTTTATGATCATCTTATTGCACAAAATCAAAGAAAAAATGAATAATACGCAGGGCAGAGGTAAAGAGGGTCAAGGGGGTTCACGTCCCCCCCCCCCCCAATGGTTTGGAATTTTTTTTTTTTGTGCAAACAAAAAGAAAATATTTTAAATAAAAAAATTATAAAAATATTATTTAGAGTGAAATGTCAATGACATTTTTTAAATTATGATAACAATAATGGTTGTTTTGATTGAAAATGATGAGACTACGATAAGTCATATTATTATTTATGAAAATTTCAATATAATAGTGATGTCTATTATTATTGATATGCAAACACAATTAATCTCAATAAAGATATGAAATTTATTGAATTGTTAGTTACATTTTGACATGTTGAGTTCATCTTCCATGTGTTTTTTTACTATTGGTTAGTGATATCACGTGTCAATATTGCTGCAGTATTACTATTATATTGAATTTTTACTCATATTTTGTATAAAAAATTACTTTATCATTATATAATTTATATTAAAACTTATATCCATGACTTTTTTTTTTTTTATATTGTCTATGATACACTAGTTACAAATAACTTTTTTATTTTTTATCTTTCTTGAAGTCAATCGTAAAAATTTATGTGAAATATTTTTGTAAAAATTTTTAATGTTGTAATTAATAAGTCCCCCATCTGGTTTAATTTCTTGGCTCCACCGCTAATCATACACAACGATAACTAA
This sequence comes from Camellia sinensis, assembly GCF_004153795.1. NCBI lineage: Eukaryota > Viridiplantae > Streptophyta > Magnoliopsida > Ericales > Theaceae > Camellia > Camellia sinensis. Next base: position 9,189 of record NW_021025601.1, read on the forward strand.
AGAGAAAAAATATACTAAAACTTACTTTTAGATCACTCGAGGAAGAGTTACTAAATAGGGATATAGAACTAATATTTTATATGACAATGGAAGAAATAAAACCAAAATGCATACCAATGTTTTCTCGTATATATGTAAGCGATCTGAAAAGAGCACTAATCCTTCCTAAGAAAACAGCCACTTCAAAAGGGTGGTGTGTCCGTATTCAACACTTATTGACTACATAAAGACATCACATATGAGAGCCTTAGATATATCATGTGACAATAGAGCTATGTGACTCCAATGATAATATTCAAGTGTTGTAGGAAAATCCAGATTTAGCATCAATGAAATGCTTACATACCACATAAATGGAAAGGAAAAACACATAAATAAAGAGCGTAAAAGAAGACTCATAGTTGAAACCATGAGGTACATCATAATTTTGCATCTATTTTATACTCAAACTTTGAGTCAACACCTATTGAAGGAGGGGGAAAACGGAAAGAAAAGAAACAAAACTATAAAACAACAAAAAACTCCACACATTAAAGCAGGAAGGATCCTGTATAGTATCTCAAATTACATTATAGTCATGTGCAGGGCCGGCCCTGAGTTCGTCGGGGCCTAAGGCGAATTTCGGAAATGGGGGCCCTTTTATATTGAAAAAAAATTCATGAATAAAACGATAAGTTACAATTTTTTTATTTGTTTGTAACCATAAAAAAATTTACTTACACATATAATCATTAAAATTATAAATAAAACAATTTAATAAAACAAAATTAGAACAAAAAAATTAGGAAAAAATTATTCAATTAAAATTGATAAAGACCTAGGTAAAAAAATTTGAGCAAAATTATTTATTCCACTAAAATCTAATAGATAAAGAAGGTAAAAATAAAAAATAAAAAAATAGGGCCCATATATTGTATGTATTATTTTTCTTGAGCCCAAACACTTTTTTTTTAATATATATTTTCGTTTTAATAAATATGGACCAAACTACACTTATAAATAAATATGGAGTAAATCATACATGGACCCAAAAAAATATTTTGGGGCCCTTTAAATTGATCCTAAAACCAAAAAAAAAAAAAACATTGAGCCTATAATATTTTACCAAATTTAGAGGCCCTATTTTTGGGCCAAATTTAGGGGCCCTATGTTATATATGTTTATATGTTTTACCAAATTTAGGGGCCCTATTGTTTTTTATTTATTTATTTATATATTTTCATTTTAATAAATATGGGCCAAACACATTTATAAATAAATATGAGCTAAATTATACATGGGCCCAATAAAATATTTGGAGCCCTTTAAATTGATCTTAAAACCAAAAAAAAAAAAAAAAAAAGTTGAACCTATAACAATTTTTTAAATTTAGGGACCCTATTTTTTGGCCAAAATATAGGGCCTAAGGCACGAGCCTTACCTGCCTTAGGACAGGGCCGGCCCTGGTCATGTGTACTAACCTAACAGTTTAAACTGTTTGATTCTCAAATTCATTCATGTTTTGCTAAATAATAATGTAACAATGCAAAAGTTACCACTCAAAAAGTTTAGCAAATTGAACACAATCATACATGCGTGCTTGTGAGTATCAAAATGCAATCAAATCGCTGTTCAAGCTGAACGAAAGAAGATCAGAATCAATTCAGCTTAATAATCACATATAACGAAGTTACATAAATGAGGTGTACGTAAGAGAAAAAGAAGAGATTTTTAAACTTGAAAATGCATCGAAGCTACTAGACCCAGCAAACAAACAAGGTCGAGAGAAAGATACTACATATATGGAAGTGAAAATTAGCAAGATACTAGAGAAAAGTAGAAAACGCAGAAGAAACTTACCTTGAAGAAAAACACTAATGAAGAAACCAAATGAAGAAGCTCGAATTCAAGCCATTTGTAAACAAAAGTGTAAATTTCAAACCACAATACCTCAATATAGAGAGAGGAGGGAGAGGGGATACTTGAGCAAAGAGAGGACTTGGAATCCATCAAACAAGGGTTCTCCTGTGCAATAGAAAAACCTAATAAGCAATTCCATCACTATGCAATAGAGATTATTACGGATGGTAAGCAACAACGAAGAGCTGCAGTAGGAGGGGAGAAGAATAGCCTAGCGGGTAGATGTGCAGACTCGGCCAATCCTTCGTGAATTTGTCAACAACGAAGAGCTGCAACAACTTGCTCAGCAACTTACAGTGGCATCGACATTGATGGAAGATTTGATGGAAGATGGAAGATGCAGATGGAGAGAGACAGACCCAAAGAAAGAGAGAGAGACAGTTGAGCGTGAAAATGAGATAAGACGGAAATTTATTGGGTAATTTGTTTCTTTTTTATTATTTGGCTTTGCAAACTATATAGTTTCACAATATAGGAGTTTATCCAAGAGTGACTCAAAATATTCTAATAATATTTTGCGTAATATAATTTCATAATATAGTTTCATAATATAGGAGTTTATCTTTTGCGTAATATGTATTCTATTAATATTATACTTTCATGTTGCAAGAGTTGTAAAATAGCAAGTCTAGGTGTTACGAAAATTATTTTATAAATTCTGTCTCAAAATTTTGCCGATCATCTGACTTTATTGATCTTAAATTGTGCCGATCAGTCGCTCAATTGATCAAAACACAACTTTGTGTCAAATTTGATGATCTTAATATTATTAGTTATCTCGTTCAAAAAAAAAAAAAACATTATTGGTTATAAAAAATAAATAAATAATTCTTTTTATTTCCTTGGAAAAATTGGTGAAAATTTCATATTTTTTGGTATTTATGGCATTAGATTTAAGAATTATTTTGTTTTGATGATAATGACATAATTAATAAAATTGTTTAATGAGAAGGACTAATTATTATTCTGAAGGACTTTTTTCAAATTATTTTTACTCTACTATTATCAGACTACTGGATCACCATTGGAAAAGTCACTAGAAGTAGTTGGCGACAATAGCTGGCACTAGTAGTGGTAGTGATAAGAACAGATAGGTATAGTGGACAAATAAAAAATGACATGTGAAAAAATAAAAGATGTAAATAGATAAATATACAAATAAATAGAGATGATATAACATTTTAAATTGTTATTGTTCGTTTGTCTCCAAAAAATAGACCTTGCGATTATTAATCAAAAAAGTTTAAAATGAAACTAATAACCGACTATACTCTTTTCTTTTAAATAAAAAAAAAATGAATAAAAAGATGACAACAGTATAAAACTTTTCGAATTCAAGACAATTTTATGCCAAAAAATTCCCCTTAATTGACAGAGTGGTAAACTCTTTTATTTTTATTTTTATTATATATAGGGTAAATTTCACTTTACCCTTCTGTGATTTGAGTTATGTGCGTTTTACTTCCTAACGTTTGAGAATGACCACAGAATCCCTTTTGTGATTAGTGGATTAAAGTGCATCATTAGACCCGATACTGATTTAATGAAAAAGACTAAAATATTTCTATATTTTCATTATTTGTTTAAAAAATAAAGTGCATTTAGCCACGGTACTTTATTTCATTCTTTGAAATTTAAAAATAAGTATATAATCTATTAGTCTATTGCGACACTTGTTCTTAATTTAGACAAATATTTAACAATATAATTCAATTCACAAATCACATAGTGATTATATAATCATTTTCAAATATTAAGAGATACACTGCATAGAGACCGAACCACAGTAGTGTGAGATTTGCCCTTTTATATATGCTGAAAAACCACACTGTTTGTTGACACACTCTCTCTCTCTTCTTTTTATTCTGCATTTTGGGTCTCCTCACTCTGTTCATGAGAGCGTTACATACCTTGTGAGTCTGTGATTGTTCCTGTGGAGTCCTCTCTGGATCTGTACAAACCTACAGCTTCTCTAATCTTGTAGTTTGTTTTTTTTTTTTTTAATTTCTATGCAATTACCCACATGTGTACGTGAATTATTATTATATATACACACACATATATAAAGGAAATGTGAAACGGAAGTGTACAATGTTATACCCAATGGAAGCAATTCAAAAACAAGCAAGCAAGCAAAGGGAACAAGTAGCCAAACAGCAGCAAGTACCTTTTTATTCGATTCAACTTCCTGTTTGGTTTTTGAGAATTTTGAATTTTGAATTATGAGTTTTTTTTTTTTTAAATTGCTTAATTGTCTGTTAAGTTTTACGTAAATGTATATATCTGCATATACTATATTGGGTTTGCACTACTCTTCGGTTAAACCTTGATTCACTTTTTATTGAAATCACATTGATGAATTGGGAATTTGAGAGTTTTGTGTATGGTCCGATTTGGTGTTTTGTTTTACATGATACAAAACTCTAAATAATTTTAATATAGGTATGGAGGATTAAAAAGAGAGATTTTATTGTTTAATTGTTACCAACTTCCACAATCAGGAGTTAAGAAGATTGTGATGGGCATATAATTGGCAATTTAAAATCACCTCATATTTTATTTTTTTATTAAGTTAAGTTATGTTCTTCAAATTTTTATAAATATTCAAACAAATTTGTCCTTAATGAGAGTGCCTTAATTACATGTTGAGCAACATCAAGTTAGTTATTTTATTTTATTTTATTCAAATTTCAAAATGTTATAAATTTTCATTGTGTATATATTTTAAAATAAAATTAACAATTTTAGAATCTAATTGTCGAAATATCAAATCAAAATGGATTATGAAATTATGCATATAAAAACAACTAGGAAATTTAGTAGTTTTCTGAAACTATAAAATTTCGTAGTTTGTGTTTGAGAAAATGTGAAATTTCAAATGTAATAGTTTTTGAAACTGAAAATTTGTAAAATTTTATTGTTTTTATGTTCGAGTAACTACGAAATTTCACAACTTTTGAAAAGAATCTGTGAATTTTTTAGAAATTGAGAATTTTGAAAATTATAATATTGATCTATTTTTGTGTTTGTAAAAATACAATTTTTCATAGTTTTTTTTTTTTTTTGGGGGGGGGGGGGGGGTGCATAAATTGTGAAATTTCATTGTTTCTATATAGAAGATTGTGAAACAATTTCTCGCTCTGAAAATTTTGTCTCCATTTTAAAAAGAAAAAATTATATTGAATATAGCTTTATTGTTTGATAGATATTTTTGAATAGGTTTCAAAATTATAAAATTTAGAACAAACTTCACTTTATTTCTTGTGGTTTGAGTTATGTGTAGTTTACACCTTTAACGTTTGAAAATGACTGCATAATCTCCTTATGGTTTGTGGATTAAAGTGCACCGTTAGATTAGATTCGTTAATGATTTAATAAAAAAGACAAAAATATCTCTATATTTTCATCATTTGTTTGGAAGACAAAGTACACTTTAATCCCTGTACTTTATTCCATGCGCAATTTACCCTCTTGAAATTTGAAAATGAACATATAACCCGTTACGTCTACAATGTGTTTCACACTTATTTTTAAGTTAAATCGATATAACTGAACCAATTAAGATGAACAAACGTTTTGATTTTTGAATTTTTGATTTTTAGTCAGTTTTTCATGAAGTACGATTCGTTTTGGTTCTCAAATTTTACAACAATATGAACTGAAATATTTTAGTTAAATATTTTTCAGATTCTAATTCTTTAAGTATTAAAGATCAGTAATCAATAATATTGCATGTATTACAATAAAAATTGAGGATGAAACCATTATAAAACAATCCCCATCCTCTTTCTTCCTTTGTTTTCGATGTAAGGTTTAATAAATTTTTATAAACGCTTAAAATCTCTTATGAATTCTTCATTTACAGCAAATCGTAAGTATGTGGTTGAATCAATAAAATCAAAAAATTCAGTTGAGCACTAGTTTTTTTTTTCCTAAACCTAACCCGTATGGGACGATCAAGCCATAATTATTTAGAATTGGTTTAAAAAAAACAATATGAACTGAAATATTTTAGTTAAATATTTTTCAGATTCTAATTCTTTAAGTATTAAAGATCAGTAATCAATAATATTGCATGTATTACAATAAAAATTGAGGATGAAACCATTATAAAACAATCCCCATCCTCTTTCTTCCTTTGTTTTCGATGTAAGGTTTAATAAATTTTTATAAACGCTTAAAATCTTTTATGAATTCTTCATTTACAGCAAATCGTAAGTATGTGGTTGAATCAATAAAATCAAAAAATTCAGTTGAGCACTAGTTTTTTTTTCCTAAACCTAACCCGTATGGGACGGTCAAGCCATAATTATTTAGAATTGGTTTAAAAAATGAACATCTTTTTAATAAGGCCCTGTATGGCAAGCCACACAAAAAATAGAAAAAATAAACCCCAACAACAAAAGTTCACACCATTATATCAAACTGAAAGATGTGTCTTGATTTCTGAAAATGTCATTAACACCTGAAAATTTGTAGTCATCCTAATTAGAAGCCACTAAATGTGACCTTTACTTTATCATATAGATCAAACTTTTGTCCGATATACAAATTAATACAAATTTGTAAACACCAAAGTTAGCAATGCAAACACTGGAGAATATAAACTAAATAATATAATTCAAAATCCCATATGTTAATCTCACAAATACATGAAGAATAGCTCAAGTATTAGGTTTAATAGCAAATGTATTATACAGGATTTAAGTTGGAAGATCCTTGTAAAAGGGATAGCAGGTAGTGTTGTAGACACCCCATTTTTGACCAACCTTAAGACTCAGACGTCATTATTTATGCACGCGATGATTGCGCATGTTTGTGCTTATTTTGAGCGCCCGAAGGTCTCGGCTAGGTGCCTTGTCTTTGAGCCTCTTAACCTTTTGTGTTTTGGCCTTATTTTTTGGGCCCAACCTTGTTGCCTCTTGCCAGGGGGGGAGAGGGCCTTGCCGGCCACTTGTGGCACTTGCTGGCCACTTTTCTCCCTTGTAGGCCACTTCAAGTGGCCGACAGGCCACCTTAACTGGCTGGCAGCCACTTTTTCTCCTTTTTAGATATTTTTAGATCTTTTGAGCCAGCTGTGGCTCACTGAACTCATCCTCTATACATGTGTATGGAGGGATTGAGCAAGCTTTTTGGCTTGCTTGCTCTATAAAAGGGGAGCTTCCTCTCCCTTGAGAGGGGTTCAGATTTTTCAGAGCTAAAAATCTTTCTCTCTCTCTAAAATTCTCACACACTCTCTCTATATTGTGCTATTGTGCTTAGAATTGCTGGCCACTTTTCTCCCTTGTAGGCCACTTCAAGTGGCCGACAGGCCACCTTAACTGGCCGACAGCCATTTTTTCTCCTTTTTAGATATTTTCAGATCTTTTGAGCCAGCTGTGGCTCACTGAACTCATCCTTTATACACGTGTATGGAGGGATTGAGCAAGCTTTTTGGCTTACTTGCTCCATAAAAGGGGAGCTTGCTCCCCCTTGAGAGGGGTTCAGATTTTTCAGAGCTAAAAATCTTCCTCTCTCTCTCTAAAATTCTCACACACTCTCTCTATATTGTGCTATTGTGCTTAGAAGTGTAGTTTCTTCATACTTTTGCACACAAACACCTAGTTAAACACCTTTACTTTGGAGCTGAGGTCCATTGGAGTTTCATTTGAGGTCTTTGGAGTGCATTTGGTTTAGAATTGTTGCTGAAGTTGCCTCCTTGCTGCTGTGCTCCAAGGGTAAGGCACTTGTCCCTTTAAAAACTTTGTTTTGATTAAGAGCTTAACCATATTTGCATGCTATTTAAAGGCTAGTTTTGGCCTCTTAAAAACTCTATTTTTAAGGCTTAAAAGTGTTGGTTTGAACTTTGTGGGGTTAGGGCGGTGGTCCCCCTCTTTTGCTCTTTGGCTTGTTAAGCCTTTTGAGCCAACTCTCTAAGCTTTTGATTCTCCCCTTGCTTGGCATTTTTACCACTGAAACTCAGAGGAATTTCAATGGTAAAAAGTTGCTCTTGTGGTCCAAAATAGGAGGGGGTGGTCCCCCTCTCCTTTTGTCTTGCTTGTAGGCCTTGTTGGCCTTCTACTTGAGCATGCTTTTCTACTCTTTTGTGACTTAGATCAAGCATGTTTTTGTGACTTTTGGGACCTGCCATAGCTCTGTTTTTGGTTGGTTTGGTCATTGGTTGTTTGCTTCTTACACTTATAGTGTAATTCTTGCTAATTAGCCTTGTATGCTTAATGCTTTGGTCCATTATTCTAGCCTATTTTGGTCCTACTCTAGCATGTATTTGGTGTCATTTTAACATTCTTTAACTCTGATTTTGATTGGTGGGGTCACCTCTTACTTGCATCTTATACTTGTAGTGTAATCCTACTTGTAGGCCTAACATGCATCATGCTTTATGCCTCTAATCTTTGCTTGTGTTGGCTCTATCTCAGCATGTTTTTTCCATTATTTTAGCATGCCTTAGCTCTGTTTTGAGTGGTCTTGGCCATGTGAGGCTTGCCTTGTAGGGTTGCAGTGTAAGTGGCTTTGGCTAGTTTTGAGTTTCAAAGTCCCTAACATGTTGTGTATGTGATGATTGCATGCCTTCAACTCATTTCTCACATGATTTCAGTGTATATGGTGTAGTCGCACTCTCACATATTCCACTCCTTCATAGCTTTTGTGAGTTGTGCCTTATGCCTTGTTTGTAAGCCAACTTGCATGTATGCTTGTCTAAGCTTTTGAGCTTCCATCTCAGCATGTTTTGGTCTTTGTTTTGGCCTAATTGAACTCTGTCCGACGTTGGTTTAGTCATTTGTGCCATGTATTGCATGCCTCTTGTGTAGTGCCCTTTACGAGCCTTATGCTTTGGGCCTTCTACCATGCCTTACTTGTGGTGTTTATGTGATATGGCATCATTAAACACCTAATTTCAGAGCATATAGCCTTGTCATACTCTCATGTTTATCACTCTTTAATTGTGTTTAAGAGTTGTGCCCTTATACCTTGTTGATGAGTCAACGCATGAACATCATTTGCTTGCCTTTCATGCTATCATTTCAGAGCATTTCGGCCACTGTTTTGGTATGCATGGGGTCCGTTTAGGGTTGGTTTAGTCCATTAAACATTGTACTGTATAGCCCTAGTGTTGTGTACTTTGCTAGCTTTAATGCTTAAGGACTCTAGCATGCCATACTTGTGTTGTTTGCATGATATGTCATCATTTGGCATATGATTTCAGTGATTATACCTCTGTCATGCTCTCATATATGTCGTTCTTTCAATATGTTTGAAAATTAAGCTTTGTGCCTTGCTTGCGAGCAAACGGATGAGCATGCGTTCCTTGCTTTTTGTGCCTAGGTTTTGGTGTGTATTGGCCACTGTTTTGGAGCATCTTAGGTCTTTCCATATGTGGTTTGACCATTTGAGCATTGTAGTGCATGCCTCATGTGCAATACACTTTACTAGCTTTGATGCCTTAGCTTCTAAACATGCCATGCATGCATTGTTTAACTGTTAGAGTCTTGTGTATGTCATTTTAACATTGAAAGATGAGCATGTTGTTTGCATTGCATCGTGTTTGGATCGGACGTTAATCCAAACACGAGGAATGTGGCACGTTTCATACTCAAAGTGATGAAACGTGTTGCATTTCTTGGTCGCCAACCCTCTTGATCATGCATGATAGAGGTGGAGGCTCTTATGTGCTGTTTGTGCATTCAATAACATTATGCGAGCTTGGATCTTCGGCCATCGTGCATTGAGATGCGTGGTTGGTGGTTTGAAAGTCGAGTACTACGCTCCTTTGAGCTTGAGAAATGATAAGGAGAGTAGTTGCGCACACATTTCCTTGTAAATGCATTGTTGTACCTTTGTTGATCTCTGCTGCAGCAAAGTTGAGGTTCTAGAAAGGAAAGTGGCCAGCCGGCCACTTGCACTAGCTTGCCGACGAGTTTAAGTGACCGACCGGCCACTTGCAGCAAATTTTTCCAAAATGCTCCTGTTTTGAGGTAGATGCAACCTGAAAGTGTGCATGATGTTCCAAGATCACTGTGAGTGCAAACAGAGACAACTCATGGCAAGGTAATGCATTCCCAGGCGAAGCAAATCGAGCATGCATATCTCCCTCCCCTCGAGGCCATTTTAACTGCTTTACTTAGTAAATTTGTCGGTTTTTTGTAATTAATTAGTTAATGTGCTTAGCTAATTTAATTCATCTTTGTAATATTCTAATTAGCTTAGCATAGCTAGTTTTCAATTCGGTTTGTAATTAATTAGCTTAGCATAGTTAATTAATTGGTTTGCAATAAGTAGCTTAGTTTAGAGTAGCTTAGCCTATTTATTTAGACCCTCCGTCGAGAGGGCGCAATGTTGTAATAAAAGTGTGTGTGTGTGTGTGTGTGTGAATGTCTTCCAACCCCACGTCTTTCTCCCTTTTGTTTACCAGCTTTTGATGGTTAGATTAGGGCATATTTCAATTAGCATACTTATGCTTTGCATGCGTGCATCATTCATTTGTCTTGCATGCACCGGGCTCGGCGCATCATTCAAACTGCATTGTACTTCAATCCCTATTTGAATACATGTATCAATCGTCGCATTCATATGCCATTCTAGATAGCCGAGCCTATTTTAGTTTCATTTTTGCATGTGTTGCATTAGGCATCTTTACATAGCTAGGATCATACATGATTTCTAATTAGCTTCTGTTTTGGCTCGGAGTACACTGTAAGTGTTTACGCTTTAGCATCCTTGCATGAGTGTAAGTGATTGCCATGTTCAGCATGCTTGCCATGAGGCTATTTGCTTAATTGCTATAACTGCATGAATGCTTGTGGATGTAGGCTTCATTGCTTGAATTGGAACAATTCATCAAAATGTGCGTTTTAAGCCCACTTTGCGGAGTGGCAAAATCATGTTGTTTTAAGCCCACCTGAGGTGGCAAAACCGTGCTTTAGCCTACTTGCGAGTAGCACCTTCAAACCATTCTCGAAAAACAAACATGAGATGTTTTGTTCCAAAGTGAGTGATTTGGTCCATACTTGTATGCTGTGCGCATCACGTAGTAAGTTAGCTAATAAACCGGAATAAGAACACATGCGGTTTCAAAAACAACATATCATGTTTAGTAGAGGCCGATCTTTGATCGGGCGAGCGGGGGTGCTCATTTCAGGACCTTTCCCTCTCGTACCCAAGTTCCCGAGTTGAGGCAACTCTGTTGATGACGGACGTGTGGCCTTAGGCACGAGTCAGGGTTTCCTAAATTTTCCAAAACAAAATATTTAGGCGGCGACTCTGAAATCTGGCAAAGCAATCCATGTTTGGCGCTTTTGATTCAAAATTGATTTTTAAAAACCAATTGCCAGATTTGGACTCTTTGGTGATTTATCAGTCTTACATTGCACTTTGTGAGATTAGATTCAGAACTGTGATAGGAGTCCGAACTATAGTAGTTAGAACCCAATTCGCACCCTCGCGCGCGGAGAGAGTTCTGGGTGGTCTACAAGTGTTAACTAAATAAAGATGAAAACAAGATTTCCTCTTCCAAACGTGTGCATTTTCTTCCTTTTAGACATGATAATGCTTAAACAAACACAAATTAAAATGCATCTTTCCTGTCATAGACTATGCATAAAAATGAAGAACCAGAGGAAACATAGGACTGAAAGAAGTTCTAATGTCTCCCAATCCAAGTGAGCTTAACTGGTTGAAATATTCAGAAGCATGCAAACTAAAAAATATACAACAAAAGTCAAGTCCTGCGCAAAAGGAAAAGGCAAGAGCGAAGATGATACATTCTCACTAAACATTTCAATGTTTTTTATAGCATTTTCCAACTTTAATCCTAAGCCGTAGACGTACCTAAGCATTTCAAAATTCAAAGACAACAGAATTCATAACCAACCAACAATTATCCAGAGTTGGCAGTTAAAAATCACAAAATTCCCTTTTTACATACCCTAAGCATAAGATAAGGAAATTGGAAACCAGAATTTTGTATATATGAAACATTTACGTCACTATACAATCTGACAATAAGGCCATCCTCAACATATATTCCCTTTAGTTGATCATTTGTCAGACGACATTGCAGATAAACTGGACTACAAATCTTCATCTTGCTCTGTACATTCCCCACTACTATATTTTCTTTCCAAAATTTCAGATTATCCATTTCCTAAGCTGGCCACTTTTAGGGAATCAACGGGTGTGACTTGTCCAGCAGGCTGAGGGTTAGAATCTGGAGGCACATTAGAAGCAATTGAAGGGTTTTCTTTAGCATAATTGTCAATGCTAGAATTACTAGATGCCAGCCATATAAACTGCAAATTGTGGCCTTGCCAGCATTTACCACTCACAAATGCCCTCTCAACTGAACGACGTGTTATGAAAGATATATGAGCTGAGCAATTTTTGGATGCCACTACGTCAGTAGACTCTACATCTTCTAGCTCTACAGAAGAAAGTTCACCGTAAGCCGAGAAATGCTCCTTTAAAACAACAACCTATGCAACATAAGAAGTCAAATTTACCATCAATAGAAATACACAGAGACCTGGATACATATAGTTTACTCAAACTACTAGTAAAGTAATTTTTTACAAAAATAAAATCCATAACAAGGGTTGTTTAATAGAGAAAAGTGTTTTAGGAGGCATCAAAGTGTAGAGCACAGCGTTATGCGTTATACTAAAACAAAAAAAAATGCAACACACCTACGATATATGACAAATATTATTCATAATTATTACGAAATCCCTTTTTAAGTATACAAATTTTGGGGCAAAAAATTGCCTCCTAACTCTAAAGGTCAGTAGTAGTTCAAAAAAAAAAAAAAAAAAAAAAAAAAATTTACTTTTAAGGGAACTTTTTAGTATAATCTGGTCTAGCCCACTTGATATATTTCTTAATAATTGGCCAATCTACTACTTTGTTCACTTCCCTATAAACATGTTCCCTTTCATAGATAAGTTATTCCATATCTAGTTTTTGTATTCTCAAATGATTGGCTACAAGCTCAATAGACCTTTACCAGTTTGATTGATTCCTTCAGTAACATCCCGAGTATCCTTCTATATGGAGATGTTTTAAGGTCTTCGTTATGACCATCAAAATGGCTTCCCCTAAGCTTTCAAGTTTAGCACTCATTACTGATATTTAAAACCTTTTGATGGTTGATGACGATGTGTCTTGATGAGATCTTCTAGGAAGATGGCAAGCACCGAGATGATAAGAGAGCAACGGAGGTAATGGAGGTGAAAGTTTAGATGGCCTTAGTGAGAGAAAAGTTGGAAGTGGAGATATCTAGTGCTTTACTGGAGCTGGGAGATGATTAAGGATGGCTGGTCATTGAAAAATATATATACATGAAGGCCTCCTCATATAGGTTGTGATTGAACCATGGAGGCCAGCTTACCCTCGAACAAGTGGCTAACCCGTATCCTAATTACCTCAGCATCCTATGATTAGATCTTGAGGTCTATCATAGACAGGTATGGTCTGTATCTTTGTATGGACACTTCTCTTGACCCTCGAGAGTATGTATCAAACATGGAAAATTGCATGGAGGTCCTTTTTTCTTCATTGCCTGTATTGCACTTAGACGCTATTCCAGGGACGGAGCAGGTGCGTTCAGTAGAGTGGTCTACCGTAATTAGATGTCTTGCGAAGGCTCGACAGGATTGGTTATTTACCCTTCTACAAGTATTCACAATTGTGATTATATTTGTCACATGGATATTATTTTTTTCTAAATTTGTGATTTAAATTTACTCATTTAAAAAGCTGATGTCCTTCAGAAACCTGATGTCTTCACATGATTTGCAACTCTCTCTCTCTCTCTCTGATAGACATCTTAAAAATATCATATTCTCCTGTGTTTTAGTGGAATAGTTCTCTTACAAATTGGTTGGTAGGTATAAGGGTGCACACAAGTTGTTTTGGTTGATTGTGGTCTGTACCAAAGCCCCCGAATGAGCCATTATTATATTTTATTAACCATATATTGAAGCATAACATTATCAAAATTTACTCATTTAAAAAGCTGATGTCCTTCAGAAACCTGATGTCTTCACATGATTTGCAACTCTCTCTCTCTCTCTCTGATAGACATCTTAAAAATATCATATTCTCCTGTGTTTTAGTGGAATAGTTCTCTTACAAATTGGTTGGTAGGTATAGGGGTGCACACAAGTTGTTTTGGTTGATTGTGGTCTGTACCAAAGCCCCCGAATGAGCCCACCCAAGTCGGTTCCAGAAAATTGAACCTTAGACTGAATTATTATATTTTATTAATCATATATTGAAGTATAACATTATCAATAGATTAGAAAATAATGGCTGCTTAATTGGGTTAGCCTCATAAGTCTGTTTTTTACCTGTTAGTAGGCTTAATTAAATAGAAGCCTAAGGTAAATCTTACATTGAAGGTACAATGAGCGATGTAAATCTTTCAAAATCAAGGTGAATAAGGCCCAAGCTAAATCTTTCAAAATCAACCTGGTTTCCGATGTCATTTGTGTTCTTCAAATCTTGGAAGCATAACCAGTAAGCACAATAAAACCAAATCAATCAGCTTGAATTGGTCAATTTCAGCTCTAGTCTTAGTTTCACCAAGTCATGCATTGTCATTAGGTATTTTACATTGCTTATGGGCTGCACATCGAAAAACAAGATTGAGTTGTTGCTGGGCATGATGTGTTTCTGCAGGAAATGAATTTCATTATTTTCTATATATTGTATTGTCACGGCCCAAACCCACCCCTATAGGTTTAGCGTCGTAACCGACCAGTAATCCTAGGATTACCGAAGGCCTCTGAGATATATTAATATAATAATAGAGGCTAGCAGAAGCAAATAACAAATATACAACATTCATTGAGCTGTGCATACTTTCATGAGACAGAAAAATTTGAAATTTTTTATATACATATTTACACATCATTCTTACGTCATCATATATATACAGATTAGACAAGAAGGGACTTAGCCCTATTTACAAAATAAACAAAGGCTTGTTTAATCAAACAAGAAAACAAAACTTGAACCTTGTGTACTTAGCCATAACCACTAGACATATTTAGAACCTCTATGGGAGGCACATAGGTTGGCTGACAAAACAGAGTCCAGGCAGAAACTCTAGGCCTGGTCATGCGGCTGATCACCTACATACATAAATAATACAGTGAGCTGGAGCCCAGTGAATAATAACAAAATAAAGAGTTTTAATGAACGATGTCCCTCACATAGTCTTATGCATATTCAGATTTCAGTCAGAAACGGATAAGGATTCATATTCATATTCTTATTCAAATCATATACAAATTTCAGAGTTCATGCTTAATCTTACATATTACATCCGTTAGCGCTAACAGATTATTTACAAAGCATCATAGGTCATACTTGTCAGTTCCATAAGGAACCTCCGGACTTGGAACTTGTAAACTTGTCAGTTCCACCTAGGAACCTCCAGCCGGGTACAGATAGCTTGTCAATTCCATAAGGAACCTCCGGTACTGGGAACTTGTAACATACTTGAATCATAGCATAATGTCACCTGTAACATACTTGAACCATAGCATACTGTCACTTGTAACATACTTGAATCATAACATATTGTCATTTGTAACATACTTGAATCATAGCATAATGTCATAAATGCTTGTTATAGTGGGACAATTATTCATAGAATAAGGCATGGCATTTCTTTCAGCAGATCTTATTTCGTGTAAAGAAAATACATAAAGTTGAACATAGCGTTACTAAGTTATTACTCACAGTGTTCAAATGCCTGGTTCGCCCTAGTAGTTGACCTTACACAATTCATAACATATTGGGTCATATTACAATTCATTTCGTTCTTTAACTTGTTTAACATTCTTAGGCTCCTTTCATGTTCTGTAATTCATTTACAATGTTTAATGCATGCCTACGAGTGCTTTGAAATGAAAGAGAACGGAAATCGAAGCATAAAACATCTTTTCAAAATTTCTGGAACATGGCCCTCCGCTCGAGCGGACCCATTTGGTCTGCAAAAGTACTGGTTGCTTACAAATTATGCTTGAGCGAGACTTTTGACGTTCGAGCGAGGAGTCTAGTAAAACAGGGTAGTTCGAGCGGGACTCTCTACGCTCGAGCGGACAGGTCGAATTCTGGGTTTTTCCAGATTATGTTTGAGATTCAAAACTTGATTCCACCCAATGTAATTAATATCATAAGACTCATATTTCCACCATATAACTTTTAACATGAACATAAAGGCCAATTTTACAAGATTTGAATCTCAAATTTATATAAATACATCTCATAAACTCGAATCATATCAAACTCACTTCATAGCTTCAAAGCTCATGCAAACTAATTTCCATATCATTTTGAAATATACATGCATGTGAAATATAGGTGTAGACGCGCCCGTGCGGGCCTCACTACAGTTCGGACTCAATTTGTGTCAAGGTTCTTAATCTGAACCAAAGAGTCCAAATCTGGAAAATCGTTTTGAGAAACAGATTTTTAGAAAAAGAAGTGCCAAACATGGACTGCTTTGCCAGATACAGAGTCACCACCTAAATATTTTATTTTGGGGAATTTAGGAAACCCTGACTCAGTGCCAAAAAGCCACGTGTCCGTCATCACCAAAGTTGCCTCGGCTCAGGAACTTGGGTACGATTGGGAAAGGTCAGTATGAGCACCCCCTCTCGACCGATCCGAAGATCGGCCTCTACTAACCATGATATCCAATTTCACCTGATCGCGACCACATCAGGCTCTATGTGTTATAACTGTTTGAATGCCTGTGGTGAAGGTTGGATTGTTTGAGTTGGAAAAAAACTCTTTGAAATCCGTGTGTTAGCCTACTTGCGAGTAGCAAAGTCCAAAACATTTTTTTCAAAACAAACGGATATGCAATGCTTATTTCCAAGTTAGGCAATATAGTCTATGCTTGTTTGCTGTGCGCATAACGTAGTAATTCTAGGCTAATAATTGGAATAAGAACACATAACGTTTTCAAAAAC
>NW_021025601.1:28083-56058 GCF_004153795.1 Camellia sinensis
GAGGCCAAAAATGGTCCATTTCAAGGACAACAAGGAGAGGGGGTGGCCCTCTCCTCCCTAGGACCTCAAGGCACCATCCTCACCTCTGAAATCCCTCAAGATTTCAGTGGTGAGGAGGCCCAAACACCAAGGTCCCGGAGCTCACTCAAAATAGCACAAAATGGGGCCTCTCAAGGCCTAAGAGGGGTCAAACACCTTCAAACCACAAAACACTCTAAACAAACTATTTAGAGGGCCTAAAAAAAGAACTTTTTTATATTATACATCAAGCTCAAAAACAATTTTAAGATAGGTAAAAATACAATACAAAAATGGGGAATAAAGGGACTAGTTTCTTACCCTTGAAGACCCCTTCAACAATGGTGGACCAGTAGCCTCTTTTAGGTTGAAATCAGCTCCAAAACCTCAAAAACAACCTCTTAGAACCTCAGTAGCTAAGGGAAGGTGAAACACTATGTGTTTGTGTGCAATAGTAAGACACAAACACACTAAAACGAAATGACACACTAGTGGAATAACAAAGAACAACAATTTGACAAAACGCATCGAAACATGTTGAAACAATTAAGTTGTGTGGACATGAATCTAGAATTTTTCAAAATGTTTAAGATTAAATTTTTCATTATAGTTAAATTTTTCAAAATGTGACTCGTACATTTTGGGATTTTTTCTTTTTAACATTGATATACCTTGATATATTAGTTGAAATGAAATTATGAAAATCATAAACGTGTATAGACCGATTTTGATATGTATCAATATGTAGCCGATTCACATCGATTCAACAACCATAAAAGCTTTTTTTTGCATGATTTAAAAAAATTCATGATGGTAACAGCCAACCAATTCTCGATAAATATGCTCAACATTCTCACTATTGTTACATCACGATCGATAATATTATTTCTTTCGATATTATTATTTAAAATCATGGTCGAAAAAGAAAAGAAAAGAAAATTCTGTCACAAAATGTTTTGACTATGGTACATACTAAAATCTCAAGAAATGGTTTTTCCCTCATTTTATTTTATTTTATTAATGGTGACGTCCAAGTCTTGAGGACGGTCAAAAATGGGGTGTCTACAGTTGCCCCTCTTTGACAGAACTCGAAAGTCATAACAATGACGGGAGTAAGTGTCAAAGCCCAGAGACGACCCATTTTTGACAAGGCCGAAGACTTAGACAAACATGCAAGACAAATAAGGTATGCGCCTGAAGGCAGGGGCAAAATGCAAGATAATACACGAAGCCGAGCATAACTTATGATCATGCAAAGAAAAAACTGCAACGAAGCATAACATGCGACAATTTTAAGCTAGCGTACACCAAACTACACCACAATGCAGAAATAATGTAAGAGAATTATGCAATTCTCGATACGTCTCACTCGGAGGATACAATACCTGTGCGGCTCGTCTGGTTGCACCAGCCTCAAATGAACCGTACATACAATATCGTGCTTGTGCGGCTCGTCTGGTTGCACCAGCCTCAAATGAACCGTACATACAATATCGTGCCTGGAAAGAAAACAAACTTAACAGGTACAATGTTATTAACAATATGCATGACAATGCAAAAATGGATGAAGAATGATATGCAATATATACAAAACAATGTATAAATAATGCAAAAGAAAATGCAATGTAATTGAAATAATGCAAACTAAATACCAAGCAATTGAATCATGATCCAATCACGAGTGGTTCGAGACCATACCTATGTCAAATAGATTGATGGAGGTAACAAGTCTGTCTACCATAGAACGGTCAACTGAACTATGAGTAATGTAGACAGACGTAAGAACAAGTATTGGGGGGAATTGACATAAGTGGGGAAATGACCCGCTGGGGAATGGACAATGATCCTAATGCTGGATGCAATAATTACACTACAATGTAATATATATATGGATATGCTGGGGGAAATGGCAATGGATATGGCACGCGGGCCCAAACCGAATCTTGCCTAGGCAAGGCATGTACGCATACAAGCCATGTCTAACATAGAACGGTCCACTGAACTATGTTTCGACAGAAACCACACCTATGTCAAATAGATTGATGGAGGTAACAAGTCTGTCTACCATAGAACGGTCAACTGAACTATGAGTATTGTAGACAGACGCAAGAACAAGCATTGGGTGGAATTGACATAAGTGGGGAAACAACCCGCTGGAGAAAGGACTACGATCCTAATGCCGGATGCAAAAATTACACTACAATGTAATGGATGAATATGACACGCAAGCCAAACCAAATCTTGCCTAGGAAAGGCATGCATACATACGAGCCATGTGTAACACAGAAAAGGTGCCGCAACCCTCAACCAACATATCAACGTGGAATCGGCGCGATACACATACAGAACTGTGTTTTAACATGAAATGTAAGGGCACATACCGGACCAAGCTCACCCTGGAAAGGCGCAAGCCATGGATGGAAGGTGATGCAATGAATGCATGCAATCTACAATGCAATATCTACAAATACGCAATGATGCATGACAATGCAACTATTTACGATGATGCATGACAATGCAACTATATTTTTTGTTTTGTTTTTGTTTTTGAAATGCAAATGCATGATGATGCATGATTTCGAAGTACGCGACAACGCGCGGCTTTTAAGATACATGACAATGTAAATGAACTGTGCACATCAATGCACTAAAGGTCTTGCACCTTCCGAGGATTTAAGGTCTCCTAGACCGTGCGTATTTAAGGTCTCGCCGAGTGCATGATAATGCATGTGACATTCCCAACAGTCGTTCGGGCACGACAAACACCGAAGGACTTGCACCTTCAGAGGATTTAGGCTCTCCTAGACCGTGGATATACCTGTGCGGCTCGTCTGGTTGCACCAGCCTCAAATGAACCGTACATACAATATCGTGCCTGGAAAGAAAACAAACTTAACAAGTACGACGCATATTTAATGTATTTGAAAATGCGTGACAACGCAAAGCAAGTGGGAAACATAACAATGTTGTGAAGGCACAGACATGTAAGTGGAGCACGCGGTCTACGCGGGCAACAAAATCGATCATAGGCATGCGGTCTACGCAGGCAATGAAATTGAACATAAGCATGCGGTCTACGCAAGTCAAAACATGCGGTCTACGCAAGTAATGAAATTGAACAATTATGCGGTCTACGCAAGCAAAACATGCGGTCCACGCAAGTAATGAATTGAACAAACACGCGGTCTACGCAAGCAAAACATGCGGTCTACGCAAGTAATGAAATTGAACAATCACGCGGTCTACGCAAGCAAAACACGCGGTCTACGCAGGTAATGTAATTAACATGCGGTCTACGCAAGCAATGAAATTGATTACAAACATGCGGTCTACGCAAGCAAAACATGCGGTCTACGCAAGTAATGTAATTAACATGCGGTCTACGCAAGTAATGAAATTGATTACAAACATACGGTCTACGCAGGTAATGTAATTAACATGCAGTCTACGCAAGTAACGAAATTGATTACAAACATGTGGTCTACGCAGGTAATGTAATTAACATGCGGTCTACGCAAGTAATGACATTGATTACAAACATGCGGTCTACGCAAGTAATGAAATTGATTACAAACATGCGGTCTACGCAGGTAATGTAATTAACATGCGGTCTACGCAAGTAATGAAATTGATTACAAATATGCGGTCTACGCAAGTAAAACATGCGGTCTACGCAGGTAATGAAATTGAATAGATATGCAAAATACGATGAGATGCGCAAAACAGCGCGATGCGTTAGACAACGCGAGTGCACAAGACAGTGCCATGGTTTGAAATCCACAAGACAGTGCGATTGATTTTGAAATGCACTAAACAGTGCGATTGACTTGAGATGCACAAGACAGTGCGATTGATATGCGATACGCATGGGGCAACTTTTGAATTTCGTAAAAGCCAAAAGGATACGAAAAGGATACACCTTGCACGAATTCGAGCGCCACGCACAGAAGACACGACCCGAGGTCAAAACGGAGGCCGGCTGAGCGTCGGAAGTGCACTGTTTTGCACTGTTTTGAGCACTAAAGGCCCTGGACCCCACACATAACTCAAAAAAATGGTGTAGGAGGCTCCAAAATAACTGTAGGAGATCACCGAATGCCCACCGGCCATCAAAATGTATCACCGGCCGTCCACCGGCCATCATTCAATTCCATCGGCACAATATTTTGCCGACCGGCAAAGAGTGTGGTCGACCGGCAAAGAATTGCTGTATCGGGGCAGTTCTGTCATTTCGGCACGGGTCTTTTAAAATAGGGTTTCTAACCCTATTTTCTTACTTCTCTTTGGTCGAAAAACGCCTCTCTCTCTCTCTAGAGTGTTTTCCTCCCTTGATTCTCTCATTTCCGTGCGTTCTAGCTCTCATTTCGTCGTTCGATTCGCGATGTCCTTCGCGTTTCGGACATTTTCAACCAAACGAAACTTCGTTTCGGTGTTTGTTTCTTGATTTCCGCCACTCGGGGCTTGTTTCCCTCGAGTTTTTCTCGATATCCGTACCTTTTCCGTACTCCGGCTTTTTCGGCCTTTTCCGACCCTCTTGGGGTTTGACTTTTCGGTTGACTTTTCACATTTTCGCCCGGTTTTCCTTTTTCGGCTATTTTCTCACCATTTTTGACATGGCCAACGATATTCCACAGGGCGGGACTCCTCCGGATCACGAGATGGATCCCGGGGTTGAGCTTCTCCCGCTGAGCGTCCCCCCGTTCGACCCGGCGACCTACCGGCCGGCGATTCATGTGCTACCTCCTGACGGACTTCGCCAGTTTCGGAGTTTCGAGAGGCACTTGCCACCCGAGCTATTACTGTGTGAGCCTACCTCCCACCTGTCCTTCGACGCTTCCGAGGTAACTTTCTTTTCTGTGCTTTACTTTCTGCAATGTAGGATACAAAACTGTCGTAGCTGGTTGTGCTCTTTAACTGCTTTAGCTCAGATACCCTGTATACTGTAGTTGATTGTAAACATATGTGCAACTGACATCTGCTTAAGACTGACACATGCACACACACTGCACTAGCCCTGAATCACCCGAACACACGGCGCTCACTGTATTTCACTGCATACACACTGGTACCCAGTATTTGCTTGAGTCTGAAAATATGCACGCATGTTATATTGTACTGAACCACTAGAACACGCTGACGCATCACACGTTGTAGTTCACTGTAAGCACACCGGCACCTGGTATTTGTTTAAATCTGTTAAACTTGCACACATGCTGCATACCTATATGCTTTTTAGAACTGCATTTTGAATGTTGCCTTGCAATTGTTGTTTTTTTTTTGTTTACAGGAGGATTCCCATACCATCCGTGGGTATGGGAATACCGGCGCTCGAGACTGGTATGCTGAGCTTCCCGATGCGGTTCGCCACATCGTGGACCAAGCGGGCTTCGGCGCTTTCTGCAGGGGACTATCTAGACTCACGACCTGCAGGCCCTTGTTCGCCGCTCTAGTGGAGAGGTGGTGGGACACCACCGACTCGTTTCATTTATCTGCGATGGGAGACATGACGATGACTCCCTATGATTTCTTGATACTCACAGGCATCGGGGTAGGGGGTGATCCGATCCCCTTCGATACTGACATGGACGAGTGGACTGCTGCTCAGATCCATCTACTTGGTGAGGTGCCACCACTCGCCCGTCCAGACTTTGTTCGTTACTCCTGGTTCGAGGTGCAGTTCAGGGTCCAGCCCGTGTTGGTGGAGGAGGCGCAGATGACTCGGGAGGCCGTGGAGAGGTATGCGCGCGGCTTCCTCATGTTCCTGCTGGGGACGACCATTTTCGCCGACTGGGCGAACACCGTGCCCCTCTGCCTGCTTAGTGCTTTGGTGGACGTCAGGCAGATCTTGCACTATGATTGGGGTGGCGCCGCTCTGGCCACACTCTACGGGTATATGAGCTCGGCCTCCCGTGGCAGCGGACAGTTGCTCGGAGGCTACTGGCATGCTTGGGAGGTACGTTTCTTTCTCGCTTTTCATTTCCGCTTTTCTATCTTCTGTACTTTGTACTGTATTCTGTATTGCACATACTGTAGTCTGCTTTTCACTAACTGTATACGGCACACGCGGCACACACATACACTCTGCTTTACACTGACTGTACACTGCTCACACTGTACACAATATACTGCCTGCGCAACACACTGTACAACATGTGGCCCTATTATTCCCGTTTTATCTTGCATTCCGCTCTTATCTGATAATCATATTGATGTTTTCTCAGCAGTTGTGGGTTTACGCCTACTTTCCCAGGCTTGCACCCGTGCCAGACACGGAGACCCCCTTCGTCGTCCCGTTCTCGCGACCCTTCAACGGGAGATGCGTGCGGAGGCCACGAGAGACATTTAGCTTCTTTCGCTGCTACTTCGACACTATCACCCCTGCCGAGGTATGTTTTATTTTAGAATTTATCTAAGCTTTGCTTTTCACTGCATACTTCAATAACGATAGATAACAAACTGTATGTCACTTTCAGATCACTTGGCAGCCTTGGGCTCCGTTACCGGCGACGATTCGGGACCGATTTGCTGGTGCTGAGGAGACCTTGCGTTTTTGGATCTTACTGGAGGGCCCGGTCTGTCGGGCTTGGTACCTGGGTGAGCGTTTCCTACGCCAGACCCTAGGGTTACCAGAGCAGATAGTCCCGGTTCACCCTCCTGAGGACATGAGGGAGACCGAGAGACTCACTACCGAGCAGATGGCCGATTATACTATCGGCTGGGAGGCGACCCGCTTCAGAGGCATCGGCGACTACAGAGATTACGTACAGACGTACATTATGCGGTCTCTGAGCGGCGGCCGTCGAGCTGAGGGAGCCAGGCCCGTGGCGCCAGCAGCTAGGGCAGGAGCGGAAGCGGGAGCTGGAGCAGGAGCTTTGAGGAGGGCTCGAGTTCGTGGTATGGGCGGAGTTTAGGGAGGACGGGGGATTGGTTGGCCTGCTCTGCCCACCTTACTGACATACAGAGGGCAGGATGGGGTGACCTACCAGATCCCCTTTGCTCCTCCCCTAGCTGGTCATGAGTTAGCCGGCATCCCCGACTTGCCTCCGGTATGTATTACTTCATTTTGCATCTTGCATTGGCATTTCATTTCAGTTTGTTTGATATTCCACGGAATACTGATATATCTTGCACTTTTGCAGGCGTCCTCCGAGTACACCTGGCAGTCCGTGGAGCTGAATGCCTCCATGATGGGGATGCTACAGCGGACCTTTGACCTCCTGGCCCTCTACAGCATTCCAGTATGTTCTTCTGATCACGGCCTCAAATCACTCACAAGCTGATTCACGTAATCTGATGTACGACACAACACCTTACACACTGATCCCACAGCGTCTGATACACTGCATACACTGCATTCTGCACTGTACTCTGCACTGATAAACCGCTCACGACATTCATACATTGTACTCATACACCGTATTCTGCACTGATAAACTGCTCACGGCATTCACACACTGTACTCATACACCACATTCTGCACTGATAGACTGCTCACGGCATTCACACACTGTACTCATACACCGCATTCTGCACTGATAAACTGTCCACGGCAATCACACACCGTACTCATACATTGCATGCTGCACTGTTAGACTGTCCACAGCATTCACACACTGTACTCATACACCGCATTCTGCACTGATAGATTATCCACAGTATATTGATGCATTTGCCTTTTATGTACCTTTTCAGCCTCTGTAGACGTCCCTGAACGCCTCGGGAGGGTGAGTCTCGTTCCGTTCATTTGGGGTTACTACAGCTCGGACTCTCAAATTGTCACGGTTCTTAATCTGAACCAAAGAGTCCAAATCCGGCAAATCATTTTGAGAAACAGATTTTTGAAAAGAAGTGCCAAACATGGACTGCTTTGCCAGATACAGAGTCGCCACCTAAATATTTTTTACGGGGCAATTTAGGAAACCCTGACTCGGTGCCAAAGGCCACATGTCCGTTATCACCGAAGTTGTCTCGGCTCGGGAGCTAGGGTACGATTGGGGAAGGTCAGCTATGAGCACCCCCTCTCGCCCGATCCGAAGATCGGCCTCTACTAACCATGATATCCGTTTTTGAAAACATTATGTGTTCTTAAACCAATTATTAGCCTAGCGTTACTATGTTATGCGCGCAGCAAACAAGTATAGACTAGATTGCCTAATTTGGAAATAAGCATTGCATATCCGTTTGTTTTGAAAACGCTTTGGAATTTGCTACTCGCAAGTAGGCTAAAACACGGATTTCAACGAGTTTTTCCAACTCAAACAATCCAACCTTCAGCCACAGGCATTCAAACAGTTTATAACACATAAGCATCTAGCCACATGGTAAGCATGCTACCAGGTTAACATTCACACGCATGCGAGATGCTAAAGCATAAATACTTACATCGTACTCCGTGCCAAAACAATAAACTAGTTAGCAAACATGCGTGATCCTAGTTCATGTCAAGTTGACTAATGCAGCACATGCAAGATGCAATTAGAGTAGGCTCGGCTAACCTAAACATGGCATGTGAAATGCAACCAATTAATGCACGTATTCAATTTGGGATTGAAATACAAATGCAGTTAGAATGATGTACCGAGCCCGGTGCATGCAAAACAAATGTATGGATGCACGCATACATAGCATAAGGTATGCTAAATTAAACATGACCTATTACTAACCATCAAAGCAGGTAAATAAAAGGGAAGAAAGAAGTGGGGATTGGAAGAGCTTTCACACAAACTCACCACCACTTATTACAGAATTGCCCCTCACTCGGAGGGTCCAAATAAATATTACAGTCCGATTAAAATAATAACTAAACTAATATACAAAATTTCAATCTAATTACAAATTAAGCATAAGAGAGATGGCCGCAGCTCCCGTCTTCGGGATGCAGTGAATGATGCTGCTCGGATTATCTTCCCCCGAAAGCCGGAAACACCATTACCATAATGCCATCTGCTGCCTCTGTTAATGCTGCCCTGCTCCTGCTTGAAAATTGCCAAGTCTCAGGGTATCTTCAATGAGAACTGGCATAACGCCACCGGCTAAGTTGAATGACCACCGCCATGGGAAATTCCATCGGGTTCGCTTTTAAGTCCATCGGCCTTCATATCTTTGCCGGTCGGCATTCTTCAGCTGCCGGTTTCGGCAGAAACTTCTGCAGTAAGCTGGTTTTTGATCAGCTAAAAACAAGGACAGACAGTGCTGGCATAGAATTTCAAGCACATGTATGCGCGGGCACACTCCCTCTCATGCAAGGGACTCAAAGGAGCATGACCCTCGACCCTTGGGCCATCAATCACGCATTTCAATGCATGATGGCTCAAAAGCCAAGTGTGCAACTTCGATATCAAATGAAATGCAAGCACAAAACACATCAAAGGGCCCCAACCCCTATCATGATTGATCAAGAGGCAAGGGATGCATGCTCAATGAAATGCAACCTAGGCATGGAGGCTAAGTATGCAACATGAACATGCAAATGAGCAATGTATACTAGGCGCGCAACCTAAACATGTAAGTAAACATGGCATGCAACAACATGCGATGATGGACTAAAACTAACATGGATAGCTCGCAAGCATGTCAAAATTGGTGGCCATTAGATGAAAATGAGACTCTCGAAACGCGTGCACGCATGCACGCAAACCGAGGACCAAACCTAAGGCATAGTACGAAACTTTAACAAGGTATGGCGAGGCATGAAATATGGCATACAAGCATGTAATTTCAGCACTGAAATTTGGTATAAAACAGCCCCGAATCACGGCAAAATAGCACCCGATGCATGAAATGAAACCGAAATGCAAAACTAGGCCCATGCATTGGCCTATAGCTATATAAAACATGCATTATTCGATTATGACATGTGAAGACAGATTTTAGGCAGCCCCAAAACAAGCATTTTTTCAGTTTTAAACAAGGCCAAACAGCAAACACACATAGGGCAAAACTAGCATGCAAAAATGGCCCTAAATGTGAGATAAAGAAGCAACTCACAGCTGCTGACCCCAAACAGATTAGGGCCCTTCAACAATGTTGAAGAGGGGCCCAAAATATGACCTTTTACAGGTGATGGACAAGCCCAAAACACTATACAAGTATGCTCAAAATACTATGCAAGATTAAGGCCAAAAAAAGAGCTACAACATAAAGTATACAAAGGGTGTCTCAAACAGCCATGGACCCTTAATGAAACATGAAGAGGGGGTCAAAATAGGGCCATTTTCAGTTCGGACCAAAGTCCAAAAACAGAGACACAATAGGCTAATAAATCATGCAAAAATGGGGACCAAAGAGGGGTATAATGACAAGTGGCACATGGAGGTCCCAAAAAGTGATGAGTCCTTCTTCAATGTTGAAAAAGAGCTCAAAATAAGCCTATCTACAGTTTACATCATGCTCCAAAACAGATCACACATAGGCCAAAAATACTATGCAAGATTATGGCATACAAAGGGATAATGAAGCAAGTGCAAGATGGGGGTCCCAAACAGGGTAAGACCCTTAATGAAACAGAAAAATGAGCTCAAAAAATTGATATTTCCAGTTATGGTCAGAGCTCAAAACAGAAAGCAAAAGGGGCTAAGAAAACTTGCAAAAATGAGCTAGAAAGAGGGAGAAATCAACTCACCCTTGAAGACCAATCCTTTGCTACCTCTTGGACTAAGAAAAGCTGCCTCCTAGTCTCTGAGAAGGCCCTCCAAGCTGCTAGAATGGAGTGGTGGTGTGGTGCTATAGGGTGTAGTGCAAATAGGCCAAGAACAAGGGTCTTTGAACACTCTAACACACCCAAATGTAGAGAGAGAGGGAGATATAGAGAGAGAGGGTGATATATATGTTATATGTATGTATTAGGTCAGATTTTGCTGAACCAAAACAATGGAGGAGGATGGGTCTCTTTTATAGAGCAAGGAAATGGCATAAAGCTTCTCAAAGAAGCTATACAAAAGGGTCAAAGGGACCAAGCTTCTAAGAGAAGCTAATGCAAAGGTACAAGCTTCTTGAGGAAGCCAAGACAAGGGGTCAAATCTTCCGCAAGAAGCTTTGAGCAAAGGGTGCAAAAAAAGAGGGTCAAAAGGGGTGCAAAGGGTGCAAAACAGCCACACACGTGCATGGGGAGCAGGGTCTGTGCATTCCAGCTGCCACAGCTGGCATCCATTCAATCTGTAGAATACTCTGGAAGGTCATCGGCTAGCAAACTTGGTCGATCAGCCATCTTTTCTGGCTGGTCGGCCATCTATTTGGCCGGTCGGCCATCTATTTGGTCAGTCGGCCATTTGTTTTGGCCGGTCGGCAGGAAAAATCTACTTTGCAGGTCCAACTTCAAACGGGCATAACTTCTTCATATGAACTTCTTTTCAGGTCATTCTTGTGTCAAAATTGAAGCCCCGGAAGTAAGCTTTCCAATGGCACCATCCTTGCATCAAAAGTCCAACTGTGCAAAAAGTTATGCTTGTTTTAGTGAAGGCTGCTCAGTTTCAGTCCAACCGGGATGATGCCCAACTTCAACCAATCATATCTCCGCCCTCCGGTCTCGGATTTAAGAGATTCTTGAATGAAAAATGAAGCCCCGGAAGTCTTCTTTCCAACGGTGGTGGCCTCATACCTTAACTCAATGTGTATAGACAAATAAGCTTGATTTAGCGAGGAATGCTCGTCCCTCTCTTAGCAATTCTTGCCTATCTTCTTCTCCAACTTGGCTTCTCCCCTCTTCTCCTCTTTTCTTCAACTTCAAACCCCTAAGAAAGGTGTTTTGAAATATTTTTCAAAGATTTCGTCTCTCTTTCATTCATTTCCACTTTGTCCTTGCTCGGTTTATCGAAAAGCACATTTTTTGACAAAATGTGAGCCTCGGAACATCGTAGAAACTTTGTTTCAAAAATGTTTTGAAAGAGAGGGTTTTAAGGTCTAAAAACCATTCAAAATAGCTTTGGTCCAAAATGGGGTGTGAAGTTGGGATTTGACCCTCTCATTGCCGAAGAAATTGAATCTTTGCCCTGCACACCTTTCATCATCGAGCAAACCATCAGTAGCGCCCAAGTCTTAAGGGCGGTAAAAAATGGGGTGTCTACAGCCTCCCTTCTAGATTCCCGTGGTAGGAGGTGCTCCAGCTGGACCTTCCGTCCCCGCCCGAGGGAGAGATGAGGAAGGCAGGGTATTCCCCCGCACCAAGGTGGGGCGCACTCATGTCGGGAGTAGTTCGCGGGCTCCCGTTCCTGATGATGACAATGATGATGATGACGAGTCAGAGGCGGAGGCAGAGTCGGAGGCGGAGTCATCGGAGGAGGAGACCGGAGGCGGCACTAGCTCGGGCTCTGACGACGATGCTGATGATGCTCCTGGACCTTCGTCCAGGAAGAGAACTAGGACAGACCGATAGCCCTCGGAGTCGCTTGACATGGCTACAGATTTTTGTTGTTTTTCTTCTTTTTTTTTTGTACTTTTCCCTTTTGTTGGTAGTTAGATTACCTTGTACTGCCGCAGGCAGATTTTTGTTTCCAAAACTTGTGTACTTGAAAAGATGATGAAATGAAACAGGCTTTTTATCTGAAAAAGTGTTTACATCCGTATATCTTTACATTCCATACTTTGCATTGCATCACACCATGTTACACCTCAATGTAAATGAAATATGATTAGTTGTCTGAAAATTGAACACTTGCACTGTAATAATCAGATTACTAAACAGCCAACGGCAGAATAGCCCAAGCAGCCCACTGCCTGATTCTGGACACACAACCCTTACTCTGCTGGGCATTAATCTGCATACAGCCCATAACACAGCATTCGGTTCATTCTGCATACAGCAAATCCTGAGTGAACGGCCCAATCTGACAAGACGGAGCTCAAAGATGGAACCGGTTGGAGTTGAAGCGCTCTCAAATATAGAGAATGGCACAGCATTCTGAGTATAAACGATTTTTGAAATTAAATAAGGGTTTTTCAAACCGGGGTATCGAGCCTACAACTGGACACAGCGGGGGGGACTCAAACAAAAGGGTACACGACCTAAACACAACGAGACACGCCCGGGAAAAACAAAAGACGAGACCGACAAATCAAAAAGACACGATACACAGACGCGTCAGTGAAGACGGGGGACCTTAGATCACGAGGAGCCAATTTCTTTGGGTATTGTTTCCCACCCTTTTCTCATTTGTGATTCTCACATCACTCTGGCACTCAAGCTCGGATTTTCTCTCAAAACCCTTTTCCTCACTTTTCTCTCAATTCACACCACTCTATTCTTTATTCTCTCATTTTTCGTCCCTCCCCAAGGTGATTAATGAATGAATAGGAAGTTGCGGGTTCATGCCCAATGCCGTTAGCTCACAGCTATTTCTTCTGGTGGGTAGAGTGCCCTTCTGGCAAGTATGTTGACGACGGGGGGGGAGACAGAACGCCTGGCTCAACTGTGCCCTTAGTTCATCACTTTGACCATTTTTTTGTTTTTGCTTTTTACTAAAATAGTTTTGATCAAAATGAGAGTCGGATTAATGTACTTGTTCGACTCTTGATTTGAAAACCATGCAAGTCAGGCTGTAAGCACTGAAAATTTTCCTTTTTGGGTCCAAGAAAAAGGTCAAGTTTTGGAAAATGGAACAGTTTTCGAGAAAATAGTCAACCTCAGTAAAAATTTTCAAAAAAACAACTATTTTGCAAACAGTCAATGCTCAACGAGCATGGAACTTACTCTTTGAGATGCGCAACCTCGGATCGGAGGCAATGGAAAATTGCCCCTAGCTTAAGGGGGTGGATGGCAACGGAAAGTTGCCCCTGGTTTGAACGGCGACTCATGGCGACTCGTGGCAACGGAAAGTTGCCCCTTGTTTGGATGGTGCTGCAGCAGTCCGCAAACAATCTTCATTGGTGGTGGTCGAACTCTTGGACACTGAGATGACGAAGGCGGTTATAACAAATATATGGACACAGTCGCCTTGGAAGCGTTGGCGACCGGACTTTGGGATAAAATCGAAACCATTGTATGGACCGAGGCGCTATGAAAGCGTTAGGGGCTGGACTTCAAGATGAAGTTGCCTACGTATCCCAAACATGGGAATCAAGCCTTACGTAGTTCCGGTTAAGGTACACTCGGGTATTTTAACCTTCACTTTTCAGGCTCTAACTTTTGCCAAGGCGCCCGATGCGGGTTTTCGACCTTGCGAGCTTCTTTTTATTTCCCCCCCTTTTTTTTGTTCATTTCTTTTCCTTTTCTTTTTCGCATTTTTTCTTTTCTTTTCTTTTCTTTTTTATTATTTTTACTTTTTGCTTTTTTTTGTATTTTTCTCTTGCTCTAACTTTTGCCTGGGTCGCCCTTCGGGGTTTTCGGCCCAGCGAGCCTCTCAAAGGGTAAAAGTGTAACAAGTCCATGCCAAATGGTTTTTAAAGTTGAAGCCTCTCTATATCTAGGAGAACGGCTGTTGCAATGATTTGTAGGAGAATCTATCATGGCTGCTCCACAAGCTTCTTTTGGTGAGATCTAATCCTTTTGACTCGCCTTCGGTGCCTCTTGCTCGAGGGCTGCTTCAAAACTGGCCACACGGGCCTCCTCTGACAGTTGACTGTTGAATGTTCCGAATGAGTTCGAGGTTCAAGACAAACAGGTCGAATTTTGAGGCTGAGAGCGATCCTAGGCTGCACAATCTCAAGAGCGATCCTAGGCTGCACAATCTCAAGAGCGATCCCACACAGGTCTTCACAGGGCCACATAAAACATTTTCTTTTGAAATTTTTTAAGAAAGCGACAAATTGCTCGCGCCAAAGATAGTGTGGAACCAATCTGGATCAAGCCAGGATCCTTCTCAGTACTCACGTTGACAAGCATGATTTCATTCATAAAAAGGCTTAGCATGCCTCTCCTTCTCTCAAAATGATCAAAATTTTGCAAAACCCGAGGAATTCTTTCCCCTTCGTTTTTATCACTGCAGTGTTCAAAAGGGGTTTTCGAAAAACTTAGGTTAATGCAATGAGTTTGGCGTGCAGGAGAGCAGACGAGATGTACTGCTGGCCAATTCAAATCCTCTGGCACAACTAACTCTCACTGAAAGCAAGCATGAAAATGAGATAACCACAGCTGTTTCATTCAGATCTGTTGGTGTAACTGGCCCCTCGGTAGAAACAGACTCAAAAACAAAAATGGGTAATTACAAGACAAAACAGTGTTCGAGGCAACAACCCCGGAATCACCTGGTATTCTATATAAAAGGGACTGACTCGCTACAACAAGACAGACCCTTAAGCAAAAAAAGACTGACTCAAGACAAAGAGACAAACTCAAAACAAAAGACTGACTCGATACCCAAGCCAGAATTTACAAAGCTAGCGTTCACAGATGCTCAAAAATGCGTGCTAGACGCCACATTCAAAATATACCAGATGCCGCCCGCAGGTGGTTCACTTTCTGATTACATACTTGCAGTATCTGTGTCCTCAAAATCCAATAACTGGGTGGTAACGGACTTGGCTGAGGTGGGCGGGAGGATAACCTCGTTGTCAATCAAATCTTGCACCTCATGACGGAGGCAGAAACAATTGTCGGTTGCATGGCCTGTCTGCTGGTGGTACGCGCAGTACTAGGCAGCATCATGCGTGGCAGGGAGATTCTTCGGGAGAGGCTGAGGCTCCAAGGGTTTAAGGTGTCCCCTCTCGGCAAGGATCTGAAGTGCCTTAGATAGAGGCATGTAGAGAGCATGAAAGGTCCTGCGCCCCCGGGGCAGGTACTTTGGAGTCTGAGCGCTCTTACTAGCCGCACAAGCGAAAGGGTCGGCAGGCGCCACCTTAGCTTTCTGATCTTTCCCATGTGCAGGGGCGGGAACAGGAGGATCTGTTCTGGCATGACGGGGCCTATCCCGATTTTTCCGACTGACTTGAACTCCCCTCAGGTGGAGTGGGGAAAGCATCCTCCACAGTTTTTGCCACAACTGCGGATATCTGTTGCTTATTCATCCTCCCGGCCTTCAAAGCCTCGACTGCCCGCAGCAGTTGTTCAATGGGATCGGCATCTGCCTTCATTTTGTCTTTTCCTCTGGCCTCAGCCTGATCGAGGGTTTGAGTTGATGTTGATATGTCATTACCATAGCTGGAGGCCATCTCCGGTTGGCTAAGTTCAATCACAATTCGCCCCAACAGCGGGGGCTCCTGGGGTACAAAACTCCCAGCATATGGTGCGGCTGGAGGTGAAGCTGACATTCCATAGGCAAGATCTGCCATAGACCTCTGGAGATCACCTATCATCCCCATTAGTTCAAATATAGTAGGCTCGCGAGCCTGGTATAGTTGAGGGGCCCAAACCGGGTGCGCAACAGGCGACCTGGGTGGATGTGACACATCAATGTTGGCCTCACTTTGCAGAGTGATCCCTTGATCTAATGCAGCTGTCATAACCACAATCTCTTCTGAATTCTGCGTCATCATAAGTCCTGCTTTAGCAAGGAGAAGCACTAGCTATTCTGTACCAGCTGTCCGAATTGAAAGAGACAACAAACAGCATTTCAGCCCAAACAGATCAAACATGGGCGTAGCTGAACAACTGCACTCTACCACTGATCACTGTTCCCCAGAAATCACTGTCCCAAAAACTGAACCTGATACCCACAGATAACTGATTCTTGTAACTGACACTGATGCTCTCAGGTCCGATACTCAAACTTGCAAGCTGATATGTACGTTCCTGTAGAGGTATATTCTAAAAGCACATAACAGATAAGTGAGAACCAAAACACCCCTATGTTGGGGTAGGGTTTCCCTGTCCTATTTTGTCAGGAGCTAGGGTTTCACTATGCACGCGGCGGTTTCAAACAACTTATAATCGGGTAAGCAACTTGTCCTAACTTGGAATGGTCACTATGGATCCGAATATGCACTAGGTCGAATGGTCAAAAGGGTGCCCCGGTTAAAACCGGGGTTTGTGTTCCCATACTGTCAGAGCCCATAACCGGTCAGCCTTATGGTCATGCCTTGACAAGACAAGCCTCCGGCAAACCGTTCAGGAATGGCAGATGGCAAACACGGTGTCCCAGGCGCACCAATGCACATGCAATGCAAATGCAAGAGACACATAAAAAGAAAATCAAAAAAAATAAGGGAAAAAATAAAAAATTCACAGTTTTCGAGTCAAGTTCCTAAATCCCCAGCGAGAGTCGCCAAGAAACTGTAGACGCGCCCCGTGGGGCCTCACTACAGTTCGGACTCGATTTGTGTCACGGTTCTTTAGATCTGAACCAAGAGTTTTCCAAATCTGGCAATCGTTTTGGAAACAGATTTTTAAGAAAAAAAAGAAGGTGCCAAACATGGACCTGCTTCGCCAGATACAGAGTCGCCAAACCTAAAATATTTTTTTATGGGGGAATTTAGGAAAACCCTGACCTCGTGCCGGTAGGCCACATGTCCGTCATCACGCAGAGTTGCCTCGCTCCGGGAGCTAAGGGTACGATTGGGGAAGGTCAGCTATGAGCACCCCCTCTCGCCCGATTCCGAAGATCGGCCTCTAACTAAACCATGATATCCGTTTTTGAAAACGTTATGTGTTCTTATTCATATTTAAGCCTAGAATTACTAACGTTATGGCCGCACAGCAAACAAGTATAGACTATGATTGCCTAAATTTGGAATAAGCATTGCATATCCCGTTTGTTTTTGAACAAAAATGTTTTGGACTTTGCTACTCGCAAGTAGGCTAACACACGGATTTCAATGAGTTTTTTTCCAACTCAAAAACAAATCCAACCTTCCCCAACAGGATTCAACAGTTTAATAACACAATAAGCATCTAGCCACGTGGTAAGCATACTGTCATGATAGCATTCACACGCATGCGATTATGCTAAAGCAATAAATACTTCATAAGTCTCCGAAGCTAAAACCAGGAACATGTTTAGCAATCAGGTGCATTGACCAAGTCCATTAAGTGCCTAAATGCATCGCATACAAAAATAGTTACTAGAATTGCTCGGCTAATCTAAGGATCGTCATGTGAAATGGCAATCAGTTAACGCATGTATTCAATTCGGAAATTTTGAAATTACAAATGCAGTTTAGCATGATGTACGAGCCCGGTGCAGGCAAGACCAAATTGTATGGAATGCACGCATGACTAGCACTAATGGTATGCCTAAATTAAACATGTCCTTATTACTAACCATCAAAGCCAGGTAAGTAAACGGAAGGAAAGAGGTGGGGTTGGAAGACATGCACAACTCAACCCACATTATTAAGATTCAAATCCTCGCTCGAGATCAAAAAGAATAAATACAGATAATTAACCTAACAAGCTGAATTAATTATTACAAATTACCTAATTAAGTTAACAAAACTAACTAAGCTAGGGAAAAATTAAACCGCCTCGGGAAGGAGAGCTCAAGCAATGCCGTGCTCGGATCTGCTCGGAAGTGCACCGCCATGATAGGCTGCTCTGTTTTCCTTGATATACTCCTCTGAGGCTGCCAAAACCTCAGGGTTTGCTTCTTCTGGATACTGGGAATGCCATCGGCTGGGTAGAATGCCCAACCCAGTGTCATTTGAATCACCGGCCATTGGTGAAGCTATCGGCAGAGAGAGGATTGCCGGTCGCACTTATCACTGCCGGTCGGCAGAAGCTCCTGCAGAATCTGCAATTGACAGCAACACGAGGAGGCAAGCAGAGCATTGGCATACCAATTCAAGGCATATAGCACAATCATTCCTTATATGTTAATTGGACCTCAAAGGGACATGCTCCTTGGTTCTCGGACCATCTCGCGCATTTCCATGCGTGATGGCCCAAAGGACCAAGTGTGCACGTTTTGATGTCAATGCAATGCAAACCAACAACCAATGGGACTCGACCTCCATCATGACTTGGTCAAGAGGTAGAGCATGCATGCCAATGCAGATTGCAATTCCTAATCATGCGAGCTAGCATGCAAACATAGTAATGCCATGCGAGTGATGTACACTAGGCACCCAACATGCAGCAAGTAAACAAGCAAAAATACAAGGCATGAGATAAGTGCCACCAACAAGATGCAAGCATAATGTGGGTGTTTAAGCATGCAAACAACATGTGAACTTCATTCATCATGCAAGTTAATTATCAAACAACTCACACAATATGCGTACAACATACAAGGGTACATGCAACAAACAAAGAGATGGACTTAAACATGATTTGGGCAGCTCTAATAAGGCCCAAAAACAGTGGCCCTAAAGTGAACCAAAATAAAGGACCAAATACACATGCAACACATGCACATGAATTAAGGGCCACACTTAGGCACAAAAGGGGACTCTAAGCAACACTTGAAGGGATAATGTGGACTAATGGCAGCAAGATAAATATTTGAAAATCATGTTAAGATGGTGCCAACAAAGCAAATAAAATAGGACTAAGTATGCAATAAATGGCCCAAGTACCTTGAAGCAAGTCAAAGAGGCTTGAACCATGACCAAGTCAACCAGCCTCAACAACGGCTAAGTAGGACTTAAATAGGTTCAAAGGCAGACCTAGACCATGCAAAGGAGGTCCCCTAGATAGCATCTAAGTGGCTCAAATTCAAAGACATGTACAATGGCCAAACATGGAACATGCTACACAAGCTTTCAAAGGCAATTAAAGAGGTGTCCAGGCAAGCATACAAGCATGTCAAGGGACTAATACATGAAAAATGTCCAAGACCCACCTAAATTAAGGCAAGGATGCATGCTTATACATTCACCACACTTAAGGGCCACAAGCCAAACATGAAAGGGGCCTATAAATACATGCCATGGCCGACCCAAACAAACTATGGACAGACTTTGCAATTGTAAAATAAGCATAGAGCTTCACAAAACTAGACCTAAAACAGCTTGAACAAAGGTTTACATACCTAAGGCATGTTAAGGCCTAAACATGGCATACAAGGTAGGGTATCCTAAGCATGCATTGGTGTACCAAAAACCAACAATAAACAGAGACATATTATGAATATATAGGCAACAAAAAATAGCCAAGGCATGTGTCAACATGAAAGCTTAAGCAGATGCTACCCTCAAGAGGCCAAAAATGGTCCATTCTCAAGGAGCAATAAGGAGAAGGGTGGCCCTTCTCCTTCTTGGGACCTCAAGGCACCATCCCCTCACCTCTGAAATCCCTCAAGAATTATCAAGTGGTGAGGAGGCCCAACCCCAAGGTCTCGGAGCTTACAACAAAATAGTTACAAAATGAGGCCTCTCAAGGCCTAAGAGGGGTCAAACACCCCAAACCAGAAAAACACTCTAAACAAAACTATTTAGAAAGACCTAAAAAGCAGAACTTTTTTAATGTTATATACTAAGCACAAAAACAAGCTCTAAGATAGGTAAAAAAACAATGCAAAAATAGGAATAAGGGACTAGTTTCTTACCCTTGAAGACCCCTTCAACAATGGTGGCAGCACGCCTCTTTTAGGTGAAACCAGCTCCAAAACGTCAAAACAACCTTCTAGAACCTTCAGTAGCTAAGGGAAGGTGAAACACTAATGTGTTTGTGTGCAATAGTAAGGACACAAACCACTTAAACACGACACGAAAGCGTAAAAAGAGAGAGGTTAGAGATAGAATTGTAGTCAACCCCAACCAGAACTCAAACCTAAGTGTGGCTATCTAAAATCCCAAAAGTGTCTAACCCTAAGCAAGGGAGAGAAGGGCTCCTCTTATAGAGCTTTTTGTCTTGTAAAGCTTACAAGACAAGCTTCTAAAGAGAGAGATCCCTCCATACACGTGTATGGAGGGGAGCCAAATGCAAGACAGCTGTAATAAAATATCTGCAAAAACAAATGAACAGTAGTCGGCTGCCCAAAAATGCCATTTTGGCAAAAGAGAGTGCCGACCGGCAACAAAAAATGCCGACCGGCAATATAGATTGCCGATGGCAGCAAAACACCAGCCGGTGGCCTCTGGCCATGGCCGGTGATGTGTGGGGATGCCTCACAAGGCATTCCCTGCCCCTCCAAGGCAAAACACAAGTGTTTGGTGCAAAACCAGACACTAAACAGTCAAGTTCGGAGATCCTGAGGCAAGACTCGTAGTCGAGACCTCCGGGAACTCCAAACGAACACAAACAAGGGTAATCACCAGGTGTCCCAATGGTGACGTCCAAGTCTTGAGGACGGTAAAAAATGGGGTGTCTACAATAGGCTTCGTTTTCAACTTAAATAGTACAATTGATGATCAACTTCGTGAAATTCAACATTATCGTGCTTGCGTGTGCCAAATAACCTTCAATTCATTATAAAATGCATGTCTGTAATCAAATATGCAAACTCATGACAATCCCTTACATGCATGTACACACAAACTTCAAATTCAGCTCAATTCATGTTCTTCATATCAAGCCCAATTCCAAGCTCACAAATTCTAAAACTTGAATTGAGCTTTTAAAATAATTTCAAGACTTGGGTTCATACATGGCTTATCTAAAAACATACAACTCTTAAATAATCAAGAAAATATGATCAATTTTAAATCTTTTACATCAAAACTCCTTTAATTTCAAATTGAACTCATCTGTTCATAAATTCATAATTTTCCAAAGTTTAGTTCTTATTTCATCAAAACATGAAATCAATTCCAAGAAATCTATAATGCATGTAAATTTACAATATCCATAATAAAGGTTCAATCGCTAATTTTTAACATAATTTTTAAACACTTCCAAAATCCAATTAAACTTGTATATATATAATTCAACCTCTCAATTTCATGATTCTATTTTAAATTTGGGCAAAATCATTAATTATCATCATGAATTAACTTAGGGTTTTCAAGAAAAATCAAGACTTTCAAGAAAAATTAAAACTTCTCACACCACTTCTTTTTATTCCAATTTTCCCATTGATTATGCACCCAAGGTTCGCAATCCTTAATCTTAACCTAACAATTGAATCCCAACACTTCAAACCCTAAACCTCCAATTTCCATGGTATAACACTATATGCTCAAAAATGTAGATTTTGCATTTATATAATCAAAATACCACAAATCTATCTATTAATGCAAGTATTAAAGAAGAACTAGGACCCCCACCTCAAGAATCAAGCAAAAGAGCAAAGCTTTGAGAAAAATCCTCCGCAAATCTGAATTCCAATCGGTAGGAAAGTAAGATCTTCGCGCCTTCTTCACTTTTCAGTATGGGATCTTGGCCAAAACTTTGGGGAATGGGAGGTATTTAGGCCAAAATCTCTAGGGTTTTCGGACTAAGGGTGAGATGGATGAAAAAAGAAGATGAAGGTGTGAAAAATGATCTAGAAAAGTGCCTTTAAACTTGTTGCATTTGCGCAGGCCGCTCGAGCGTCTCTTTCCACACTCGAGCGTACCTGCTTCCAACTAAGATATGAAAACTTCAAACAGGTATAACCCTCTCATTCGGACTCCGTTCTAGGTCGTTCTTGTGTTCAAATCGAAGCCCCGGAAATAAGCTTTCCAATGGTTCTAGACTCACATCTAAATTCAAGGTGTGGAAAAAGAAAAAGGCAAAAGAGTGACGGCTGTTCGTAAGAAAAATTATCCAAATTAAATTCTTGGTTCACCCCTACTTTACCATTATGTTACCACTTCGATCAATGTCTCAAAATAAAATAAGGAGGTTTCAAATATTAAATCGAGCTTATTATCATCATCAATTTTTGTATTGTAAATCACCAAGGCCCTCAATTTCAAATCAAATCCAAAATCCTTGTCAATAAATTTCATATTCAAATTGGATACCTCGTAAATAGATTTAATTCATAATAATAATAATTTCTCAAACCTTATAACATAATTAACTTAATTAGCTCCCAAATGAGTCCATATTTAATTGATTCAACTTGTTAATTTCACTTCCTTAAGCCATTGGGGCCCTTAATTTCTAATTCTAAAATAAATCCTTATTAAAATCAAATACGAATCAAACTCTAAAATTCTCATAAATCACAAATTACCTTAGAGTAACAACTAATTAGAATCCAAATCTCCTTAATTAATTAAACATAAAATCACATACATAATGAGGTTGGCTTAATCTTAGGTTTATGCTAATTAAGCTCAATTAATTCATTATGAATCATAATTTTGCCAAATTTTACCGTAGGTTCTAAAAATCCTACTAAACACATATATGAAATCGGTTTTGTTTTCTGGCGCCTCTAAGCCTAAAAATTTTTAGTTCAAAGCCCCAATAACAGTAGATTTTCCTACACTCAACAGATATAAATTCATAATCACA
Organism: Camellia sinensis; assembly: GCF_004153795.1. NCBI lineage: Eukaryota > Viridiplantae > Streptophyta > Magnoliopsida > Ericales > Theaceae > Camellia > Camellia sinensis. Next base: position 51,293 of record NW_021025601.1, read on the forward strand.
TAATAACTCACATAGTTAAACATACAAATTCATATCAAACACGTAATCACATGTGTAATTAAATATATTACAGGTTGGGTTATCACATGTACACACAGTAACTTCAACTACTGCATGCCCTGTACAGGTTCAAAAGTAAATTTAGTGGAAGGAGATGGTGAATTCTCCAAAGTAGTGAAAACAATGCAAGCAAAGGCTAGGCTAGTTCAGATTGGTTCCATCCTACCAAGTGAGCTGGGAAAACTGCAAGCTTGTCTATTGAACACTAGATCAAATGGTTGGTTTTTCACATAATTGTAACCTAACTGTAATTTAGGGAAACTATATTTAATAATTAGTAAATTCTAAAACTGGAATCTTTAAATTTTATTTTTTTACTGAGTTAAAAGGAGCATTATTGTGTTTCATGCCTTTATAGCCGAAAACTTCACTTTTAGAGTACACCTTGAGTTTTTGTCTTTGTAGGTATTTGGGATGTTCTGGTAGAAGTTGTAGCAGCTCTGCAACATGTTGAAGGAAGTATATAAAAACAGTGGCTTGTTAATGCAGTGGAAATTAGCGGTGTAACAATTTATCCTTCCACGATAGGCCCAATTCTTCTAATATGTTATCGTTACTTTTTGAAATTGATGTGGATTTTCCCAAAACCCTAGTCTGTTTACTCTGGCACAAATGCATGATACATGGTAGTATTTTCTATCATAAATCATGTATCTAGCGCTGAAAATAAGTGCGTTGGTAATTGAAAACAGGATGCCTTCATCTCCTAATTATTCTGTTCAATTTAATGGGATGTTAGTGCGTAGTGAAGTCTCACATTGCCCAACTATGAAAGTAATGTGCACTATATAAGCATGAGGGCATCCCCACTAAATAACTAGCTCTTGGGATTAAGTTCAACCAGGGATAAGTAGGGTGCGTATCCCTAGCTTGCATGTGGTGGGTGCTACCAAGTAAAGGAGAGAGGTGTAGACACCCCATTTTTGACCGATCTTAAGACTTAGACATCACCAGTTGAGTGCTCGGTGATGTTGCATGTTGTGCTCAGAGTCTCGGTTGCGAGCTTTGCCTCCGGACTTCGGGGCTCTTTTTGTGTCGTGCCTCGATTTGCGAATCGGGTCTTGTTTTCTCCATTTTCTCTTCTCAAAGGGAGGGAGAGGTCTCGTAGACCATCTCTCAGTGGCCGTAGGATACGTTTCGTGGTCGTAGGCCATTTTTCTCGTTTGGAGCCCGGTTTCCGGTTTTCAGAGCCGTCGGCCGTGTGCCTCGGTTCAGGACCGCTTAGCTACCTTCGTTTACTCCGGTTTTTGGCACACATCTTATTTCCTCCCTTTAGAGGAACACTGTGGCCCTGGAGACCACCTTCGTGGTCATACGCCACTTCCGGTGCCTAACAGCCTGTTTTCAGGGGCCCCGAACCGCGCGTTTTGGCCCCCGAACCTTTGTTTTGCATCCGTTTTGGTCCATTTTTGGTAGAGATTCTTTTTTCACTGTTAGGGAGGTGGTAGGATGGTGGCCGGCCACCTTTTCCCCTGGAAATCCAGTTTTCTCATTTTCTCTCTCCAAAAGTCGATTTTTCTGACAGAAAGCTGGTTTTTCTCACTTTTGAGCCACATTTTTTGGCTTTTCATACCACCATTGTGTTGTGCTCATCTGGGAGGCCATCAATATGGGTAGGCCGGCCAGAAATTCATCTTGACCCTTTTGAACCTTGCTTAAAAGCTAGCTTTTCTCTCTCCTGGGTCACATTTTCTGGTTTTTCTCTACGTAGCTCTGTTCTACTCATCTAGGAGGCCACCTTTCTGGGTAGGCCAACCAGCAATTTTGCTTGAACCTTTTGACCCCTGGTCGGCCGACCAGGGGGAGTGGCCGGCCGGCCACTTGAACTGGCCGGCCTGCTTCTTGCTTTTTGCCCTCTCTGAATGCTTTACAGCTGTGCCAGTTGGGGGGCATTTGGTGCATCCTCCATACACGTGTATGATCTTTGAAGCTTCCAAGAGAAGCTTTGGCCTCTCTTCTCTATAAGAGAGGCCTTCCTCTTCATATCAGAGGGTTGAACATTTTTGCTTAAAGCTTATAACCTCCCTCCTCCATTGTCACTATTCCAAGCTCCAAAACCCTAATTTTCTTGGTCCATTTGCACTACAACCCTTAACACCACACCTCCATCATCTATTCCAGCACCTTGAAGGTCATTTGCAGAGGTTGAAAGCTCACCAACTTGGTCCAAAAGCTGCTGGAGGTCGGCTCTTCAAGGGTAAGTGTCTATTTCCCTTAAACTTGAATTTTTTTGCTTTATTACTTAGCTTCACTTGAAAGTATTTTTGGGCTTTGTCATAAACTATAAAGTGTCATATTTTTAGCTCCTTTTCAACTTTGTTTAAGGGAACTTTGCTGTTTGAGGTCGTCTACTTCCCCTTACCCTCTATCTCTCTTTTAGGGCTATTTTTGCATCATACTTTAGCCTTACTTGTGAACATTTTAGAGATTTGTTATAAACTGGAAAAAGCCTTGTTTTGACATCCTCTTTAAGTTTGATTAAGGTCACTTTTATGTTTGGAGTCATATCCTTCCTTGAATGCTTCATTCCTTCATATTTAGGGCTATGCATTAGAGCATTTGCATTGGACTTGTTTTGGCCTCTTAGCCACTGAAATCCAAGGGATTTTAAGTGGCTTTAATAAGGTTTTGAGCTTTGAAATCATAGAGGGGTGACCCTCTCACCCCTCATTTTCTTTACTAGCATCATTGGCTTTCCAAAGGGGCTCTATTTTGCATGCATTGAAATCACTTTTTGGGTCCAATTTTGTGGGTTTTAAGGTCTTCCTTAGGTCTGTCCAGGGCCCTTTTGATCATATTTTATGTCTATAGTGCATATGTAGAACAATTCCATTCAAGGCCTTTTGAGGGGGCCTTTCATCGTATGCTTCATTGACTGATTTCAGGGCCAATTTTGTGAGTTTTAGGGCCTTTATAACTCATTTCTAGAGTTGGTTTGGTCATGCTAAGTGTCTATCTTATATGTGCTTAACAACCCCTTGAATGGCCTTCCAAAGAAGCCCCTCATTTTTGCATGCATTGGCTGCATTTCAGTGATTATTTGGGTATATTTTAGCATGTTTTATTCACTGTTTTTGGCTGGTTTGATGAGTTCTCATTTGCTTCATATACATGCCATGTAAACCATGCTAGCTAGCCAATGTTGCATACTATTTTAGTCCATCATGTTAGCATCTTTTGGCCATGCTCTAAACTAGAAATGTGCATGTTTTGGGACTGCCTTGGCTTTGTCTTTAGACTTCATGATCAAATAATGCTTTCTTTGTATACTTGTGGTTCAATGCATTGGACTAGTTTTGAGATTCAGGGTTTATTCCATGTATCGGGTGCCATATTTTCATGTTTCGGGACCATTTAGCATTATGTTTCAATGTTGAAAATTACATGCTTGAATGCCATGCTTCATCCTTGCCATTCTTTGGTAGAGTGGTATCTTATGCCTTAGGTTCGGTCCTCGGTTTGCGTGCATGTGTGCACGCATTTCGGTTGTCTCATTTTCATCCCATGGCTGCTGATGTGAGTGTGGCTGAGGTCCACTCATGATTGGTGTAAGTCCATTATGCATTGCGTATGTCTTTTCAATTCATAGCATTGCGTATGCTAGGCTGCGTGTTAATGCATTGTGTATGCCATGTTACATCGAGCATTGTGTATGCCATCTCATAGCATTGCGTATGCTAGGTTGTATGTTAGTCGCATTGTGTATGCCATTTCATTTGCATTGTGTTTGGGATAGGAGTTAGTCCAAGCACGGGAAACAAGGGACGTTTCGTACTTCGAGTGACGGAACGTGTCTCAATTTCCCGTCGCCGACACTCCGAATTACCCATGATGGAGTTTAGGTCTTGTTGTGTTTTCATGTGCATTCATCTCGTAATGAGTCGTGCAATTCGACTCATCGGCCATCATGTATCGATATGCGTGATTGGTGGCACGAGGATCGAGGACTACACTCCCTAAAGAGTAGTCATGCATACATATGTGAAATACTTTGCCATGCCCCTTTGTTGCTCTCTGTTGCAGCAAATCAGAAATCAGTAGCTTTCTAAAGCCTTGCACAGCATTCCAGCATTAATTGCAAACAGAGGCGAATCGGGGCATCGCAATGGATTTCCGCGCAAGGCAACTTGAGCATGCATCTTTCATCATTCGGAACAGAACTGAGGTGGTCCATGGATTTGCATGCTAATTTACTTGCCTTCCTAGTTAAATTGTTAATTAATTAGGGTTTTGTACTCATTCGGACTATAATTATTATTCGGACTGTATTATTTATTCGGACCCTCCAAGCGAGGGCATAATTGTAATACGTGTGCGTTCGTGTGATATATATCTTCCAACCCCATGTCTTTCTTCCTTTTATTTACCAGCTTATGATGGTTAGATTAGGGCATGTTTCAATTAGCATACTTATGCTTGCATGTTTTCATCATTCATCTGTCTTGCTTGCACCGGGCTCGGCGCATCATACTAACTGCATTTGTATTTCAATTCCAAATTGAATACGTGTTAGTTATAGCATCATCACATGCCATCTTTAGAATAGCCGAGCCTATTGTAATTGCATTCTTGCATGTGTTGCATTAGGCATTTCTGTATAGTTAGGATCATGCATGGATTTCTAACATAGCTTCTGTTTTGGCTTGGAGTACTCAGTAAGTGTTTATGCTTTAGCATCCTTGCATGCGTGTGAGTGAATGCCATAA
>NW_021025601.1:79215-122605 GCF_004153795.1 Camellia sinensis
TTTAGGTATATTTATGTTAGATATGTCTAAAAATTAAAAAAATTGCTTAAAATATTAAAAAAATTCAGTAAAAATAAAAAAAAAAAACAAAAAACAAGAATGTAAAATTTTTTGAAAAGTGTTTTTGGAAAAATCTAACTAAGCAAAATTATTTTTTTTTTTAATGATTAGATGCCACACTTCTAAATTTTAAAATAAGTTAATATACTTTCCATTTAAATTTCATATATCTAATATAAATCATTAGATAGTAATATTTTTATTGTTGAAAAAGTATTACCCAATAAAATTGATTTAAATTTTTTAATAACTACTAAATATTAATAAAAAATTTAGTATGTAAATTTTGAAATAAATAAATTTGTTCCAAACAATTCTTAATGATTTCTTGTTTGTTTGGTAATTAATAATTTTTTTAAATTTTCTTTTACAAATACTTTTTATTTATTTTTTTACAAATATTATATTTTTTAAGTATATTTATTTTAAGTGCATCTAAAAATTTTAAAAAATGTTTAAAATATTAAAAAAATTCAATGAAAACAAAATAAGATGAAAGACAAAAAAATAAAATTAAAAAAAAAATGAATTTTGAGATGAAAACCAAGCAGATGTTTAATTTTAAAAATAATAATAAGAATAATAAAACAGATTAATGAAAATAAATACAAAAAAAGATAATATTATTATGGCTATGGACATGTTTAGCATGTAGTGTCAAACAAAAATGTATTATCAATATGAAAATTATAGCGATCCCGGTTTTCCCCGTCATGTATTGTGTTCCGGACTTAGGTTCCGTAGTTGTTGTTTGTTGTCTATATCTTGTTTCCATCCTTTGATTCTTTGTATTTGAGTTTTGGGATGTGTTGGGCAGGTTTGTAACAAGTTGGTTGTGAGTTAAAACAAATGGTTGTTGCCTAGAATTTTGCTTATTCGCTCGAGCGAGGCTTTTTGCGCTCGAGCGAGGCCTGGGTATTTGCTTCGTCGCTCGAGCGAGCTTTCTTGCGCTCGAGCGAGAATTGAGAGTCTTCAGGTTTCTTTTCAGATGCAGCTTTTGCTCGAGCGAGTTTTCTTGCGCTCGAGCGAGCCTGGTTTGGTGTGTCTCTTCACTCGAGTGAGCACTCTTGCGCTCGAGCATGCGTCTACGTCTCTTTTGACCTGCGTCTCTTTTGACCAGAAGGTTGTGTTTTTTCGCTTGAGTGAGCTCTATGTTTTGTGTTTCTTCACTCGAGCGAGGACTCCTGCGCTCGAGCGTGCTTCTGGGTTACAGACCTAAAGCTTCGCTTTATTCGCTCGAGCGACGCTTCTTGCGCTCTCGAACGAGGTTCTTTTGTGTCTAGTCACTCGAGCGACTACTCCTTCGCTCGGGCGAGGAACGTATATATCAGTTCGCAGCAGCAGCTTCTTCTTCACTTTTTGATTTCCCTTTTGTCTTAAAACCCTAGATTCGACTCTCTCTCTCTCTACACTCACCTTCTCTCTAGGGATTGATCTAGTTCTTGGGTATTCCTACCCTAATCTCTTTGTAAGAAAGATAGATGGTTGCGTGGGCTTTGTTTTGATTCGAAAATCTTTGGGATTGGAGCACTTCCGAGTTTGGCTTTTCTCCCCCTTGGGTTCTCCATTTGAGGTAGGGATTCTCCTTGTTCTTTTTCAATACTCCGTCTATGGATAGACATGTGGTAGTTTTGTATTGCATGAAAATCATATCATGTTGAATTTCTTTGAAAACCATGGGAGGGAACCTAGGGTTGGTTGTTTGAGAAGATTATTTTTATCATTGATAGTTCTTTGGGCTAATTGGAGTGTAAATTAGCATGTTATTGTGGAAAGAAGAAAAAGCCCTAAATTATGTTTTGATTTGGTAAATTAAAATAGAGGGTAATTGATCACGGTTTGTAAGTCCCTATTGTTAGAAGGAGTTGGGTGAAAGTGTTAATGCCTAAGGGATTAACTATGGCTTTGGGGTTGTTTTGAAATGAATGTATTGAATCGAGTCAAGTTATGGCTTTATAATGAATGGAATTGGTTTTTGTGAAATGAAAAAAGGGGTTTTGGAATTGGAAAATCCTGGAAGTTGATCTTGGAAAGAGGAAATGAAATGTTGACTCTATGTGAGTTTCATAAACTAAATATGAGAATTGAATTATTGTATCATGAGTGTTGAATACACACATTTGGGGGTTTTATCCTTACCTATCGAGCTAGTGTCGTTGTTGGATTTAAGATCTCATGAGAGTTGAGTCTTTATAATAGGTGTATTAAAATCATGCATTTAGAGGTTTTGTCCTTGGTCATTGGTGGAGGATGACATGGTTGTGTTGAATTGTCGTGTATGCATTACACCTGTGTTGAATGAACATTGTATGTAATGAAGTGCTATGATACATTTTATATGTATAATTGTTAGGCAGGAGATAGGTGATGTACTCCAGTGTGTGGGAGGAGATAGGGGATGTACTCCACACACCTATGTGTTCATATACTTTAACACATTGCTTATGTATCCTGATAGTTTATGTGTATGTATTATACTTATTGGTTATACTCTATGTATTGTGATTATTGGTGTTATACCCTGCGCTTATAATCAGAGGTACTGTTACCTTCCAACTAGTGCCTGGAGAACTGACTGCGCTGAGAATCTAAGGTACCACACCCTTCCAGCTGGCGCCTGGTAAAATAACATACCGTTGTGAGAGTTGTATCCTTGGCTTACTGTGCATATAGCCGGTAGAGCAGAGTTTTATTGTTTTTGTCTCAGTGTATCTGAGTATATCATGGATTGCGAAGATTATAATTTTGGAGGGCCGAGTTGCCTCATTTGTTGATTATATACATGTTGATGATTTGTTATCTCCCTTTCTATTAAAGGCATGCATGTATAGATGTGAATGTATTGGGAACAAACCAGAATGCCATTGTGAGATTTTGGGAAAGTGTGAAGGAAAATTGGGTATTTAAAAGTATGTTTTGAAAAAGGAAAAATCTGTTGTAAGTATGGAAAATGGGAGAAAAGTAATGGGCTTAGAGAAATTATTTTTCTAAGAAGTTGTTATTGTTATGAAAGTTTAGGAACAAGGGGTAATGAAAAGAAAAGAAAGATGAATCGCTTATAGCGTTGAACGAAATGGCTGTTTACGAGAAAAGTTCATACTTATGTATATTTTGTATAAACTGCCACATTACTATTCTAGTATGAGATTGAGCATTCATGATCATAGCTATCTGTAAGTTGTTATTGTTGAGGGCCATGTTGAGATCCCTACTGGACTATATGTTCATCCCACGTTGTTGAATCTTTTTCAGGTGTTAAGCAGAATGTGCTACAAGATTTTGGATCTTCTTATTTGTTGGCCATGGGGCCTCTTTTATGTTGGCGGAATGCCATTGTTGTAAAAGGGTTACACCCTTCTTCTTGATTCTTTAATGATGTAAGCCTTCGGGCATTTTATTCAGTATATTCATGTTGTATTTAATTTGCATACGGATGAGAGAATTGTTATTTATTTTTACTCATTGGACTAAAGAGTTTATTTCCGCATGTTATCTCTGAACTTGAATTAAGTAAATGAATTTGGTAATGACTTCGAGTAATAAAAAGTGGGGCGTGACACCCTCCCAAGCCTGACCCAAGCCCAAGCCCAAGCCCAAACCCAGGCCCACCGGCCCAGCCCGAGGCCCGAATACCCCTTAGGCCTGGGCCTAATTTTCTGGCTCGTTGGCCGGCCTGAATTTTGGCAGGAGACCGCAAGGCCCCCACATTGGTCGGGCCAAATTTACACCCCTATTTATGTCTAATGCACAAGGAAAATAAAAATTTTAAGATCAGGCTTTTTTTCGATTTGAGATTGGACGGGAGCGTGTTGTCAAATCAGATTTTTATCAATAGTAAATATATTTTTTAAAATAAATTATTGACAAAAATCTAATCTGATCAAGTAGTCATCGATATCCGATCAATGTGATTTTTTTTATAAGAATAAATATTCGACGAGTTCTATACATTATACGGTTAAGATTATTAAAACAGAACCTGTGATGGGTTTCACAGGTCCAACAATATCGTTCAATCTACAAAATAAACTAAAAACAAACATGATCCAAAATTTTAAGAAAGTGCAAAGATCTAAAAAATTTAGAAAAAAAAAAGAAAAAAGAAAAAAAGGAATCTAGAAGGAACAAAAACAACTAATAGATGCTTGCACAATTTTACTTTTATATTTTGCCTCAATTTTTATTGATTTTCATAGATTTTTAACATCAGTAATGATGTCATTGACTTACATCGGCGATGCCCTCAGCACACGTCAGACAGTGCTTTCATCAGTGCGCATGTCAGTACGTCAGTCCACGTGTAGAAGCATGTGGCTTTAGCTATCAGTGCGTGGGGCCCATGTGCCACCTCTCGAACTCAATTTCAGCTTGATTTTGGCATTATTTAACTCGATTGTTCAAGAGGAATCCAATGGTGGGCTCAGTTTTTTGTTTTGACAAGTCTAAAATAGGGAGTGTAATCCACTCTCTCTTTTGTGAGAGTCAGAGTGCAGATTCTCTGCACTTCATCTTCTACAATGAACCACCAAGAATACAAAAATGAACCACACTTAGGGTTTATGTTTTCTCTCAATCTGTAAGTAGAAAACATGCGAATAATATATGGTTTCGAAGGTCTCAAGAGAAGGAACCCAAATATATAAGTTTCATATCATGAAAACGAAACATGTTAAAACATGTAATTAAAGTTTCGAAAATACAAAATGGGTCTTCATTTTTCTCAAAATCTGATCACATGATTTCAATGAAACTTTGCAAATATGCTCTATGTGATATGAACTACAACATATATGAATTTCAAGACGATCGGAGATAGTTTGAAAATCATCAATTTTCTTGCATGAAACGTACATATACATATTTTAATGATTATATATATAGTTTAAATCATATTTTATGCATAAAAACACGAAAACACTCAAGATGGCTTTGATACCAATGTAGAAATATCAATACGCAGCGGATTAACAGATTCAATACATACTTGAATATCTTGAATCTGAAAAGAATGAACCTGATGAGTGAATCACGTGCCTCCAAATCACCGGCTGAAATCCCAACACCCACACAGTTACAATACAAGGGCTTGTGTCTAGTTCTAATGGCATAGAGATTGAGAGAGCTCAGATATTTTATGCACAAAATATTACGTTCTGCTTATTATTCCCACTCTCACAATAATACATATATAGTATCAAAATATGATCATTTAGTTGAGATAAGTAACCACTCATCCTTATCCTAGATAAGATGGGATGATGTGCTATACTTGTCTATCAGGATAGTTCTTAATTTAAATTCACGTAGGTCTCTTATGGGACATGGATACCTAAACCCGAGTCTGAAACCCAACCCATTTACCAACAAATAAGACTCATGCGATACATTAGATGTCAAACAAAATATCGTATAAAAATGTAGGAAATGTACCATTATTGACATAATAAGCATGATGGTGTCATATTTTTATTGTTAGAAGCAGAATTATTATTTTTCTCCTTATGTGGAGACTCATATATCCTCCTTGTGTATCTTCCTTGTGTGAATGTTCTCTTTATCCCTATTGAGATTTGTAACGGGTTGAATCCAATTAAATTTGCCCTTATTATAATCATTATTATAGTTGTGGTATCGTGAACCATTTTATTTTAATTGGTGAAAACAAATTATATTACTTATTGATTTCGATTTCGTAAGGCCCACTTCGCAATTATTTATTTATTTTTTAGTTTTAAATTCTTGGGTCTTGAGTATTAAATAAGATATAAATTTAATTTTTGAAACTTATTTGATAACTATACTTAATCATGGCATTGACTCGAGTTGAGTTGGTATGAATTTACAAATCCTTTGAATTGTGTAGTTTTATTATAGTTGTAGTGTCGTGAACCATTCTATTTAAATTGATAAAAACAAATTATATTACGTCTCGATTTCAACTTCGTCAGGCCCGTTTGGCAAAAATTTTTATTTTTTAATTTTTTTTAATTATTCTTGGATCTTGAGTATTGAATGATATATAAATTTAGGTTGTGTTTGGTAGAGTTTTGTAAATATGATTTGAAAGTATGAGTTGTATTTTGAGTTTGTGAGTTGTGGAATTATGATTTGAGTGTAGAAAATTTGTTTGGTTATGGTTTTTGAATAGAGTATTGAATTGAGTGTGGAATTGAGTTTTGAAAGTTTGATTTGACATGTGAAGTAAGAAAATTTGTTTGGTTATAAGTTTTGGAAAGGGTTTTCAAAACTTAATTCAAATTATTATAACTCATAACAAAACATACTACTTTCATACTATTGAAAATTTTGATCAACACTAATAACCAAACTCTTTTTAAAATTCAATTAAAAAAATTTATTATTAACAGAAAATAACATTAATCAATTTTTTAATTGAAAATACTACAAAGGAAATAATTTTTTTTCAAAATAAATATTCAAAAAATTGAATACTCAAAAAATTAAAATCATAAATATTTAAATAATTTAAATAATCTAAAAAATTTAAAAAGTAAAAAATTAAAATAAATATTCAAAAAAATTAAATCGTAAAAATTTAAATAATTTAAATATTCAAAAAATTTAAATAATTTAAAATGTTAATATTTTAAATTTAAAAACAACTCTACACTCAAATCGTAACCAAACACATAAAATAAAAGTCAATTAAGAAATTATTTTTAAAACTCATAACCAAACACACTAGTCGAAACTCCATATATACTTAAACACCGTAGGGTAAATCATAAGATGTATTGTTAGAACCCACAAAGAAGTCCATGAACCATTAGACAGCTGGAATAAAAAAACAATGAAACCTCCCACATACATTTGAGTGCAAACACAACAACAAACGCAATTAACAATTGCCGAAACCAAATATTTAAATTCAATATATTTTTTCTTTTACAAAATGAATCTATTTTCTTTCTCATGGATTAAAACCATATATATGTGTTAATGTACACTAAACCTAACCCACTAACCTAACCCACTACATCCACCCCACTAAACCTAACACACTTAGGTTTAGTGGGGTGGATGTAGTGGGTTAGGTTAGTGGGTTAGGTTTAGTGTACATTAACATACCAAATGTTAACAATGGTGTGGAGGATTCTTGCAAATGGCAAGCCCACTCATCAGGATCTTTTAGTGTAGCTTCAGTGTGGAAATGGGGGGAGCTAACTAGAGGTCCTATCCTCAGAATTTCAAATTGTCTGTGGCTCAATGCTGCCCCTCCAAGAGTGCAATTTTTTGGAGGGTTAGCTTAGAGGGGGAGGATTAAAACCTCTGTTTTTTTGCAGAGGATTGGTCTACTGAATAATTCTGCTATCACTTTGTGCCATTTCTGCAGGATAGAGGAGGAATCAGTGAATCATATTTTGCTATTTTGCTCATTGGTTTGGAAAATTTGTTCTGATGTAATCAATTGGTAGGGATTGAAGTGGGCTATTCCTTGCTCCACTGAGAATCTGATGCTGTGGTGGTCAGGTGTTAAGTATAAGAAATCAGTTCTGAGATTGTCCCTCTAGCTGTAATGTGGTCTATTTGGAAGCTCAGAAATGAGTGCTTGTTTAATGAAGGCCAGCCAGATTTTGAGGAGCTAAAAGAATTGGTGAGAGTAAGAATAGCTTTATGGGCAAAGTTCAACTCAAAAGGGTGAGCATAGATTGGGTTGAGATATTAAGTTTCTTGTACTGCTTGCTGCTACTATCGTTGCTGTCATTGTTGTTCTAGGTGCCTGTTGGGGCTTGCCTTGGTTGTTTTGTTAGTCTTGTTGGTCCCTCGCCAACTTCTTGGCTCGAGCTAGCAGATGATAGGGACGCTTTTCTTAGTGCCAATCTAGTTGGAATTAAGGAAATCACTATGATACTTGTTGCTCTTTGCCTCTGCTTTATTGATATAATTCCATATTTAGTGTATGCTGATGTCATCAATGAAGTTTGTTTCTTTTGCAGATCAAAAAAAAAAAAAAAAGTTCCAGAATCAATGTAGAATAGGGAAAAGAAATGGGATGTCAACAAAGGAAAAAAAGTTAATTTGCATTTAGAACTAAAAACAGACTGTTAAACAAAGGAAAAATGAAATCCCACAACACCAAAAATCAAAAAGAAAAACTTTTACGATTTGGACAGAGTGGTTGTTTCATCGAATCTTGGATAACTGTAGTATGTAGATTACAATATTAAATATGGTCCGAAAATAAACACTCGAATCAGAAAATAAACATCAATTTCAATGCTCCCTTGCCAGATTTTGGACTTTGAAACAACAATATGATTTTAAACTGTTCTAATTGCAAAAATAAAATACAAAATATTTTTTTTTTAAAAAAAAAAGGCAAGCAGAATATGATATTATGCAACACTTAGGGTCAACTTTCAAATTTGTCAAATTTCTGGGCAGTACTGAATCTGCATATTGTCACCAACAAAAAGGAAAAAGAAGGGTGAGTTCAGACTGTTGCCATTATTTTTTTGGTTCTTCTGTTTAAATTTCATCATTGCATTAAATTATTTAAAGAGACTCTTCAAATGACATTTAAAAAAAACACACACACAAAATTGAATCCTTTTGTCAAATTTTTATATTTTGAATAAAAAAAAAAGGCACATGAATGGTGCCGTACAGTGGATTACATTCATCCATGGGTGTGCCACAAATAACCTGTTCATGATGTTATAAAAAAATATATATATTGCCATTAAATTAAACATTTTAAAAATGTCAAAAGTATCAATTTTACTACTAAGAGAAAATAAACCATCTGAACCGTGTCACTAGGTCTCTTAGCTATTGGCTTTGCTTCTCCTGTGATCATACCCCTCATTCACATGACTCTGACCATTAATAACAATACCATTAACAGGAACCTTTGCCTCTGGAATCGGTGTTCAAAATGTCATTCCTCTGTAGTAGTTGAGTGCTGATTTCTATCTCTGACATGACATTACCTGCAAATATTTTCCTAAGAGAATAAAGGATATCAACATTGCACTAGTGTGAAAGAAATCTTGCCCCTCAAATGTATCTGAAGTTAAAGCTTTTATCAATATATATACTGAGTAAAAGTTCTGATACATCTAAAAGTAGGGCTAGACTTCAGATCTATTGCTCACTAATGAAAAATACTATCAAAAGTAGACATTCAATATTATCATGCTTCTAGTGTGCTCATATGATTTTCTTTTCCTCTTTCCTTTTTTGTGCGAAAGGCAATTTTCTTTTTTGTGGACAGAGCAATTATATCATATGATAGTACACTTGAAAGCAAACACGACTCTATATAGATAGTTCTATATTCAAAAATGTGATAAAAAGAAAGAAGAATTACAAAAGAGCCTATACCTCAAGCAGGTAATACTTCTCCAAGAGTGAAAACTTAGGTAGGATGCCTATTAAAAGCTTCACTGGTATCAGATATTTTATGATCATCCTATTGCAACAAAATCAAAGAAAAAATGAAATCATACACAACGGCGTAGGTAAAGAGGGTAAGGGGGTCCCGTGCCCCCTGGGTTTTGAAATTTTTTTTTTTTTTTTTTTTTTTTTTTTTGCAGGCATAAAGAAAATATTTTAAATAAAAAAATTATAAAAATATTATTTAGAGTGAAATTGTCAATGACATTTTTTAAATTATGATAACAATAATGGTTGTTTTGATTGAAAATAATGAGACTACGATAAGTCATATTATTATTTATGAAAATTTCAATATAATGGTGATGTCTATTATTATTGATATGCAAACATAATTAATCTTTATAAAGATATGAAATTTATTGAATTGTTAGTTACATTTTGACATGTTGAGTTCATCCTCCATGTGTTTTTTTACTATTGGTTAGTGATATCACGTGTCAACGTTGATGCAGTATTACTATTATATTGAATTTTTACTCATATTTTGTATAAAAAATTACTTTATTATTATATAATTTATTTTAAAACTTATATCCATGACTTTTTTTTTTATATTGTCTATGATACACTAGTTACAAATAATTTTTTTTTTTATCTTTCTTAAAGTCAATCGTAAAAATTTATGTGAAAGATTTTTGTAAAAAATTTTAACGTTGTAATTAATAAGTGTCCCCTCTGATTTAATTTCTTGGCTCCACCACTGATCATACACAACGATAACTAAAGAGAAAAAATATACTAAAACTTACTTTTAGATCACTCGAGGAAGAGTTACTAGATAGGGATATAGAACTAATATTTTATATGACAATGGAGCATTAAAACCAAAATGCATACCAATATTTTCTTGTATATATGTAAGCGATCTGAAAAAGAGCAGTAATCCTTCCTAAGAAAACAACCACTTCAAAAGGGTAGTGTGTCCGTATTCAACAATTATTGACTACATAAAGACATCAAATATGAGAGCCTTAGATATATCATGTGACAATAGAGCTATGTGACTCCAATGATAATATTCAAGTGTTGTAGGAAAATCCAGATTGAGCATCAATGAAATGCTTACTTACCAAATAAATGGAAAGGAAAAACACATAAATAAAGAGTGTAAAAGAAGACTCATAGTTGAAACCATGAGGTCCATCATAATTTTGCATCTATTTTATACTCAAACTTTGAGTCAACACGTATTGAAGGAGGGGGAAAACAGAAAGAAAAGAAACAAAACTATAAAACATTCATTGTTTAAAGGCCTCCAGTTGCATTGTTTAAATCCAATTCCTAAAGTGCTTCAATTAAACTAGGCAATGGGATGAGTTGCACACATGATGAGTATGTAGTATGCAGCACCTGTATTTGTTCTATTTCTATTGAACTACACCACTTTTGAATTGGAGCTAATGTTAGTTTTTTTTACTCGTTCTGTGTTACTTTTTTACCTCAGCTTTGCATCCAAAATCTGTGTACTTTGAATTATCTAAAACAATGAGTAAACAATTCACAGCCCTATTGGATCCATAAAGGAATTATTCTCTCTTTCAAGGGTTTTCAACTTTGAGGGATACACTATGCACAAGCATCTTCAATTATTTAAATTTAACACTCTCCTTTAAGCTTTCATATATCCGGATCTATCTAGAAGATGAAACCTATCAAGTGATTTCATCATAAATGCAGTAAGTTTGGCTCACAAATTGAAAGAGTGGTCGATGATTTTTTGCATTTACTAGTAAAAGTCCAGACATTAAAGTAGGCAATTAATGCAGAATGAAAAATGAAAATGATAACAAACTACAGAATGAGTCAAAAAAGATTATTCAGAACAGGCCATTGACTCGATAAGAAGATAAATTCAGTTTAATAATGCTAACTGCACAACTGAAATTCAACTAGTTATCAGAAATCTAAACTTCCCGCAACATATTCCCACAGTTTGGCTAAGCTACCGGCCAGATTTTAACCATACACGAGTGTGTAAATGATCTCAAATCCAACAAATGTCATAATCACAAGCACATTTGGCATTTTTTCAAAACAAAAAACAACATATTAAGGAAGAACGACAAAGCAAACAAAAGAAGAAATCATGTATAGAATGCATACTTCATGAACTAACTCAAATTAGACCAAAATGGGCATTTATGGGAGAGAATAATAATACCAAATATCCTCGGAACGCTATCTGGATCTTGACTGCAGTGACTTCCTCCTTCAATTTGCCAGAGTAATGGGCTTTAGCTGTGAGCTGAACAGCCTCAGTAGCCACGGGCATTACATAGTGTATTTCATTCATGAGTATCTGCACCATTCTATGTGTCTTACTTGTACAATATGAAACTTACAACTGACATTTTTACGAATAAAATTCACCTCCCACGACTCTCTACGACAGCAAAACAAATAGTCCAATCCATGTGAAGAAAATATTTGTAGAGTAGAGATGCCAAATACCTAACAGTAACAGAGCAGAAATATAAGAAAACATCGAAGAAAATGGTCTTGCCTAAGTTGATAAACCACCATAATGTTAATAACCTACTAAATGGCATCATGAACAACAAAAACTCCACACACTAATGCAGGAAAGATCCTGTATAGTATCTCAAATTACATTATAGTCATGTGTACTAACCTAACAGTTTAAACTGTTTCATTCTCAAATTCATTCATGTTTTGCTCAATAATAATGTAACAATGCAAAAGTTCCCACTCAAAAAGTTAAGCAAATTGAACACAATCATACATGCTTGCTTGTGTGTATCAAAATGCAATCAAATCGGTGTTCAAGCTGAACGAAAGAAGATCAGAATCAATTCAGCTTAATAATCACATATAACGAAGTTACATAAATAAGGGGTGCATAAGAGAAAAAAAAGAGATTTTAAACTTGAAAATGCATCGAAGCTGCTAGATCCAGCAAACAAATAAGGTCGAGAGAAAGATACTACATATATGGAAGTGAAAATTAGCAAGATACAATAGAAAAGTAGAGAACGCAGAAGAAACTTACCTTGAAGAAAAACGCTAATGAAGAAACCAAATGAAGAAGCTCGAATTCAAGCCATTTGTAAACAAAAGTGTAAATTTCAAACCACAATACCTCAATATAGAGAGAGGAGGCAGAGGGGATACTTGAGCAAAGAGAGGACTTGGAATCGATCAAACAAGGGTTCTCCTGTGCAATAGAAAAACCTAATAAGCAATTCCATCAATATGCAATATAGATTATTACGGATGATAAGCAACAACGAAGAGCTGCAGTAGGAGGGGAGAAGAATAACCTAGCGGGTAGATGTGCAGACACGGCCAATCCTTCGTGAATTTGTCAACAACGAAGAGCTGCAACAACTTGCTCAGCAACTTACAGTGGCTTCGACATTGATGCTATACAAATTCCAGCTCTTGCCAGCGGGAGTGATTCTGAGTCGCACGAAGATGGAAGATGCAGATGGAGACAGACAGACCCACAGAGAGAGTTGAGCGTCATGAAAATGAGATAAGAGGGAAATTTATTTGTGTGGGTAACCAATCCGTTTTCAGTTTATATTTATAAAATTTTAAAAAATTGTCTTAAAAATTTAGGAGAAATTATTTATAAGTCCTATTAGGGAGACTTATGCTACATATGCTCCTATTAAAAAACTTATGCTTCCATAAGTTGTGGGAAGTTGACACATTTACTCTCAATATTAGTTGTTAATATCATAAATAATAGTAAACCATATGTACGGGTACGAAATATTCTTCTCATATAATCCTGTTGATCAAGTCTGCCCTCCTCCATACGTCGTCGCTTTACTTCCTGAAAACACAAACGTGAGCTAGCCAGCGGGTGTGTGCCGGATACCTCTCCGATGCCTAAGTCAGCAAAATAGACAAACAGACAAAAAGTTTTGTGAATTTGAGAGTCAAAGTTGTGTGTTACCTCTCCAAAGGTGATGTTGTGAACTTTTATAGGTTTTGCATGGCAGAATCCTAATAGGACTCTTACTCCTCCATGTAGAGTCCTCCTTGGATTCACACTCCTGAAAAATAATGCTTATCCTTCAATGCCTCCCTCACTGCTTAAACCAAGTGAGATGGTTTTTCCATGGTCGGACTTCAATATGACCGAGGTAAGCATAGCTATGCTAAGCCGCAGATCAGACCGAGATAACTCTACCTCGGTTCCCCCTGTACAAACCACAGTATGATTGGACCGAGCTAACAATTAGCATGGTTCCGACCGATCTAATACCACTACGCCATGACCGGTATAACTTTTAGTATGGTGACCGAGCTATCCGTAGCTCTTTGGGACCGGAATAACTTCAAGCCTCATTTGGACCGGAATAACTTCATGGCCATTTTACTCAGTCCTTCGTACTGTGGCCCATAACGGCGCATTGCCCAGCTCGGCCCAATTTTCTTATAAATTACCCTCTCAGTTGTCCCTTAATTCCATTTATGTAGCATGATTGGGATTATCTGTTTATCAGCCGAGCTAACAATTTTAGCCTGACGACCGAGCTAAATCCTTAAGCCTTTCCAGTTGAGCTAAAACTCTTCAGCTTTTCTAACCGAACTAAATCCACACAGGGTGGTACCTGTTCGGTCAAAACGTCTCTTCAATTAGAGCAACTGAATCGTTTCTTATCCCAATAGATACGTGGCAGACTCTTATTGGCCTAGTACAGTTGTCACGCCGTTCTTCGTACCTCACAACTTTTGAACAATCCCGCCCTTTTTGTCCTTCCTTCTATACAAAACAAACTTTTTCATTTTGAATCTACCACTACACTATTCATCTCCTTCATTCTCTCTCTTTGTGCTTCTACTTCTTCAACCCCTGAGCTCGCTGATTTCGTGTTCTTCACTGTCGTTGCTTCCATCTTCGATTTTTCTGCCGTAATCTGGTAAGTAACTCAACCTTCTAACTCCTTTTGGTTGATTTCGCACCCTCTTTGCAATACGTTACATGTTTTTCAAAACACACTGTTTGCTTCCATTTTCTACTTAGCTCTGTGTTTTCTGCAAACACTTAGTAATAGAACCACTTGGATTCAAGAAATAATATGAGAAACACTAGTTTTGATCCAAAATCATAATATAACCGAACTCGGAAGTTGTTTGTAGTGGATGTTAATCTAGACAGGCTATCAACCGGACTAGCACTTCATGCTGAACTAGTAGTTTCACCAAGTCAAACCACCTTTTGCTTCATTTGATTTAGCCGAGCTATCGATCCGTACTAGGTGTGCGCAATAGTATGCCTGAAAGTCTAAACCACAACCGAGCTACAACTTGGGGCTAAACCAGCCTTCTTAGCTCTGACCGAACGAAGAATGCTACCCCTAGAGGCTCAGCCAGACTAACAAATCCCTTGCTAAAACCGAGTTAACAGACCCCTTGCCCAAAACCTGAGCTTAAGACACGAAGCACTTCACATAGCCGAGCCAGGACTTCATTTATCTTGCCTGTGTTTCTTTTAGCACAGTCCCTCGATCTGTGCTTAACACCTCTGTTTTTCACTTTGTAGACTTAGGTTGCCCAGGCACTCTTTGAGCGCTCAACCGAGCTACTCAGCACCATTCTCCGACCGGGCTAACACCCACGTATTATTTATTCATAACTTAAACCACAAATGGGAAAGTATAGGTTTTTAGTTAACTCCCCTGGTGTAATGGCTGAATTTCGCAAGGACTACCAAATCCCAGATGATGTCCACCTTTCACTGGCCGAGCTAGACACCGTCCCCTGGGGAAAACATGGTTTTGTCCCTTTTAACGTTATTTCAATTGTAGAGTGCGGTCTACATTTCCCTGTACAGCCCCTTCTCTGTGAATTCCTTAGGCAAACCAAACTCTGCCCTACCCAACTATCCACCAATTCTTACCGTATAATAAACGGTATTGCCGCATTAAACCACCGGGTTGGCCTTAACCTCGGCCTAGCTGAGCTCTTTCATCAATACTCCGTTGGATCAAAAGGAGACGGCTAGGTTTATTATTTGAGAATACGACGCCGCCGAGAAAAAATAATCAAAGATACCCCAGATAAAGATTTAAACAACGATGATTTCTTCTGGGTTTCTGGGAACTTCGAAGACCAAGAAGCCCAGATTCCTGGTGACCGAATAAACTGGAATAAAGGGACCACCGGTATAATTACCTCGGCTTTATTGCATGTTCTTCTTTATTTCGGTATTCTATTCCTTAACCGAACTGACAGTTGTCTTCTTTATGCAGATTCGGCCCACCTTAAATCACTATACAGTTACCCCAATCTAAACACATTTCGCGCCGCACTACGATACCCTGAAAGAAGTTGGGCTAAGTTACTGAATTTTGAACCGACGTACAGATACAACAGTCGACGAAAAGCCAGAGTAACAGACTTCTTGCTGGAGGCATCTCCTGAATCGGATCCAACCTTGCCACAAATTAACCTGGTCCGTACTACTGCTGAACAAGAGATGGCTAAGAGGAACAGAATAAGGGCCCTTCTAACCGAAACAAACCGAGCCGAGGTACCATCACCAGACTAGCCTCAGGAAACCGTGGTGGCCCTTCCATCTCAACAACCCTCCTCGTCTCACCCAAGTAAGCATGCCCGGACTACCCCAACCGAGCAACGCATTATTGATGGAAGACGAAACCAATCTTCCACCAAGCTCTCCACCAAGCCCGCGACCGGAGCGCTCAGACCGAGCTAGCTCCTCCAAGTGGGCACCCAAATTTACATTTAAAAACCGAGCAATTCAGGACACTGACTTAGTGGTCGCTGAAAAAGATCACTTAATGGCATTTAACCTTGCCAAGAGTGTCTGCCTTCCAGCAGACATGGAGCACCATAAACATCTGACCGAACTAAAAGCCATTCGTCCGGCCACGAAATCCATGGTGCTTGTAAGTAGCTTTTTCTGTTAATCTTTCTAATTTGCACAACTTTCATCTCGGTTTGATTACAAGTCTTCCCCTTCTTTTGCAGGCCATGTAGAAGAGCCACATCGCCCATAAGCGTGTGCTGGAACTTCGCAAGACTGCAAGGCAAGCCATGGCCGAAGTGACTGAAAAAACTGCCGAACTAGAAGAAGCTAGGAAGCAAATAGCCGAGCTAAATTTCGAGAACAGTTGTCTGGCTGGACTTGTTAGCTCGGCTGAAACAGAAAAACAAAAAGCTGCAGCCGTGATGAAAGACAAATATTTGCGCGAACTTGCTAAGCTTGAGAGAAAAAAGAACGCGGAGATAGAGAAGCTGAAGAAGAGCGCTAATGACGCCGAGCCCCGGGGTTACAAGGAGGGGGAGGCGACTTACATTAAACAATGTGAAGCTGCCAAGGATCTCTTCTTCAAATGCGGTTGGAGGGCGGCTGTAGTGCAGCTCGGTCATGGTCCAGAGACCGAGGTCTTCGACGCTCCTGCATACTTTATTCCGAACTCTATGACGAAATACGCTGCTGCCCTTCAGCAACAATTTCTTGAGGATTCAGATGATGAGGAAGAAACCGTGCCCAAAGATACCCCGGCTGTCAGTGATCCTACCGATCAGTCAGTTCGGTTGGAGCCAATGGTGGAAGACCTGACCAACGAGCTGCCTACTGAAACCATTCTTCTAACCGAGACCGTTCTGCCGAATGAAACTGGGCTCCGAGTTGATATTGACGTCGACCTTGATGATCTTTTTAACTGACTTTGTATTTTTCTTCTTTTTGGAAACAAATTGTAACCGGGCTGAGGCCCCACCCTTTGTACTTGCTTTTGAATTTTTCAATGAAGTCTGCTTTTGCCCCAACTGTTATCTTGGTTTACTTTCCTGTTTGTGCTTGCTTTCTTACTACAATTTGAATAAAACACAATATTTCCCGACCGAGATACTTTACCCCGGTCATACCTGCCAACCTCTTTAGCCTTGATTCTTATCTGGGCTAAAGAACAATAAGTGTTGGTTTTTCCAGCCAACCACTCTTTAGCCGAAATCCTTACATCGGTTGAAGAGTACTAAGAGTTGGTTTAATCCAGCCAACCACTGTTTAACCGATATCCTTACATTGGTTGAAGAGTACTAAGAGTTGGTTTAATCCAGCCAACCACTCTTTAGCCGAAATCCTTATATCGATTGAAGAGTACTAAGAGTTGGTTTAATCCAGCCAACCACTCTTTAGCCGATATTCTTACATCGATTGAAGAGTACTAAGAGTTGGTTTAATCCAGCCAACCACTCTTTAGCCGAAATCCTTATATCGGTTGAAGAGTACTAAGAGTTGGTTTAATCTAGCCAACCACTCTTTAGCCGAAATCCTTACATCGGTTGAAGAGTACTAAGAGTTGGTTTAATTCAGCCAACCACTCTTTAGCCGATATCCTTACTTCGACTGAAGAGTACTAAGAGTTGGTTTAATCCAGCCAACCTCTAAATTGGTTATTCTTGCCAATTTAGAAAAATGTTTGGTTATTCCGACAAAACGTCCTGCAGCCTGGATCCTTATCCTGGGCTTAGGAAGGGTGTTGGTTTTCCAGCCAACCTCTAAGTTGGTTTTTCCAACCAACCTAGAATAAAGTGTTTGGGTATTCCGACCAAACGTCCTGCAGCATGGATCCTTATCCTAGGCTTAGGAAGGGTGTTGGTTTTTCCAGCCAACCTCTAAGTTGGTTTTTCCAGCCAACCCAGAGTAAGTGTTTGGGTATTCTGACCAAACATCCTGTAGCCTGGATCCTTATCTTGGGCTTAGGAGGGGTGTTGGTTTTTCCAACCAACCTCTAGATTGGTTTTTCCAGCCAACCTAGAGTAAAGTGTTTGGTTATTCCGACCAAACGTCCTGTAGCTTGGATCCTTATCCTGGACTTAGGAGGGGTGTTGGTTTTTCCAGCCAACTATGTTTTTAATGCCCCTAACTTACTAAAGCAATCTTTTATAGAAAGAAACAACTATACTGAAAAGAACTACTTGTTTTATTGAGAAAGGGAAAAATTACACATATTTAAAAAAAGGTAAAAATAAAATATCTTGAGATTTACAGTATTCCATGGTCTGGGAATTGCTTTGCTGTCCTTATTTTCTAAGTGGTATGCCCCCTTACCAGCTAATCCGACCACTTTGTAAGGTCCTTCCCAATTGGGCCCTAACTTGCCATCTCCCAGAACCGCGGTGTTTCCCATTACTTTGCGCAGCACCCAATCTCCGATCTTGAATTGCCTTGGATGCACTGTTTTGTTGTATTTCCTGGATAGCTCTTGTTGGTATGAGGCAATGTGAACCAACGCTCTTTCTCTTCTTTCTTCGGTGAGGTCGAGTTCCAATGTTATAGCCTCTCCATTCAAGTCTGGATCAAAATTTTCGCTTCTAATTGTGGGGAGGCCAACTTCCAGTGGGATTACCGCTTCCATGCCATAGGTTAAAGAGAATGGTGTCTCTCCAGTTGATCGCCGAGGCGTGGTACGGTAAGCCCACAGAACATGAGGCAGTTCCTCAGTCCACTTGCCTTTTGCCTTTTCTAACCTCTTCTTCAATCCATCCAAGACAACCTTGTTTGATGTTTCTGCTTGGCCATTTGCTTGGGGATATGCCGGTGTAGAATTGTAGAACTCTATCTTATAGCGATCCTGGTTTTTTCCTTCCTTTGTATACTATATTCTGGACTTGGTTCCGTGGACTTGTTTTTGTATCATTATCACTTCTAGCCTTTACTCTTTGTATTAAGGTCTTAGGTTGTGATGGGCAGGTCTGAAACAGGTTGGTTGCACTTTGAAACCAAAAGGTGATGCCCAGATTTTGGCTTTCACGCTCGAGCGGAAGTTTTAACGCTCGAGCGGGCTCTTCGTTGTTGCTTCTATGCTCGAGCGGGAGTTTTGACGCTCGAGCGTGTTTTTCCATCTCCCAGTACTTTACTCTGCAGTCCCTCCGCTCGAGCGGAGAGTTTGGCGCTCGAGCGGGTACCATCGCCTGCAAAACTTCTGGAAGTGTGCAATCGACGCTCGAGCGTCTCTTTTCACGCTCGAGCGTGAGTCTGTGTCTGACGCTCGAGCGGGGATTTTCACGCTCGAGCGGGGAGTCGACTACATAAATCCGAGACCCGACTTTCTGGATCATTTTTCATCTCCCTTTTGATTCTAAAACCCTAGAACCGTCTTCTCCCTCTCCCTACACACTTCTCTCTTAGGTTTGATCTACTTAGAGTGTATTTCTACCCTAAGTTCTTTGTTAAAAAGATAGAGTGGGTCGAGGGCTTCCGTTTAATCTGAACAATCTTGGGTTTGGAGCACTTTGGTTTTTCGTTATCTTCTCCATTTGAGTTCTTCGCTTCGAGGTAGGGATTTCCTACTCCATCTTATAAGTTTTGTTCTAAGTTTTGGTATTTTGATATGTTGGGAGCACTTTGGTAATTTTGGGAAAAACCCTAGTTGTATTAATAAATTAATTTGTATAATTAATTTAAGGAAATTGGGGAATTCATTGATTAATTGGTGTAGTTGGATAATTTAAATCACTCGTTTATTGAATTGTTGATATATTTATTTCCAGTCTAGAAATAACTGTTTTGGGCTATCGGTGGAGGATAGTCGTGATTGTTGTAGACATTGCATGTGGATTAGGGATAACTGAAACTAATCACATTGGTTAAGCCATTAATTTTGACTATTAAATTAATACAGAAAATACGTGTATTGATTGAGCATTGCATTTGCATATTGTGTGAGAGGAGATAGGGATGTACTCCACGGTTTAGGGGAAGATAGGGGATGGACCTCTAAACCGGATTTTGTTTGGGAGGAGATAGGGGATGGACTCCATTAGCATCACTATTATGTGTGCTTATTATATTGAAGTGTTTTTACATGTTATTGATACAGCACTAAAATGTGTATCAAACGGGAAGTATGAAGTGTTTTGATATGAGCCTGAGTCTCATCTGTGTTGTTAATGTTGGAAGTAATGTGAATATGATATATAGTTCACTATTGTAAGTCTGGCCAGGTTCTGAGCCATATTGTTAATAATGGGAATTGAAACATGTCATAGACATTAGTGTTATGAGACTATATAATGATATAATTGATTATCTTGGTTAACCATCTATTGAATGCTATTGTTTTATTCAATGCTTATATTTGGTTTAGTATATTTCTACTGGACTGTGGCTCACCCTATACGGGAACATCATTTTCAGGTTCAGGTGATAAGCTACCTCCAAGGACTTAGCTTGGAAGGAATTGGAGTTGAAGACTCTGTTTAGTTTAGTTGTTATTTATTTTATTTGATGTTACATGTAAACACTCAAGCCAAGGGCTTAATTTGTAGTTGAGTTAATACTCACATTTTGTGTCCAAGTGTTGGCTTGGAAAGATGTAAGCCCGTAGGGCATTTACTTTTGATGTTACATGTAGTGCTTTTCAATAAGAATACTCTGAAGAATAGTATAATGGTTTGTTTTCTTTTATTAATGCATGTCAATGTTATATATTTTATGGGTTTATTTTGAGGGCGTTACATATCTTGTATTCTTCACAAAAGACTCTAAAGATTCTGCCATCAAACTAGGTGCCGTTGTCTGATATTAGGGCTTTAGGTATGCCGAATCGAGTAATGATATTCTGCCAGACGAACTTCTTCACATCTTTTTCCTTGATTGATGCCAATACTTTTGCTTCTACCCACTTTGTGAAGTAGTCTGTTGCTGCGAGAAAGAACTTCCTGTTTCCAGGTGCTGTTGGAAGTGGTCCTACTATGTCCAAGCCCCACATTGCAAAGGGCCATGGGCTGGTCAATGGTAGGAGTTCTCTGGCCGGCTGATGTATTTGGTGTGCGAACTTCTGACATTTCTCGCAATTCTTCACATACTTCTCCGAGTCTGCCTGTATGTATGGCCACCAGTATCCTTGTGAAATGGCTCTGTAGGCTAACGATCTTCCTCCTTGGTGGCTTCCGCACACCCCTTCGTGTATTTCGAACAGGAATGCTTCTACTTTGCTGGGGTGGACACACTTTAGATAAGGTCTTGAGAATGACTTTTTGTACAATGCCATAGATGGGGAGAGCCAAAATCGCTGCGACTTTGCTCTAATTTTGTTGGTTTCTTTCTTTTCTTCCGGCAAGACGCCGTCTTTTAAGAACAGTATGATGGGATCCATCCATGAGGGGCCTAGTTCGGCGCAACATACCTCTTCTACTTTCGGGTCTTCAATGCTTGGTCTTGGTAAGTAGTCAATTAGCAATGGATGAGGGATGGATGTATCTGCCATTGAAGCAAAGCCTGCTAGTTCGTCTGTTCTGCTGTTTTCCTCCCTGCCAATCTGTTCTATCCTAATTACTTCAAATTTCTTGATCTCTTTTCTGACTAAGTCTTGATACTTAGTCATCCTGTCATCCTTTGCCTTGTAGTCGCCTAAAATTTGGTTTACCACCAGCTGTGAGTCGCTATACACCATTAGCTCAGTGGCCTTCATATAGGATGCTAATTTGAGACCTGCAAGAAGCGCTTCATACTCCGCTTCGTTGTTTGATACTGGAAATCCAAGGTTGACGGCTTGCTCCACAACCAGGCCGTCGGTGAGATGAGGACTATGCCAAGTCCTGCACCATGCCGGTTAGATGCTCTATCCACAAAGAGCTTCTACATCTCTCCGACGAACAATTTCCAGCAAGTGGAGGGATTAGACGATGCCGTGGGGTCAAGAATGTCGCTGGTGTTTTCTTTAAGGTCCATACTCGCTGTCTGCCCCTCGCTATCTGATTGAACCAAGTGTTTATTTGTTGGTGAGTCTTGGCTTGGTGTAGCATGGTTCGCTTCTACCTTGCTTTCTTTACTCTGGTCTGCCTTGGGGTCTGACTGAATATCCTGCACCAGGGGTTGCGCTATTTCGGCGTCAACTTCTATCCCTGGTTTGGTTGTATCAGTCAAGTCGACTGGGCAGATATGATGACTTCATGGGGTGAATTCTACGACAAAGTCTGCCAAAGCTTGGGCCTTTATCGCGGTTCTGGGTTGGAACTTGATGTCCAATTGTCCCAACTCTACTGCCCACTTCAAGATTCGCCCAGAAAAGTTTGCCCTCTCAAACAAAGCTTTTAATGGAAATGTTGTGAGGACGACTATGGTGTGGGCATGGAAGTAGTGCGACAACTTTCATGAGGCCATCATTAAGGCCAAGGCCAGTTTTTCCAGTGGCAAGTACCTCGTTTCGGCGCCCAGCAATGTTTTGCTGACATAATAAATGGGCAGATGTTGGATTCCTTCTACACGGACCAATACTGCGCTAATTGCGTGCTGAGAGACCGCCAAGTACAGGAAGAGTTCTTCTCCAGGTATTAGGGTGACAAGTAGTGGTAGAGAAGACATGTATTCTTTTAAGTTTTCCAAAGCGCGGTCGCATTCTTCGTCCCACTCGAACTTAGCTTTCAATGCTTGAAAAAATGGTCATAGTCTGTCTGACGACCGGCTAATGAATCGGTTAAGTACAGCTGCCATGCCGGTAGGGGTGGGCGCGGGTCGGTTGCGGCCACGAAACCTCCAATCCGCCATCCGTCCGCCAGATTGGCGGATTGAAGAAAATCAATCCGCAACCGTCCGCTCATCATCACGCATCCGTCCAAAATGCGGCGGATCGGTTCGGTTCGGTCGGTTTTGGCGGATCGGTATATCCGCTGCTCACCCCTACATGCCGGTGAGAGGCTGTACTTCTTTTACTGAGTTAGGTCTCTCCAGATCTTGAATATCTTTGATCTGGGAGGGGTCTGCTTCTATACCCCGGTTGGTCACCAGGAAGCCCAGGAATTTGCCAGATCCTACACCGAACGCGCATTTAGATGCATTAAGGCGCAACTTGTGCCTCTTCAGAATCTGGAACATCTCACCTAGGTCCCTTAGATGGTCATTCTCATCCTTTTTTTTGACCACCATATCGTCGATGTAAGCTACCATTGTTCTGTCTAACAACGGCTCAAACATCTTGGTGACCATTCTCTGGAATGTTGCCCCTGCGTTCTTTAGGCCAAAGGGCATGACCTTATAGCAATACAGTCCTCTTGGAGTGGTAAAGGACGTGACCTCCTGGTCTGGTTCGTACATGGCAATCTGATAGTAGCCTCTATACACATCCAGAAAGCTAAGTCGGTTATGCCCCGCCATTAGGTCTACCAATTGATCTATCCGTGGTAAGGGGAAGCTGTCCTTTGGGCATGCTTTGTTGACTGTCTTATAGTCGACGCAGACACGCCATTTGCCATTCTTTTTTGGCACCACGGCTGTGTTGGAAATCCATCTGGGGTAGTACACCTCTCTGATAGCTCCTGCCTCTAGCAGATTTACCACTTCTTCCGCCACTATCTCGGCGTGGTGGAGTGTCGATCTGCGAGTGCGCTGAATGATTGGTCTGGCGGATGGGTGGACATTGAGTTGGTGACAGATGAAGTTTGGATCAATGCCTGGCATGTCGTAGGGTGTCCAGGCGAACACTTCGATGTTAGAGGTCAAGAATTCCAAGACCTCTAATCTCTCAGTGCTGGACAACGACGAACCGAGCAAAAAGAACTTATCCGGGTTCTTTTCATCTATTCTTATCTGTACCAAGTCTTCCACCACTTTTTGATCAGCTGCTTTGCCGACATCTGCGAACAGTTCATTGCTCTCAGGTTTTTCTACCGAATGTACATATCCCTTGGCAGCGTGGCTGCCATTAACCGTGACAAAGCATTGCTTGGACATAATCTGATCTCCAAAGACCTCTTCAATTACCCCGACTTCGTTGGGGAACCGCATTACTTGATGGTAGGATGACGCTACAGATCGCATGGCATGCAGCCATGTTCTTCCCAAGATTATGTTGTAAGTGGAAGGGACCTTTAACACCCAAAACTCCACTTGTTTTGTCATGCTTTCTGCCCTGACTGGAAGGATGATCTTGCCGACTGGCTACTCTGGCATTGAGTTGAATCCGATCAGGGGGGACACAGCTGGTGCCAAGTCTTTGTCCTCCAATTTCAGTTGTTTGAAGGTGTCGTAGTACATTATCTCGCATGAGCTCCCTTGGTCAATCAAAATCCGCTCGACCTCGAAATCCATGACTCGGAGAGTGACGACCAGTGCATCATTGTGAGGGCAGTATATCCTTGCCAAGTCTTTATCTGAAAAAGATATGACGTTCGTGGTTTCTGTTTTTCCTTTCTTGATTGTGGGTTGTGCACTTAGAACCTCCCTTAAGTGCTCAGCCTTTTTGATCATGCCCCTGAGCTCATATACGCGCTCAGGTTCGCATATCCCATGTATTACGTTTATCACGCCTTGAGGTGGGGCGTCGATTGGCATTCCGTTCGGGTGGTTGTCATTTTGGGGGGCTGGCTGCGCCCCCCCTTCAATGTATTTGTCCAGGTGACCGACCGCCACTAATTCCTCTAGATGTTGTCTTAATGGTGTACAATTTTCAGTGCGGTGCCCCTTTTCTTTATGGAAGGTGCACCGTGATCTTTCGTCGTAGTCCTTCTGAGCCTCTCCTAGCTTAGCAGGCCATCTGACAAAAGATTCATCGCGTATCTCGCTTAAAATCTGGTAGATTGGCTTTTTGAATACCGTGGTAATGGCAGTGCAGAATCTTAACCATCTTTTATCCTGGTCTTCTCTGTTGTCCCGCCTGCCTCGTCCGTTTTTGTTCGAACGTTCTACCGCGTTGACCTTTGTCGCGGTCTTTTTATCTGGTACTGCCGTCGTGCTAGACTTTGCTTTAGCACGGGCACCATCTTCTTCAACCCGAATGTGCTGGTGCACTCTCTCCATTAAGGCCTCCATCATGAGAGGCGGTGTCATAGTGATTGAGTCCCTTAGTCTGTTCCCGACTGGAAGGCTTCTTTTGTACTGTGCGATGGCGAGATTGGTGGGGCAGTCCCCAATCTGGTTGAAGGTCTCCCGGTAACGGCTATTGTAGGATTTTAATGACTCTTTTTTGCCTATGTCGATGGAGAGCAGTTGATCAATTTCTACCGGGGTTTTGGTGTTCGCTCTAAACCTTGTTACGAATGCCTCCGCCAATTGCGCCCATGAGGCTATGCTGCCTTCTGGAAGTTTTTCGAACCAAGTCAAGCCTAGGTCACCAAGGCTTGATGGGAAGAGGATGCACATCAAAGCCTCGTTTCGACGATATACTGCCATAACCTAGCGGAAGTGGCTTAGGTACATATAAGGGTCTGTCTTCCCTTCGTACGTGGTAAATTTAGGCTGGATGAAGCCTGAGGGTAATGATGCATTCTCAATCGCCGGAACGAATGGCAAGCTATGTAGTCTTGCCAATGCTTTATCTGTTGGTTCATAGGCAAGGTGTGGTGCTGGCATTCCAACCTCGACGCTTCCATGCGTCCAAGGAGCCAACCGCCGAAGGGCTAAAACTCTGTGTGGGTCGCGTGCCCATGCCTAGGATGGGATGAGGATGCAAAGATGCATTTAGAAAACAGTTTCAGAATTTTCAGAAAACAGAGGTCCCGCTCGAGCGTAGGTTACCCGCTCGAGCGGACATGCAGACAAAGGTATCCGCTCGAACGTAGACTTTCACGCTCGAGCGTTCTGCAAAACAGGGCACAAGTACTGGATGTGTGAAAATCACGCTCGATGGGCGCTCGATAGCCGCTCGAGCATGAGACACAAGGTCCTGCTCGAGCGTCAATTATTCCGCTCGAGCGGACATCAAAACAGTGCAAAGTACTAGGAGCACAAATTTCCCGCTCGAGCGTCACTTCCCACGCTCGAGCGGGAGTTCAAAATCTGGAATTTCCAGATTTGAACTTCCAAGCTCAAACCAAGTTCAAATGCATTAAAACCAATTCCTTTGGGCCCTTTTCCTGGAAAACGTTTGTAAATACATAGAATAACATGATTCAAAGCTCAATTTGTAAAATCAAGGCCTAAAAGGAAGATCAATTCAACTCAATTTGAAACCAATTTTCATGAACATAATTCAAACATAACATGCATGAATTTAAACCATTTCAAAGCTTCAATTTCATGCTCTAACGAGTCAATATCTTCACAAACAAGATGAAATCATGGTCTACACTCAAAACATGGACATGCATGTGAGGAATTATGGACTACAACCTCAAAACTTCAATATATATACATGCATGCAACACTTAAGCTCCAATTCAACAATTTGAGCCATAAATTGGCTCTAGACTTCAACTTTGCTCAAAACCATGCAAGAACAAGCTTAAACACAACAATGAGAGGTTGAATTCCCTTACCTAGGTCTCCAATACAAGGTGAGGAAGCTTAGTTTGCAACCTATATTCCAATTCTTCAAGCCAATGCACAAAATCAAGTTGAATTCATTCCAAACCTCTCACTCTCCTCTCTTGGTTGGCAATAACAAGGAAAGAGGCTGATGAAATATTGTGTTGAATGTATAATAAAGCTCAAACATGTTGCCTAAGTGGTCCACTAAGTGGCATGTTGGTAATTAAGCCAACTATTGCAATTTAACTCATTTCAATCCAATTTAATCATACCAAATCACATTTTAGATAAATACACCATAAAATCATATAAATTCCAATGAACACAAATCATCAATCAATTTCAGATTCGGCCACCGATAAGGCCTTCAATTCGCAATTTAAACACAAAGGCATGAACAGATAATCAAACAGTCTACAGATAGACATACAATTAAACAGATATACTTAACCAATTCAGTTCTAGATTTCAGTCAGTCAGTCAGTTCAGTACTTCAATCAATTCAGTTACCAATCATAATCAGTCTCAGTTTAGCAGTAATCAGTGGTTAATCGGTAAACAGTGACGGGGGTTGTTACACTTTTGATACTCAAGCTTGTGAGGTTAGCACTTGATTTATCTTTGAGAGATATACTGACTTGATCGTCGTAGTGCCCCCGGGTGGACGAACCACTGCCGGAATTTTCTCTTTTTGTTGCAGGTCAGCCAGGTGCCATCTATTGTGCCAGTGCTCTCCAGCTGATTACTAAGCGAGCAGTGTGGTTAGAAAATCACTCACACAATTTGGCGCCCTCTGTGGGAATGAAAGGAGAATAGATGGCCAACGACAGACCGAAAGAGAAGGTTGGGGACGACACCCCTACTGAGAATGGGAAACATATTGACCTTGGCGTCGAAGAAGACAACTACAATGAAGAAACTCGTGATAAGAATCACGGAGAAGAGGACGTCGGCCAGGAGGGCGACGTGCCGAAGAAATCTGACCGAAGCAAGTATTATAACGAGGACGACCTCCAGCCACCATTCCCGTCACAAGATACGCTGATTCCAGCAGCCAAGAAAGATGCCCAAGCAAGGGGGCAGAAGACAACTCCTACGACTCCTTAGCATGATAGGACCAAGGAACGTTATCACCGGCCTTCAAGGGAGGTCGGACGAGGAGAATCAAGAAGGGGAGATTCACAGAGGACACATCGCACCGAGGAAGCTGACTCCAAAGAACATCAACATGTTCAGAGGAAGGACCTCTGTTTCGACGCGACCAATGGAGGGAGGTCCAAAAGGACTCGCAATGACACGGGAAGTAGTGCACCAAAGAGGCTAAAATCCGGAGATAGCCGAGCTCCTGGACGAACCAAGGAGGAACTGAGGGATTACCTCCAGAGAAAGCGACAAGATGCCGAGGTGACCTCACCTGTCAAGCCGAGATAACACTGGATATGAGAAGACAAGAGCTCTGCCCAAGTAAGCTGATCCCAGATTCCAGATCGTGGATACCAGATCCCAGAAGACAAGATCTCGGCCTAAGATGATTAAGTCCGAGAAGAGAAGAGTTTACTGAGATGATGCTTAACACTTGTTGAAACTTGAGAAAAGTTTACAAGTTCAAGTTAAACCGAAATTATTGTTTAACACTTGTTGAAATTTGTGGACAATTTACAAGTTGAAGTTAAACCGAAATCATTGTTTAACACTTGTTGAAATTTGTGGACAATTTACAAGTTGAAGTTAAATCGAAATCATTGTTTAACACTTGTTGAAATTTGTGGACAATTTACAAGTTGAAGTTAAACCGAAATCATTGTTTAAACACTTGTTGAAATTTGTGAACAATTTACAAGTTGAACTTAAACCGAGATCATTGTTTAACACTTGTTGAAATTTGTGGACAATTTACAAGTTGAAGTTAAACCCAGATCATTGTTTAACACTTGTTGAAATTTATGGATAATTTACAAGTTGAAGTTAAACCGTGATAATGTTTAACACTTGTTGAAATTTGTGGACAATTTACAAGTTGAAGTTAAACCGAAATCATTGTTTAACACTTGTTGAAATTTGTGGACAATTTACAAGTTAAGTTAAACCGAAATCATTATTTAACACTTGTTGAAATTTATGGACAATTTACAAGTTGAAGTTAAACCGAAATCATTATTTAACACTTGCTGAAATTCTGTGTCAGTTTACAAGTTGAAGTTAAACCGAGATGATATTTAACACTTGTTGAAATTCTGTGTGAATTTACAAGTTGAAGTTAAATCGAGGTCATATTTAACACTTGTTGAAATTCTGTGTGAATTTACAAGTTGAAGTTAAACTGATGTGATATTTAACACTTGTTGAAATTCTGTGTGAATTTACAAGTTGAAGTTAAACCGCGATGATGTTTAACACTTGTTGAAATTTTGTGTGAATTTACAAATTGAAGTTAAACCGAGGTCATATTTAACACTTGTTGAAATTCTGTGTGAATTTACAAGTTGAAGTTAAACTGATGTGATATTTAAAACTTGTTGAAATTCTGTGTGAATTTACAAGTTGAAGTTAAACCGAAATCATTGTTTAACACTTGTTGAAATTCTGTGTGAATTTACAAGTTGAAGTTAAACCGATGTGATATTTAACACTTGTTGAAATTCTGTGTGAATTTACAAGTTATAGTTAAACCGAGGTCGTATCAAAAGGAAGATGGTTTAACACTTGTTGAAATTTTGAGAAAAATTTACAAGCTGAAGTTAAGCCGATGTTATGATAAAAGATGATGGTTAAAACATTTGTTGAAATTTTTGAGAAAAATTTACAAGTTAAAGTCAAGCTCAAGCAATATCTGCGTACTTGCCGAGACTACCAGGTTGACAAAACTTGAAATATGAAAAACTGAAGTCTTGATAGAAGACATTGAGAAAGTGACAAGCCCTAAGCAACACTTGTGAAAATATTTGTTACAATATTTTCAAGTGTTAGGACAAGGCCGAGATGAGCAAGATTAGAAGTTGTGACAGAGGTATTTTACCCGAAGAGATTGCACAGTCAAGGTATACTTTGAAGACATGCAAATTATTCTAAGTATAGAATCATACAAGAGCAGAAAAAAGAAGACATACATTCAAAGAAGAAATCAGAGAAATGCATTTAAAGAAGAAAGAAGGCACTTCAGCCTGAATATTGAAAAGAAATTATTCAGACTACAAAAATGGCACGTCGGCCGGATTAAAAGCATACAAAGATGGACAAAGTACAAGGTACAAGGTACAAGGAGTAAAAGAAGGAAACAAAACTACTCGGCATCAATGGCAGGATATAGAAGACAGTTGGGAAGACTTCTCAGCAGCCTTCTCGGCCTCGAGCTTAGCATCGATCTCCCGAAGAGTTTGATCAAGGCTTTTCTTGACGGGCACCTTGGAGTTTGAAGGCAAGGATTGAAAGCAAGAATCTGGAAAAAGGCACAAAAAACAGAAACAATAATGTAATTCGTAATCAAGAATGGTGATGAAGCTATCAGGAAATCAAGACAAAAAGATTGCACAAGTGTGTCAAGCCAAGAACAGTGGCAGAAATCAACAGATATGTGAACAGTGTGTATTTAAGAAGATGATTTGGAAACAACGGGTAAAATAGCAATGGTGATTAACAATGAAGCAGAGCTTCTTGGAAAGCAACAAGAAATAAAACCAGGAGGAACAGTGGCTTACCAGAAAGAGGGAAGCCGGAATGAGAATTGCCGAAGTCTGACGACAATGACAGAATGATGTAAGCTTCACCGGAGGAGAAGAACGAAGACAGTTATAGAAGCTTGAAAGCTTGGAACAATGACGGATTTAAGCAAAAGTGCTAGAAAGAGAAAAAACTAGAGGATTAAATTAAAAAAGAGAAAGATAGTCAAGAAGACAACAAAGTTCAAGAATAAAGCCAAGTGCACAGGCACTAAGTAAGTATGTGAAGAACAAGAAAGTAATGACCCAGACACAATGCTAGCAACAGAAAGCGGATATGACAAGAACAGCGCCAGGCATTCAAACAATTCAAAACTTGAAGACAAACGAAAATAGAAGGCAACAGATGGCAAGTAAACAGATTCAGAAGAGTTATGAAAGATTGAGCTTAATAGCAAGTAAAGAGTTTATGAACCTACAAAGTGAAATGAACGCCGATATGAAAATCGCCGGAGTCAAATAGATGACTGGAAATCGGGAACTCACTAGAGAGTGTGAGTAGAGCAGTTGCAAAGCTCTTGGAGTTTACGAATTAATGGAACCAGAACCTCGGCTAGGAGGTGCGATTTCAAGCCGCTTGGAAAGCATGAAACTTGATTCTTGACACCAGTGGACGGTAAAGTCCAGGGAACTTTGAGGTCGGCGAGTTTGATCTCGGACAGAGGGGCACAGATGAACGAACAGTGTAGGTTCCATCACCTCAGAAAGCCGAGGTAATAGAACCTAGGGGGCAGTTGTGGGGATATATTTTCTGAGTACCAACACGTGGCAAGGTGACGCCGGCGTGTTAGCCGAGGTGCCACGTGTCCTGGTCGTGATGCCGAGGTGATCTCGGCAAGGCCGAGGTTATCTCCGAAGATATCGGAAACCGAGATAAGCGAATAAGGGACAAGAGTCCTAAAATAAAGAGGGAACTCAACTTGGATATGGACAAGAGTCCTAGATTGGGAGAAGACTTCAGTTTGGGTAAAGATAAGACTCTTAGAGAGTTTATCCTAATCTCACTGGGAGTCTCAGGTTAGCAGCAATCCTAAGTCCATTAGGGCGAGGCTCCTATTGGGACTAGGATTGTATTGGCTATAAAAGAGAGGCACCCCCATAGGTCTAAGGTATGCTTTTGATACTCAAGCTTTGAGAGTGTGCTTGTTTAGCACTTGATTTATCTTTGAGAGATATACTGACTTGATCGTCGGAGTGCCCCCGGGTGGACGAACCACCGCCGGAATCTTCTATTTCTGTTGCAGGTCAGCCAGGTGCCATCTATTCTGTCAGTGCTCTCCAGCTGGTTACTAAGCGGGCAGTGTGGTCAGAAAATCACTCACACAATATTCTATTAATACTATACCTCATGTTATGAGAGTTGTAAAATAACAAGTCTAAGTGTT
This sequence comes from Camellia sinensis, assembly GCF_004153795.1. NCBI lineage: Eukaryota > Viridiplantae > Streptophyta > Magnoliopsida > Ericales > Theaceae > Camellia > Camellia sinensis. The sequence goes on from NW_021025601.1 coordinate 110,994, forward strand.
ACAAATCTTATGTTATAAATTCTGTCTCAAAATTTTGCCGATCATCTGACTCTGTTAATCCTAGATAGTGCCGATTAGTCGTTTGATGGATCAAAACACGACTTTTTGTCAAATTTGATGATCTTAACATTGTTAGTTATCTCGTTCAACAAAAAAAAAAACATTGTTGGTTATAAAAAATAAATAAATATTTGTTTTTATTTCCTTGAAAAAAATGGTGAAAATTTCATATTTTTTTGTATGTGTGGGGAAATGGGTTGAAAATACTCCTTTGATCCACTGGGACGCTCGAGGTCCTCAACTGATGACCTGGATGACCTGAAAAGAAACAAACACTCCGGTCGGGGGTGCCGGAATTAGCACTCTGACAGTTAAGTCAGAATATACTCTCTTAGTTACTTGTATTTTAAGTTAAGCACAATGATTCTCACATACCTCTTTCTGACTGATGTTCTTCTATTTATATCTTTTCTTTCTTGGGCCTCGAGGCTGGGCCCACTTTTAATTTGCCGTATAACTATTTACTCGGCTCATTTTGTTGCAAACCGCTTTTCACTCGGCCCCTTACTCAACCAGTTATTTGGCCGAATAGGGCAGGATTTAAATGTGCAAGACAGGGCCGAATGTGATGTATATATTTGGACTCTCCGGGTCCAATTATTCGGCCTCTTTACGACTCCCAATATTCGGCCCCCACAATTGCCCCTCAAGCACTCCACTAACGACAGTTAGCTGGAGTGTTTGGTTTCGAACTCGAAAGGTCAGAGTCAAAATTCGGCGGCTAACCTCATTCCAACGCGGATGTCAGAGCACACGCCTCTCGGTTATCATTTCAACTTCCTGCCCCTTCGTACCCTTCCATTTATTGTGATTAAAATCTTGTCGTCTTTTCGAACACACATTTTTGGATGCTTAAGAGTTTTTGGACTGCTTTCCGACTCACCTCTGCAATTTCCATTCATCCTTCGGTGTCCTCTCTATCTCTTGTAAGTTCTTTTCCTCTCTACTTTGAATCCCTTTTCCTGGTTTGCCTTTAGCTTAGTACGCTCCTACAGGCTGACCGAAATGGCAAAACATCTAAAAGACCTCCTCTCCGTGGATCGAATCTCTGGTTTTCGATGCCATTTTTCTATTCCTGATGACGTCCGTCTGTCGCTTGTGACAAACGACACCCTTGATATGGAGGTGGATGATAAAAGCACAATCGTCTTCCCTCTCTTATCAATTGCAGAGGGCGGAATCTGTTTCCCGCTTCATCCATTTCTTAGGGCTGTCATTCGCCATTGGGGTCTAATCCCCTCCCAACCCAATGTCAACTTTTTTAGAATCGTAATGGAGATTATAGAGCTAAACCATTGCCTTAGGATTAACCTCGGCATACCTGCTATTCGGCATTGTTACGCCTTGGCCAAGTCTTCTGGTCGGCATGGACGCTATTTTCTTATGGCTAAGGACACCGACCATCAACTACTGACTATGCTTTCCAGCTCTGGCAAGCGAGTCGATGATGTTATGGTCGGTGTCCGAGCTAACTAGGAATTCGGCGAAGGCGAGGATCACCTTGATCCTATTCCTAGATGAAGGAGCGAACCAAGTGGCCGTATAGCTTTTTGCATTTATTTTTCTTATATTTATAAAACTTCATTTTTGAGATCTCATGGTTTTGCTTGTGCAGGAAATGATTTGAAGAAAGTCTTGACTTCAACCGACGACGCCGTTCTTTCGGAAATTAAAGTCACACTCAAATATTTCGGCCGTCCGAGTCTTCAGAAGCAAGGGAGGGCGGCCCACATTCTTCTTCTGTACGAGCCAACATAAACGACGTTTTCGGCGGCAGAAAACATCCCTATTTCGAGGGGTGAAGAGTTTCTTACGGCTTTTATTTTGACTGACTTCAAAAACTTGCAGCAAGTTGGTTTCGAGGGGTCCGATTCAGAGCGGGCGGAAGTAGCTGAGGTCGTTGAGTCAGACCAGTCCGAAGCCGAAGTAGACGAGACTTTAAGGTTGGCCTTCGAGGAAGCCGGCCTCAATTCAGCCAACCCTCCATCCACTTCGAGCCGAGGGGACCTTCCGTTTGACAACATTTTTACCAGTTTAGAAGACCTTCCCGGCGCATACCCCGAAGACATGGCTGGGTTAAACCTCACACAACTCGCCAAAAAGGAAAATGTGGAATGAATGGCCGCACGGCGAAGAGCAGAGGCCATTCGATCTGAAGGGCAACCTGCCACCGAAGCTCAGCCCTCCCTGCTTGTTATCAAGGAGAAAATGGCTCAAACCCGAAGTGTCGAGTCCAAGGCGGTTGTGCAAGCCAATCAAGAGGCTGAGGAAAGGGCGGAGAAGCGTCCTGCCAAGGTCGAGGCCGGCTCAGAAGAAAACTGTGCTGACAAATGGCCGCGTTTAGAGGAGTCGGATGTGATTGTGTCTTTCATCATTCAACCAAAGATAAAAAAACACGCCGATCTCCTCTGACGCGTCGGCTATTAAAGACCCAGTCGTCGCGCTAAGCATTGCTACGTCCGTCTCATTGTCGGCTGACAAGGCGACTTTCCAGGCGGAGCTGGATCTGCTAGCAATAGCGTTAGCCGCTCAATAGGCTCTTCTAGTATATACCTTGACCTTGTCTTTCCTTTTTATGCAAATATTGTTTTAGTTTTAATTTCCTGTTTTGCAGACAGTCAGAAGAATAACCGAGATAGGCCGTCGCCAACATAACGTCGTCGAACGACTTGGCCGTTTACAATCGGAAGTGGAGGGCCAGAGGAACAGGGCCGATTTCGAAGCGGCGAAGGCGAAGATGAAAGGCGCGAGGGCCAAGGCTGAGATGAAGAGGGCGAGAAATGCGGACCAGCTGAGATTGGCCGCAGAGAAAAGGACAGATGCGAGCGAAGATGCGCTCAAGTTAGCCCAAGAGGCGATTGCCAAACTGGAGACTGAATTGGAAGAATCAAAAAAGGCGAAGGAAACAGCCGACTCCGAGGCTTCCAAGGCGTACGAGGCCGGGCAAAGCGCTGCTCTCGCAAATTATGTGGAAGAAGTCCCCAAATTTAAAAATCAGGGATTCAAACACGGCTGGCTCAAAGCCCTTGCTGCTGCTGATGTGACATTGGCTATGCCGATTCCATACGAGCAAGTGGATGTTGAGCCGCTGGAGTCTGACTCCGAGGACTAATTTGGGCGACACTTGTTTTTATTTTAGGATTTTGAATTTATTTTTACAGCTTTTCATTTAGTAATTTTCATGTATTGCTAGTCATAGTTTATTGCTAGTTTTCGTATGTAAAATGGCTTCAATTCGTGCCCAATTTACTAATGAAAATTTCCTTTTTACTTTGTTATTATTTGTGCTAAATTTTGTTATTGATGAATGGTATTGCTTTAAATTGTAAAATGGCTACATTTAGTTTTCGATACCAAGTATCATAATTCATAGAATGGCTACGGCATAAATCGATCAACATTCGGTTTAGGTACTTGGCTGATCAAATTAATAAATCTGCCCTTGCCCCAGCCACTGCATGAGCTTTAGAAGCCGAATAGGACTAGTTCATGGAATGGCTGCAGCATAAATCGATCGGCATTGGGTTTAGATACCTGGCCGGTCAGATTAATAAATCTGCCATTGCCCCAGCCAGTGCATGAGCTTTAGAAGCCGAATAGGACTAGTTCATGGAATGGCTGCCAGATGCGAGCGAAGATGCGCTCAAGTTAGCCCAAGAGGCGATTGCCAAACTGGAGACTGAATTGGAAGAATCAAAAAAGGCGAAGGAAACAGCCGACTCCGAGGCTTCCAAGGCGTACGAGGCCGGGCAAAGCGCTGCTCTCGCAAATTATGTGGAAGAAGTCCCCAAATTTAAAAATCAGGGATTCAAACACGGCTGGCTCAAAGCCCTTGCTGCTGCTGATGTGACATTGGCTATGCCGATTCCATACGAGCAAGTGGATGTTGAGCCGCTGGAGTCTGACTCCGAGGATTGATTAGGGCGACACTTTAGTTGTTTTTGTTTAAGGATTTGGAATTTTTCGTTTAGTAGTTTTTATTTACATGTAAAATGACTACAGTTTTTAGGTTTTTGCTAGGCGCTTTCATACAAACTTGTAGCTTTTTGTTTGGTAGTTTTCATATGTAAAATGGCTACAGACTGCCCAATTTACTAATGAAAATCTCCTTTATACTTTGCTATTATTTGTGCTTAATTTTGCTATTGATGAATGGTATTGATTTTTGCTACTTTGGATAAAACATTCATGTACACTTGCCGATTAGATAACTAGGCAATTTAACAATTTATCATCGTCGAATAGCCGATCAGATTAATAAATCTACCCTTGCCTCCGCCAATGCATGAACTCCAAAAAGCTGAATATTATTAGTTCATGGAGTGGCTGCGGCATAGATCGATCGGCATTGGGCTTAGATATTTGGCCAATCAGATTAATAAATCTGCCCTTGCCCCAGCCAATCTGCTCTGCCCTTGCCCCAGCCAATCTGCCCTTGCCCCAGCCAATGCATGAACTCCAAAAAGCCGAATATTATTAGTTCATGGACTGGTTGCGGTGCACGTCGATCAGTATTGGGCTTTTGGAGTTTAGCGTTAATGAAATCGCCTCGGGGGCACTGCTTGCATTAGGAATAAATGGGGTGGGCTCTTCGCGCCAGTGATTCCACTTATTGTGTTCAGACTTAATTTAAAACAGTTTGTTGCGTAAGGTTAGATAAGTGCGAATGTCAAATAGACTGTTCTTCAATAGCAGAGGAGAAGGGCGAACATTGGCTGAGCTTGACACTGAAGTGAATCGCAACAGCGAGTCCACACGCACGGGAGGTAGGACGTCCTGGGAATAGGAAAAACGTCAGCCTCCAAGTCATCGAAGCAGGTCACCCCGAAAGGAAAAATAGTAACGGGAAAGCTCCCCGCGATCGCGACCGAGAAATGAGGTCGACGCAACGCCGCGACCGTTGAGTTTTACGGTTTTTGTGGGGAATAGACCGATGATGGAGGTGGATTCTATTGTCAATGACCTAGGTGTAGCAGTCGAGTTCGTTCGACAGATTTTTCCAACGGAAGTCCAACAGTCGATGGTTAGTCGACAGGATTTTGAAATATTTTGAGAGGGAATCCACGAAGCAGTGAGAGGGCTGTACACTGCCTATGAAGTCGGCATGCGTCTGCACGCCGCGCGGCGGTAGATAGAGAAGAAGGACGAACAAATTCGAAACTTGGAGGCTTATGCAGATAAGGCCGAGCTCGAACTAAGGAAGGCCCAAACGGCTGAGCCGCGTGCGGCCGGACAATCTAACCTGGTCATTGATGAAAGAGTGACCCAACGGCTATTAAGCCATGCGATTGCTGATCGAGATACGGCAAGTATGTTCGCACTACAGAATGCGAAGGCCAGAAAGTCGGGATAGAGAAGACCGAGGGGAAACTCGCAGAGGAGGTATGCTGATGCGAGAGGAGGTATGCCGATGCGAGAATCGGGGCTTTAGGCATGGGTAGATTAAGGCTCTCCAAGCCGCAGAGGCACTCTAAGGAGCAGGAGTTGAATCAGCGTCGCCATTATATCAAGCTCATCATTTTCCTTTCGGCGCTTTCGAAATTGAGAAGAACGATGACGAGGGTGATGCCGAATAGAATCGAATATATTGTAAACATTTGTGTTTATTGGTTAACTTAATAAAAATACGTTGTTTTTAAATGTTTGTGTTTCATTCTGAATGTTTGCATGCTTAGTTAAGAATCTCATTTTGAATGTTTGTATGTTTTAATTTGTTTATGCGGTTTGCGCCGGCTCAACTCAATTAAGCATTCCATTTTGAATGTTTGTATGCTTTAATGTGTATACGATTTTTGCCGACTCAACTTCACGAAGCATTTCCCTTTGAATATTTGTATGCTTTAACTTTCGGGTAGGGCGCTCCGAATCCAGAGTCTTGTTCGGCCCATAATTGTCCTGCGCGAATAAGGTTCCGAATCCAAAGTCTTATTCGGCCCATAAGTGTCATGCACCAATGGGGCTCCGAATCCGGAGACTTGGCTTGGCTAATCGTGATATCCACGAAGGGCGCTTCGAATCTGGAGGCTTAATCGGCCCAAAGGTGTCATGCACCAATAGGGCTCCGAATCTGGAGACTTGGCTTGGCTTAGCTTGGCCAATCGTGATATCCACGAAGGGTGCTCCGAATCCGGAGGCTTAATCGGCCCAAAGGTGTCAGGTACCGATGGGGCTTCGAATCCGGAGTCTTATTCGATCCATAAGTGTCATGCATCAATGGGGCTCCGAATCCGAAGACTTGGCTTGGCCAATTGTGATATCCATGAAGGGCGCTCCGAATCCGGAGGCTTAATCGGCCCAAAGGTGTCATGCACCGATGAGGCTCTGAATCCGAATACTTAGTTTAGCCAATTGTGATATCCACGAAGGGCGCTCCGAATCCGGAGGCTTAATCGGCCCAAAGGTGTCAGGCACCGATGGGACTCCAAATCTGGAGTCTTATTCGACCCATAAGTGTCATGCACCAATGGGTCTCCAAATCCGGAGACGTGGCCAATCGTGATATCCACGAAGGGTGCTCCCAATCCAGAGGCTTAATCGGCCCAAAGGTGTCATGCACCGATGGGGCTCCGAATCCGGAGACTTAGTTTGGCCAATCGTGATATCCACGAAGGGCACTCTGAATCCGGAGGCTTAATTGGCCCAAAGGTGTCATGCACCTATGGTGCTCCGAATCTGGAGACTTAGTTTGGCCAATCGTGATATCCACGAAAGGCGCTCCGAATGTGAAGGCTTAATCGGCCCAAAGGTTTCATGCACCAATGGGGCTCCGAATTCAGAGGCTTTTCGTCTTGGCAACTGGAAGCACCTTCTTCAAGACCAACTCTCCTGGCATGTAACGGCGCAGTTGAACACGCTGATTATATGACTTAGCAAGTTGCTGCTAGTACTGTGCCATGATACAAGGGCACGGTCTCTCCGTTCTTCAATCAGAATCAAGTCCAAGGCCAACATCATGTCGTTTCGGCCCAAATCAAAAACACTTGATTTCAAGGTTGGGAGGCCTATCTCCAAAGGGATGATTGCCTGTGTTCCGAAGCATAAAGCGAATGGCGTCTCCCCAGTGGACCGCCTCGGAGTAGTGCGATGAGCCCATAACACACTTGGCAACTCTTCTACCCATCTTCTTTTAGCTTTCTCCAGCCTCTTCTTGATGCTGTCTAAAATAGATTTGTTAGAGGCTTCAGCTTGGCCATTACTCTGTAGATAAGCCGAGGAGGAATAATAAGGCCGAATACCATACTTGCTACACAGTTCCCTGTAGACATCGCAATCAAACTGTCGTTATCTGAAATAAGTAGTACTCTTGGAATGCCGAATCGTGTTATGATGTTTCTCCATACAAAACATTTCACGTCGGTATTTCGGATGTGTGTTAGTGCCTCCGCTTCTACCCATTTTGTGAAATAATCTGCCGCGACAATCAAAAATCGCTTATTACCCGGGGCACGAGGCAGTGGTCGGACGATGTCAAATCCCTATTGGGCGAACAGTCAAGGACTGGTTATAGAGCTTAACTTTCCAGCAAGCAGGTGGGTCAAAGGAGAGAACTTCTGGCACTGTTCACACTTTTTCACGTAACATTCGGCATCAGCTCTCATTGTCGGCCAGTAATACCCCTGTGTCACGGCTCGATGAACCAAAGAGCGACCACCAGAATGGGCGCCACAACTACCTTCATGTATTTCGGTCAGAAGTGCTTCAACTTTGTCTGGATGAACGCATTCCAGGTATGGACCAAAAAGGGATTTTTTATAAAACTTTCCTTGCGGATCTAAGTAGTATCGCATGGCTTTATTTCGCAGCTTATGCGCTTCTTTTTTGTCCGCTAGGAGCTATTCAAAAGGCAGGAAAGCAGTAATGGAGTGCATCCAACTCGGTCCTGACTCTATAACATTGACTTGAACTTCCTCAGAAGGGCCAATGCTCGGTTCTGGGATGAAACCAACTTCAATGGTCCGTTTAATCTCTGAGTTAATGGCGGAGGCTAGGTAAGCCAAGGCATCTGCATGTGTGTTCTGGTCACGAGTTATTTGGTTCAATTCATGATGGTCGAATTTTGCCAGCAAGGAATTTGTCGTTTTCATGTAAGTGGTCATACGGTCATTTTTTTGCTGCGTACTCCCCCTTTAGCTGATTAATCACCAATTTTGAATCGCAAAATATAAGCAGACACCGAGCACCTAGGAGATGTGCATTCCGCAAGCCGGTTAGCAGGGCTTTGTATTCGGCCTCATTATTTGCTGCTTCGAAGCCGAGTTTGACAACCTGCTCAATTATTGTCCTGTTGGGAGTCATTATCACTACTTTGGCCCCGCTGCCTTGTTGATTGGACGATCCATCACAGTACAACTGCCAAATGTCCCCAACATAAATTCTTCAGTTCGACTTAGGTCGGATTTCATTAGACTTGAAGTCGGCAAGACCCCAATGAATTCGGCCAAAAAGTCGGCAAGCATCTGTTCTTTGATTAAGGTTCTAGGCAGAAACTGAATATCGTACTGGCCGAGTTCAAGAGCCCACTTTGAAACGCGCCCTGATGCTTCTGCACTACGGAGTACCGACCGGAGGGGTTGGTCCGTTAGTACCCGGATGGTATGCCCCTGAAAGTAATACATCAGCTTTCTCGCTGCCATGACGAGGGCCAGAATGAGTTTTTCCAACGGAAGGTAGCGTGTTTCAACGTCAACCATTGCCTTGCTCAAATAATACACTGGTCGCTGCTCCCCCAACTCTTCCTTTATCAGTACGGCGCTGACGGCCCGGTCGGAAACTACCAGATACAAAATGAGCGGGTCACTTGCCGAAGGTGTTGTCAAGAGCGGAACTGATCGGAGGTAAATCTTGAGGCCATTGAAAGTGGCTTCGCACTCGGCGGTCCATTCAAAAGCCTTGCCCTACCGTAGTGTATGAAAGAATTGTCGGCAACGATCTATGGACTGACTGATGAACCTGTTGAGTACGGCAGCCATCCCCATCAACTTTTGAACCTCTTTCACTGAACGAGGGGAGCCGAGCTCCAAGATTGCTATGATTTGCCTCGGGTTGGCTTCTATTCCTCGGTGGTTGACAATGTAACCCAAGAATTTGCCAGACCCGATCCCAAACGCACAATTAGAAGCGTTCAGCTTCATTTTGTATTTTGCGTAAAATGCCGAATGTCTCTTCCAAATCGGCTAGATGAGTTTGTTCTTCTTTGGACTTGACCACCATATCGTCAATGTACACTTCCATAGTGTGGCCAAGTTGCTCCTTGAACATGGCAGTGACTAGTCTTTGGTAAGTTGTCCCTGCATTCTTCAGCCCAAAAGACATAACCTTATAGCAATAAGTTCCTCTTGGAGTGAGGAATGCAGTTTTGTCTTGGTCCTTCGGATGCATGGCAATTTGATGGTAGCCTCTATAAGCATCGAGGAAGCTCATACGCTGATGGAGTGCCTTCGCATCTACAAGTTGATCTATTTTGGGGAGGGGAAAACAATCCTTGGGGCATGCTTTGTTTAGGTCCGTGAAATCAACGCAGACTCGCCATGTTCCATTTTTCTTCTTCACAACCACAGTATTCGAGAGCCATGTAGGGTAGGTCACTTCCCTGATTACCCCGGCGTCAAGCAATCAGTCAACCTCTTCAACAATGGCAGCAGTGTGCTCTGCGACTGACCGCCGGCTTTTCTGAATAATCGGCTTGCATTTAGGGTCAACATTTAAACGGTGCTGCGAAATAGACGAATCTATACCAGGCATCACATATGGAGTCCACGCAAATACATCAAGGTTACCGAGTAGGAAGGAAATTAGCTGCTGTTTATCGGTTTGATTCAGGGAGGCGCCGACTATGAAGAACCTGTCTGGGTTTCCGTCAATTTCAACTCGATCTAGGGCTTCCGTGGCCTTTTCACTTGGGGGCCGCCCAACGTCGTCGAGGCTCTCTCGATCTGACACCTCAATAGAATTCACTTGCAACTCTTTTGGCGTCTTTCCAGCAAGGAGATAACATGCTTGTGCCGATTTCTGTGAGCCACATATTTGCTCAATGTCGCGTTCTGTCAGGAAGCGTAGAAACTGATGATAGGTGCTTGGCACGACCTACATAGTATGCAACCAAGTTCGCCCCATGATGAGATTTTACGGCGATGGCAACTTGGCGACCAAGAATTCCACATCCACTATTCAGGAACCCGCTCGAACGGGTAGTGTGATTTTCCTCAACGAGTATTCTGGATTGGCGTTGAAGCCGAAAAGTGGATAAGGAGTCGGAGAAAGATCCGATTCGAAGAAACCAAGTTTGGTGAATGTCTTATAATACATAACTTCCGATGTGCTCCCCTGATCAATGAGTACGCGCTCAACGGTGAATCGATTTACGCGTAACTCAATTACCAAGGGATTCGTATGGGGAAGTGTCACTCCGGCCAAATCTGAATCATCGAAAGCAATGCTCGCGGCTTCATGGGGCCGTTTAGCCGGAGTGAGTTGATTTTGAGGATCAGGATTCGACTGAATCGTATGCACCGCGGATGACATTGGCAGACTGTATATCATGTGGATCACGCCGAGTGGAGGCGAATCCTGTCTTAGGGCTATTGCTTTGGTTGAGTTGCCTTTTTGGACATACTGTTGTAGCCGACCATCCTGTACCAATTCCTCCAGGTGATCCTTCAACACATAACAACTCTCAGTGTCATGGCCATGATCCTTGTGATACTCGCACCGCCTATCCCGTCTTCTCGTGTCAGGAGGTCCCACCATTTTAGACGGCCATTTGAAGAATGGAAGGTGTTGGACTTTGGACATAACCGCACTGATCGGCCCTGACAACTCCGTGTACTTCTTGTCTGCGTGCCTTGTGCGCCTGCCATCGACTTGCAGTTGTTCATTTGCTCGGTGGGGGCGTTGGTCGCTTGATCGGCGAGAATCCCGTCTCTTGTCTCATTTAGCCCGATGTCGTGGTTCAGGGCTCTAAGGTGGTACGGAATTTAACGGCTGAGCAATTTCAGAAGGGGCCGTCTTGTTGGCCATGCTTCCGGCTTTAACCCGCAAGGCGTCATCTTCCATTTTGCAGTACTCCTCAACTTTTTTCATCAATGACCATACTGTTTTGGGAGGTCTTCTGGTCAAGGAGCTATGGAGAGCACTATCAGGATGCAAACCCATTTTAAAGGCAGTAATGGCCATGGAGTCGTTGCAAGCGTCATCAACAAGATTAAAGCATTCCCAATAGCGCGCCGAATATGCTCATAAGGTTTCTCCCGGCTGGATCTGCTTTGCCCAGAGAGAGTCGGTTTGCTTCGGCTGGACCTCGTTAGTGATAAATCTTGCCCTAAAGAATTTTTGTAGCTGATGGAAACTCTTAATCGACGCCGGCTCCAACTTATAATACCATCTGACGGCCAACGTTCCCAAACTGCTGGGAAATATTCTACACATGAGAGCTTCGTCGTCTGTATGCAACGTTATGGCTTGCTTATAGTGACAGATATGATCCGTAGGATCCGATTTCTCGTCGTAGAAGGTGAATGACGGGGCTTTGAACTTCTTGGGTAGTACTGCCTTTG
>NW_021025602.1:0-39273 GCF_004153795.1 Camellia sinensis
GACAGTAACAGTTCAGAAAGCAGTTCAGCTAACAGTCAGAAAATATTCATCTTTGAACATATCTTTACACAATTGTTACTCACAGAGTTCTGGGCTACAGTTAAGCTAGAGCGCATCTCCAGTCGCCAACCCTACACAGTTTACAGGACAAACACACACTAAGCTACACAGTTGAGAAAGATAATAACTTAATTCCTAATTTGCCTCGGTGTGTTCTACATCTATATCCTCATTAAGATGCCTTAAACTAGGCCTAAGAATGCCTAGGATGAAATAAGGATGCAAAGATGCACTTTAAAACATTTTTCAGAAAACAGAGGTCCCGCTTGAGCGTAGGTTTCCCCGCTCGAGCGGACATGAAAACAAAGGTATCCGCTCGAGCGTATACTTTCCCGCTTGAGCGTTCTGTAAAACAGGGCAAAAGTACTGGATAGGTGAAAATCACGCTCAATGGGTGCTCGATAGCCACTCGAGCGTAATACATAAGGTCCCGCTTGAGCATTAATTATTCCGCTCGAGCGGACGTCAAAATAGTGCGAAGTACTGGGAGCACGAATTTCCCGCTCGAGCGCCACTTTCCCCGCTCGAGCGAGAGTTCAAAATCTGGAATTTCTAGATTTGAACTTCCAAGCTCAAAACCAAGTTCAAATGCACAAATTCCGATCCTCTTGGGCCAATTTTCCAGAAAACATTCCAAAACTCATAATTTAACATGATTCCAAAGCTCAATTGTAAAATCAAAGCCCAAGGGTGTTTCAAACACTCAATTTCAAACCAATTTTCATGAACATGATGAACATGCAAACATGCATGAGTTTAAATCAATTCAAAACTTCAATACATGCTCTAATGAGCCGATTCTTTTCAAAACAAGGTGAAATCATGGTCCATTGTAAAAATATGAACATGCACGTACACTTTCATGAATAACAACATCAAAACTCAAGGATGTAAACATGCATGCATGAAATGAGCTTCCAATCAACATTATAAGCCATATCTTGGCTCCAATCTTCAACAATCCTCTAAATCATGCAAGAAATACTTCAATTCATGACTAAGAAGGTAAGAGCTCTACCTTATGTCTTCAATTATGAGAATATAAGCTCAAGTTTGCAAATTACTCTTCAATTCCTTCACTTCTACCAAGTTTCCAAGCCAATTAGAGATGAAATCACACTCTCTCCTAACTCTCTCTCTCTCTAGTTCGGTTGAGCTCAACAAAATGGCTAATGAAATGTGTTTTGATACAAAGGAATGAGTCTCAAAAGTGCTAAGCTAGTGGCCCACTAGTGGTGGCAAAATGGTGAATAAACCAACTCATGCAATTTAGCTTATTTTAATATAATTTAATCATATTAAATCACATTTCAGATAAATATGCCATAAAATCGTATAAATTCTAAGGATCATAGAACATTAATTAATTTCAGATTCGGCCGCCGATAAGGCCTTCAATTTGCAGTTTAAACATAAATACACAAACCGATAATCAAACAGGCAACAGATAGACATACAATTAAACAAATGTACTCAATCAATTCAGTTCCAGATTTCAGTCAGTCAGTTCAGTATTTCAGTCGATTCAATTACTTATCAAAATCAGTCTCAATTTAGCAGTAATTAGTAGTTTATCAGTAAACAGTGGTGAGGGTTGTTACACCGATCAACAGACACAGAGGCTGTAAGTGTAGGTGGTGATGACTATTCCCTTGATGCATGTCAAGATGCCCTGTTAGAGCTTGGGGACATACCACCGGTCCAATTCATTAGGGCACTGACACTATTTAAAGACAAGGAATGGCGGAGGTTTTTTATTCGTACTCCTGCCCATATGCACCTAGCTATGATCATAGCTTTACAGTGAAGGGAGAAGTTGTGGCTTGATCAAACTTGCGGTTCTCTTTTGTTTTTATTAATTTTTTTTTCACCTGATGACATGCTCTTTTTTATCCATCTTTTTATGTTTATTTCTATATTTTTCTAAAAGTGTTTATGTTTTACATTTAGATATGCTTTTATTTTTCTGCGTTCTTTCATGTATGTTTTCTTATTTCTGCTTCAACTTTCAATTTTACACACAGCATACAATATGAAAAGGTAGTAATGACAATATGACTAAATATTAATATGTTTTTTCTTCGCATGTATATTTTCATTTAGTTCGATAAATGACTAAGACCGACAAATTGTAGCCAGTGGTTAATTTTAGTTTCACCAATAATGGTAACAGTTAGCATGTTGTTAATCATTTTTTTTTATAATTATGTGTTATTGTGATGTAGTTAAAACAATATGTCATCTGACACAGAAAATAATGCAATAGAGAGGTCATCAAAGGAGGATGAGGTTATTGAAGATTTTATGAATTTTTTGATGATTGTTTTTATGAATGAGCATATGAATGCATCAACAACATACAATCGCAGCAAACTTGTCCATTTAAAGGTGATGATTACACCTTCAGTTTATAAAATGGCCATCCAGAAATAATGATGGACATCATGGGAATGGATGCCCAAACATTCATTTTATTGAAAGACACCTTACTTTAAAATGGCTTTGTCGAAATTGAACATATGTATATCAGTGTTGAGGAATCGCTTGGCATTTTTTTGTACACTTTCTCACAAAATGACCGGCATAGACTACTAGCCGATAGATTTCAACACTTCACTGAAACTATTTGTTGGCACATCAAAATCATTACACAAGTACTGTGCAAGCTTGCATCAACGGTTATCAAACCACGTAACCAAGATGAGATACTGGCAAAAATTTTAAATGATATGAGATTTTTTCCTTGGTTCAAGGTACGACTACATGTTTGTCCTGTAAGTTTTCAATAACAGTAACAAATTATTATTATTTTTTTTAATGTTTTAAAAGTAATATCTAGGTTTGTTTTGCGTTTAATGTCAAACTAATATATTTCAAGTAGGAATGTGTCGGTGCTATCGATGGCACATTGGTAGATGCATGGGTCTCTGCCTCAAGACAAAATATATTCCGTGGTCGCAAAGCTACGGTATCGCAAAATGTACTCGCAGTTTGCGACTTCGACATGTTGTTCACATTTATCAATTCTGGATGGGAAGGTAGCACCCACGACAACACAATTTTAGTTGACTCAATTACAAGAGCTGATCTACATTTTCCACACCCACCCCATGGTGAGTGTCACCAAATAACATACTGTACTGTCTTAAATGTTGATTTTTGTGTACATGTATTTGACAGAACATTGTCGACATTATTTACATGTAAGCAAGTATTATTTAGTAGATGTTGGCTTCAAGAACATGCTTGGATTTCTTGCCCCATTTTGTTCCCAATGCTATCACTTGCAAGAGTTTTATGGCTGTCATTATTCTAGACCCAATGAATCGTTCAACCATTGACATTTGTCGTTACACAATGTCATAGAAAGAACATTTGGTGCTCTGAAGAAGCGCTTTCAAATATTGCAGTCCATGCCAAATTACATGTCCACAAGACAAGGACCCCTCGTGATTACCTGTTGTGTAGTGCACAATTGGATCCGTTTGCATGCAGCTATGAATCCATTCTTCATAGAAGCTGATAATGAAATGGCGGCAGAAACGGCAGCAGACGGGTTTGTTGGAGGCCAAGTTGACTATGTTGACATGTCACAACATGGGTTGACGTACCAATCGAACTTCAAAGATGCAATTGCTATTGCTATGTGGCAAAATCATGTTGGCCATGGGTAGATTTGTGATTTGAAGAAATAATGTGAATTTCGTAGTATTGTATGTATTATTACATTCCTTTTTTTTTTTTTAAATGTGTACAATGCAAATGCAGTTTGAACCATACTCTTTAAAAGTGTTATCTAATTTTAATCTTCAACTACGAAGAGCATTTCTTTTTGCCAAAAAAGTAGGACAATTATGTAACTACTTTTGTCAATTCTTGAAATTTGGTAACGGTGGATTAATTTAACCTTTCAGTAAAACAAAAATATTAAAAAAAACATTTTAAAATTCATCTGTCTCGTTGGTGTTCTAAAAACCAACCATAATTTAGGGAAAAAATATGATTGTAGACATATTTTTGTTGTATATTTAATAATAATAATAATAAAAGTGACTTATTCCGAATGGTTAAGTAGTATCAAATGCAGTACCAACTTATAAACCAGACATACATTCTCATACCTATAATTAGGTGCTATGCACAAGTTACATATTTTTAGAAACTTTCCATGAAAAATTAATGAGTAAAATACTAATAGTTATTTTTGTTACATTTAATTCAATTTAAATTTTACTGAATATTTTCTTATTTAATATTTTTTTTGTTATAACTGTTATTTTACTAAAAATTTTACTAATAGTGTTAGTGATAGTATTAATTTATTGAATATTTTATAACTGGTATATAGTTACTACTTCCTTTGTCCTGAAATATTAGTCCCTTATTCCATTTTTCATTATCCTAAAATGTTAGTCCATTTTCAGAAATCAAGTACAAAAATAATATAAATTTTCTATTTTGCCCTTCTTTTAAATTCATTAACAACATAAAAAGTACAATTGTGACATTGATATTTCTCAAAAAATGTACTATCAAAGGGTAATTTTGAAAAATCAATTTTTTTTTGAAAAAAAAAACGAAAATAAAATAAAAACAAAATAAAATAAATAGATAGGTGCATCATTTAAAAATAAAAACAAACAACCGTAAATTATACGGAAAAAAAAAATACACAAACAAAATGCAACGACAAATGGTGCTTACATCCATGAACCAAAAAATTATCAAAGAAAAAAAAGGAAACAAATAAATAAGAACAAAAAGTACGAGTACATTTGCAACACAACTAAAAATCACAACATGCGTCAACCATTTAATCGCTCATTGAAACAAATTAAGCGTCATTGTCAGGTGGTGGTAGAGGTAGAAAGAAGTAGTGATGGTAGACCTAAGTCACTCGATGGTCAATCTGATCAATGCGGTTGCTTGCCACTTCATCACGTCTTTCAGTGTCTATACGAAACTCACCAAGTTGTTGAATTAGTGAGTTCTGAGTTGCGACAAATGCGTCGAACCGATTACCCAATGCATTAAACTAATTAGCCATTTGTTGTTCCCATTGTACGCGCTGATTGTGTCGTTCTTGTTCCAGCACCAAATAATCAGTCCAGTATTGGAGTTGTTGATTTGGTGGCATGGCATTGTCATTGGGGTCTTCGGGATCATCAGCTATTGGTGCATTTGCAACATTAATAGATCCCAATAAGTTGTCAGCGCTACCAGCTCGGGTCAGTGTATACTCTAAAATTGGTGAAGTGATTTTCATATCCACTTCACCTGTAAGGCTGACATGATAAGCTTTGAAAAATTTTGGTTAGCAGAGCTCCAAAAGGTAGTGATGGCCACTGAGAGTACCAAGATTTGCAACCACCATTTCCTTCAGTATTATGTAGCATAAATCTAATGTTTGTCCAACTTCAAAAAAATATAACAAATAAACATTATAAAATAAAACAACATCAAAATGTCCTTTTTTGGGAGTGACATTTTCGACTATCCATTGATGAAGAATACGAAGGTGGGGTTTCAAATGTCTTGCTTGAAATTAGTGCTGGGAAATCGGTTCTCACAAATTGTAGTATAAAACTCACTTACATCATTAACAATGTTAACTAGGTCAGACTCACTCTGAAAATGACTTTGCAAATCCCCTGACTAAACTCCAATAATTTGTGCCAAAGTGTGAGGGTTCAGTGTGATTAGTTTACCTTTGACATAAGATATCAAACTATTCTCTCCAACTTCTCCCTCAGTAGGTCTCAAGTGAAGGTAAAATAAATACACAAGACGTGGATATACCTTTTGTGGTAAATTGATTAAAGGTAGCCATCCTATCGTCTCCAGTCTACCAACCAACAAAAGATCATATTAAGAAGGTATATTTACCCTTCTCCCGGTAACAATTGGTCGGTTGGCAAAATTTGGATAAGCTTGTTTATGATTGTATGTGAGAAAATCAATAGTTAGATAGGTCTGCTCTTGTTGGCGTGGTGGAGGGTTAGAGGTTTGGCCACATTTTGGTCTGGCTCTTTTTGTTCTTCGCATGACTTATGAACGTAAACAAAAGGATAGCAAAAGGTAACAAAAATGTATGAAAAATGTATAACAAAATATATGAAAATGGTGTGCAAAAGGTAAGCAACAGATTGCCAAAGCTCAACCTCGGGTTGAGTCTTGCTGGAAGCTGGAACAGGCGAAGCCGGTTGACCTGCCGAATGACCCATCGGTTGACCGCCAGGTCAACCTGTTTGGTGAACTTTTCGGCTTACTTCTACAGCTCTGAAATTGTGAACAGCTTTGAAAGAACCTTTGATCAAAGCTCTTCGTCTCTTGTTTTATACTGATATGAATTGTAAAAATATAGACTGAATTTTTGAAATTAATTTGTTGTGAAATTAATTGAGGTAGGTGGTGGAGGAGGTGGTAGTATCATTCGGGTCTATGATCTGGTTGTATTGATACTATTTGAATAATGAATTTTCAATGAAGATGGTGAAGAAGTTAGTAAAAGTTGTGAAGTAATGAAGTTGTTGAAGATGGTGTTGCTGAAAGTTGTGAAGTGAAGTTGTTTATGGCACCCTAATAGTTTAATTAAATACTACATAAATATATAAATATAATTATGGTTGTATGTGATAATATATTATTAAAATAAATAAATAAATAGTATATAATAATTTGAAGAATTGGACCAAGATAAAACAACACCAAAAGTTAAATAAATAAATATAAAAGTAAGAGTAAATAAATAATAATAGTAATAACAATAATAAACAACAATTAAGGAGAAGATTTGTAAATTTCCTAGAGAGATGGTATGTAAACCATGTGTGCTGTACAGTAATTAAGGAGAAGATTTGCAAATTTCCTAGAGAGATGGTAAGTAAGCCATGTGTACCGTCTAGTTGGTAGGGGAGGTGAGTCATCAAGTTGATTCATCATCACACAAGGTAAGTCATCACCCAAGAGTGTCTATATAGAGGGGAGGGGACTGCGGAAGTAAGTAAGGAGGAAGTGAAACGAACGAAAAAAAAAAAAGAAAGATCACGTAGAAGTGCTGGAGTTAGGAAACTTAGAAGTAAGAAGATTTGTGATAGTGAAAAGTAAAAGCTAAGGGTCAATATTAAGGTGAGTTATATTATACCTTGAGTCAGTCATCACCCAAGAGTGTCTATATAGAGGGGAGGGGACTGTGGAAGTAAGTAAGGAGGAGGTGAAAAAAAAAAAAAAGATCACGTAGGAGTGCTGAAGATAGGAAACTTAGAAGTAAGAAAATTTGTGATAGTGAAAAGTAAAAGTTAAGGGTCAATATTAAGGTGAGTTATATTATATCTTGAGTCACCATAATATATTTTACGTATATTTTGGGTTACCATAATTTATTTTACGCAATCTATGTTTTATAAATTATATTAATATTTTGATTACATTAATTATTTTCTAAACTCTATTTGCTTAAATTGAGACCCATGAATATGTTTGTTTAACTTTTAGAAAATATTTGACAATGATTTTAAAACCAATTATGTTTTGTAAGTACCACTACGAGAATCCTATGCCTTGAGGGATTTAAATAACCATTGGCCTCCGTTTGACCACTTTGTGGTCCTCTGTTTGTCATGGGTCTATTGACCTCTGTTCTGACTGTCACTCATGTGACCTGTGCTCTGTTCTGTTTTGTACCGTGGTTATGGTTATTTACTTAGGTAATTTTTGTATTTCAGTTTCTGCCACTTAAATAATTTATTTATTCAAATTATGTAAATGTTTTAGCTTAACTAACCATCCATGGTTATTTTTGTGTTTCCTATACTCTTGGCATAATATTTCTCATTTTACTGTGTGCTTATAATTGTTACCCTTTCAGGTGATGAGATGTAAGGAAGACCTGTAACCTCGTGTAGTAGAACTCGTATAAGAATTTGATGCTAATCCGTTATTTTGTGTTTTTTTTTTTCCTTTCCTTTTCTTTCTTTTGTTTTTTACTGATGGTCGGTCACTGAATAATAAAATAATAAAAGCTCCATAGATGTACCTTCTTTTATTAAAATAGTCGAATGAAGTAAATTTTCTGCTTAATTATTTTCTTACTTCCATTTTGCCTTCGCCTGTGCCATTTAATTTATTAAGCTTAGAATCAATTAGTAAGTTGCAATTCCAACCCTAAGCCCCTGAGGTTAGATCGTGACATTGTTGGTTAGCAGAGTGATATAAAGCCTCAGTCAAACAAATGGTCAAAAAACACACTGCTAAGTTTTGGCTTTTTTTTTTTTCCTCTTTTATCGAAAACTGAACAACTTTTTTGGCTTTTTTTTCTTCCTTTTATCGAAAGCTGACCAACTGAGATTTTTCAGAAGACTGATGGCTCTGCAGAACATGAGTTAAATTACAATGTTGTCCTTTTCATTTTTTTCTAACATATGAATTTAGTATTCTCTGAAAGAGGGGTAATGTGGTCATTTCAATGTCAAACACATCAATGAATAGCCACACTAATATTATTGATGGTATTTCCACTTCATGGGTGAAATGGACAGGTCTGGCACAATAATGAAGGTGAAGACAATAGTATAGGTTCACAGATTTTTCATAAAATTTAACAAATGAAAAAATATTTAAGTAGCGTTTGATAATGTTTATATTTTTGGTTTATAGTTACAAAAATTTTATCAATTAGTTTTTATTTATTTTTTAAAAAATATAAATTACAAACACGTTTGGTTTGAATAAAATATTTATCGTCCAAATTTTACAAACATAAACAAACAAAAAAAAAAAATTCTTCAGGTCTAAAATATTTATTTTTATTTTTTATTGTTTTATGACAATGAGATCATACACATTATAAGTGAAAATGAAACGGTTAAATTTTGAGAAAAATAAAGATTTATATTTAATTTTCGTAACTTTAACTGAATGCTATTTTTACATTCTTTGTTTTCATGTTATAAAATTTATATATTTGAAATCCTTATTTCGAAACCTTCAGCCTGATTCCGACTTATAGATTGAGAGAAATCATAAACGCTAACTTGGATTCGCTTTTTATATTTGTGGTGGTTTGTTCCAGAAGATGAAATGCAGAAAAATCTGCACCTCCATTGACATGGGTAATTGATGTGTTGATGCGTGTGTGCTGACGTCAACGCCGACGTCATATGTTTTGGTAAGCGTTGATGCAGGCACTGTTAAGGCTTTGTTTGTTTGTTTTTAATTTTAAAACTACTTTAATTGCTTCTATATTATTCTTTGCAACTCTGATTGAAACATGGCTTCTACTATTGGGCTCATAATTCATTTATTTTTTTTATGAAAAGTAAAATATTTTTCATCAATGAATAATTCAATTTGTTTTACGTTAAATTGCTCTTGGGAGAGCATGATTTGAATTATGAACTTGGAATAGACTATTGTTATGTAATATTATTTACTAGTATAATTTTTGTATTTTTCAAATTTTGTAATATTTATTTTTGATTTTCTGTGTAATTATTAATTACTTGTAATTCTAGAAAATTGCAGAAATTATAAAAATATGTTATGACATTATTTAAATATTGTATACAACATGTTAAGTTCTTTTTAACAATTAGAACTTGTATTATGTTGTTATTTTAATAGCATGATTTATTTATATTGGTGAATTTTAATTATGTGATTAAATATTTTGACATGTTTTCTTTTATGAATTACATTGAGATGTTATCATATGGAGTTAAATATTTTATCATGCTTTAAATATGCCATAGTTAGTGGGAGGTTATTCGGTCGAGAGAAATTTTTGTAAATTTACTCCCGAAAACTAATATTTTGCGCATAAATTAAATTAAATTTTAGATAATTATCAGTTGTGGCGCAAGAAATGATTACGAACATAGCAGATTTCAATCTTGCGACTTGTGCAATATTGTCACCATTTTATTTAGATTTTTGAGGCAAAATTATATTGTGATATGGTAATCAAATTAATCCTAATGTACATTTTTTTTTTCTTTTAAACGACTTAACCTATGGAAGTTAATTTGGTTGACTTAGACTTAGTAGAGATGTTCAAATGTGAACAAGGTAATCCTAATCTTTAGATGAGCAGAAAGTCTTAGAGACTTTAAATCAGACCTTAATTGAGCCAAAGTAAGGAAACATAACTCAACGTCACCGTGGTTCTATTGCCTTGTTTAGTGCAATAAAAATTGGTGTGTGCGCTATGATTAGCGGCATGCTAAGCAGTTTTGATTAGTGAGTTTGGAGTTGTGGGATTTGCAAGGTCTCAATAAATTTAGATGTGATCCTGACTATTGAGCTAGGTAGACTGACTTGTAATAATGTTACATCATTGGATGAAGCAACATCCAAGAGTCACGTTATCCAAGAAATGTGAACTTAAATGAGTTAATCATTAAGTGTAAGACGAATGGCCAATATGAGCAATGTTTTGCTCTCTACCCAATTGATGAAAGTGGATAGAGCAAAATTTCACACACTATGAGAGTGTGCGTTGAAGTATCACTTGGAGTTAATAGATTAGCACTTAGAAGCTGTAAAATCTATTAACACTAAGTGAGAAGATTAACGCCTAGTGGCTACAAAATCTATTAACACCGTCAACTTGTCTAAGTATGGACACTTGTTGTTTCTACACTTGAGTGTAAGACATGAGGAGGTGTTTCTTTGTATGATTCCTTAGCTAGGCTAACGCTATTGAATGGCGTTTACCACTAAGTGCAAAAGTTACTACATAGTAATGAAAAGGTCAAGGCCGACAAGGTTGTTATGACTAAGAATTTGACGCATCGCTCATGAGAGTATTGTGTTGAATTGGACTCTTTAACTTAATTCACGCTTAAGTTACTTCAGGAGTTGTTATAGATTGATAGCTTATTCTCTCATTCTTGTGGATAGTAGAATTAATTGCAACTAACTATAAAGCGAGAAACAAAGATGGCAAGATGAGTATCGTCATGTTTCAACTAGATGTAGTAAAATGTATGGAGAATAAAATTGACTTGAAGGTAGAGGGGATTATCACTTACTAGTTAAATTTGTGACTTAGGCGCATTTAATATTTCCATGACATCCTTTTATGATCTAGTGAATATGAGTTACTCATGAGTCATTCCCTAGTTAAACCTTTACACTTGTCTTCAAGAACTCACACATTAGGATGATTGGAATTAGTTTGTGACATTGGTCATGAACCGATGGCTTATTGTACTTAATCACATTGACAAGAAGATGATATAGATGGTTTGAGTAGGCCCTTTTGGGCCCACTTGCTTGCAGCATGTTAGGACCCAAACCCGCCCCTAAAAGTTTGGATCATAACCGGCCAGTAATCACTTGATTACCTACAGCCTCAAATGAACATACAGAATAATTATAATGATGGGGCCATAAGTAGAAACAAACAACAAATGAAGAAGTCCATTGAGCTGTGCCAATATGAGTAAAATTATATAGCTTACATAACAACACATTAACACATTCACATATTTACATGCCCATGCAAAAACTTATGTACCATAAAAAATTTCATGCATATAGTTTATATAACCTACGACCATAAGCAAAAGCAAAACAAATGTCATAGCATGATGTGAGTCAAAGGCAAAAGCTTCAACTTGGAAGCATGACTCGACAAGTTCGCAAAAAAACTCCTAAAACTTACCCTAAGGTTGGGCTCCATGCTGCTGATCACCTATGTGTGCATACATAATACAGAGCGAGCGAAACTCAATGAATAATAGTAAAGAGAATCAAATGATAATTTTGAATTAACAGAAAGCAAAATATGTGAACACCCTACTTTTTCAAATTTCATCGTTCATAACAGTAACCATAATCCTTCAAAACATTATCCACAGTCACATTTACGGAACAGTCTCGGGCCAACATATCAAAACGGCCCCGGGCCCATCATATCAAAACGGCTTTGTGCCCATCATATCAAAACGGCCTCGGGCCCATCATATCAAAACGACGTCGAGCCCAACATGTCAAAATGACCTCGGGCCCATCTGTGAAAACCCATATTTAATTATTCTTAAAAGAAAATAAATAAATAAATAAATTAATTAATTAATTTTATTCAGAATCTACCAAAAATTTATAATAGTGTAAAAATTAGTTTTAAATTAACCCAATTCAATCACTAACAAGACCTTATTAAGAATAATAATTTTGTGGATGTTCAATCTTTATTGTTTATAAATTATTTTAATTAGGACTTAACATCATACTAAAAACCTTAGTGAAAAAGAAGAAGAAGAAGAAGAAGAAGAAGAATAAGATTCTCGGTGGCAGAGTAGTGCCACCTGCTAGCTTGCATGTAACCATAGAAACTTTGACCTCATCATAGTTCTTGGGTTGAGGAGATTCGTAATGGAGAGTATGATGAGAGAGAGAGAGAGAGAGGGAGTGGGAGGAGGAGGCTCAGCATGATTTTATATATATATACAAGGAAGGCTGAGCATAATCTGAGAGATATACAAAAAAAAAAAAAAAAGGCTTGGTTTGGCATACATGTATGTCTGCTCCTTTGGATGGGTGAGAAGGAAATAAGGAAGAAAAATTAAGCAGAAGGAGAAGAAGAGAGGAAGGTTTAGGAAGCAAAATTTTTCTGTCATTTCATCACCCATGTCAATCCTATTATTAAGTAAGAAAAAACCCTCTCAACCCTCTCATTTCTTTTTATTGATGAAGTTTTCAGGTTATGTTCTTGTGATGAAAATGACTACTCATAAATAGAAATTTTATATATATGTGTAGGAATTTTGTGATGTGTATATCAAATGTTTGAAGATATTGATAGTCTTAAAATCATCTTATTATTGTAAAAATAAGCTTGCATGTGTAGTTTATATCTTTAAAGAGAAGATTGAAAATAATCTGTTTGTCTTCGAATCTGCCAAAATGTTTGCATGAATTTTTAGACAATTTTATACTCAAACTTTCGAGATGATTTCTTCTACAAAGTTGTTAAGAATAATGTCTAGTTCATCCAGGAATTTTGGCAACAGTTTGTGAGCTTTCTGCGAATTTATACAAATTTTTAACTAAATCTGAAACTGTGAGACAGATTTTACTATGTATTTGAAAATTTATTTAAAATTCTATACTAAACCAAATCTTGTAATTTCTAACTAAAAGATGAAATTTGAGAAGTCTAGTTTCATGATAAATTTTTAGATTATGGATTTGATCTATAAATTTAAGCATGGAATTAATCTAAGGAAATGTAACAAATCTGTGTCATAAAAATTGCTGGAAATTTTACAGGATTATTTACATCTTTTTTTTTTTGAAATTCTTTCTAAAAAATGACCTAAACATCCCTATTGAGTATTATATTCAATTGCATGGATTTTAGGATTGTGTAAATAATTTATTTATAATTTTTAATACCTAAGTTACAATCTGAAATTTTCTGGACAGGATAAAATCATCACTTCAATATTGTGTTGGTCTAACCCATCAACTATTATAAATTAGTAATCTATGTGTGGTTGTGTTGTGATTTATTTAATATTGTGCTAGTCTAATTTTGTAAATAAAAAATTTGTGCATGCGTGTGATTATGGTTTATTTCTTGTATCTAAGTTATTATGTTCATACCATGGTTTAAATTAGTTGTCTATTAAATTTTATACATTGAATTATTATTGTGTGACATGTATAATGTTTTATGTTGGGAGATTATGCCGAAGAAGGGACTGAGACTGAATTTTGAGCTGCTGCTAATATCGAACCTTGGCTAACTTAGAGTCAAGATTTTATCCAAATAAAATTCTATTATCTCTTGTATTAGTATTTAATAATGTTGTGACGTTATATATGAACTTGTAATTATATTTTGTTGTTGGACTTGACTATGTAAGAGTTTAAAATTTCCTAATTAGTAGTTAAAATTTTATCTAGCAAGTTATTGTTATTTAAATTTTTATGATGTTTCAAAAAAAAAAAATTTGGGGTGTCGCAGTTTGATATCAGAGCTTAGGTTTGAACCTTTGGACCATGGGTAGTAATTTATTATTTTTACGTTTAAGAAAACCTTACGTTAATTTTTAATTTTCGGTGACTTAACTAAGTTAGAACCTTTTAATTGTAAGATGCCAGGGTCATCAGACTTTAACTCTAACGAGGAAAATTCGGTGGGAAACTATGACATAGAATTTGGCCCAAGCGAAGAAGTAGAGATGCCTATAGAAGACTATGAATCTGAGCCTGAGCTTGACCCTGAACCTGAACCTGATTCTGAGCTTGAGCCTGAACCTGAGCCCGAAGAGGTTGTACCAATATACAACCCCCTGGAGGTTATTGTGATTGAGTCAGACACTGAAGAGGAGTCTATACAAGGCAATACCGAGGAGAGCATTGGAGATGTAGGAGCCGTGTTTGAGGGTTGGGATGTGCGAAATGGGTTGCAGATTGGTTCTTTTGTATATGTTAGGATTTATCCCCTAGGAGGTTGTGCTTGGAAAGCTGAGAGTTGGGTGAGTACCTATATCGGACCTGTCCAGATTCTAAGATAAGAGACTCCCTGGTTATATCAACTTGGCCCCTTCCCGGATGGTTTCACCGATAAGGTGGGTAACCTTTTTGACATTTTAAGCCTTCAGTATATCATGCCCGACCCAAGCAGAATTGTGAGGAGAGATGGGTTAGTGGATTTCAAGGACTGGAGGACCTATCGGGAGGAGCTGGTGCAGCTGCTAGGGCATATTGTGTGCGAAACTGCTGTCTTCGTGAGGGTGCTGTCGCGATTCATGGGGCTTTTCCAAGCCACATGGGACCCGGAAGTCCTTGTGAGGAGAGACTTTCCTTGGCTATTTTAAGAGGTCTTAAGGGAATTATAAACTAGGCTAACTGATTGTTTTGTATGCTCACATGTAAAATTGCCTAATTTAGAATTGTGAGTGTAGGAGTTAACTTGGATTGTAGGGGCTATCTTTTGCCCGTAGTATGTTATTTAATCTTTTCCTTTGTTTCAGTGGTATTTTGCTAATTGTAGCCTATCTAATCTAATTAATGAAGTTTCCTCTTTTTTTTTCAACTATCCTTGCACATAAAAATAATAATAATAATAATGATAATAAATAAATGAACAAATCACGAATTACTAAAAAAAAAAAAAAAATCCCATCATGCAGAATGGCTGGATGAACAAGAAATAATAACAACGATAATGGTGATGGAGTGTCTTATGGCGATGTCGCTCAAATTATACGCGCGATTGCTGATAGGGTAGGCAATATACCACCCCGAAACAAAGATCAAAACAAATCTGAAATGATAGCAAAATTTGAAAAGCTACATCCCCACAAATTCCTTGGTGGATCAAACCCCCATGAAGCTGAAGCTTGGTTAAGACAAATTAAGAAGTTGCTAAATACTTCTGACATCCGAAATGAACAAGATAGAGTGACCATGGCAACATTTCAAATGGAAGGGGAAACAAATCATTGGTGGGAAATGATCAAAAGTACTCGACAAGTAGAAACATTAACTTGGAGACAATTCGAAGACCTATTCATGGAAAAGTATTTTCCTAACTCGCTAAGACAAGAAATGATTCAAGAGTTCCTCCAACTGAAACAAGGAAAAATGTCAGTCACTCAATATGCGAACCGTTTTAAAACTCTTTTACGGTACGCTTCAGCCATAGTAGCAAATGAAGAGGATAAGGTTAGGCGATTTGAATGGGGTTTGGACACAGACATTAGAGGAAGATTGATCGCAGTGCAACTTTCCACATATGCTCAAATGGTGGATCGAGCTTTAATTGTGAAGCGAGAATTAGCAGATTCTAAACGCACTCGAAATCAACGACCAAGGAACAATAACCAACCACGCGAAGGAGGTCCAGTCCGCAACACGAGAAACCATCTTGCACCAGCACCTTATGCCTGAGGGATGCAGCAGCAACAAAGGCAGAATCGAGGAAACCAACAAGGAAGAAACTTTGTAAATGAGTGGAAAGGAAAGTGTTTCAGATGTGGTCAACAGGGACATCATCGAAGTGAGTGTCCTCAAGGTGGAGAGTATTTTACGGATCAGCGAAGGGCACAACAATACAACAAATGCCAACCAAGGCAAGGTTCTAAGCCTACTCAAAATACTCAGACCAACAAGGGGCAACCACAAGCCTCTAGGAATGCAGGCCGACCAAGAACACAACCACAAGGAGCTGGAAATGGAAAGAAATCATGGGGGACTAACCAACAGGTAGTAGGCAGAATGTATGCTCTCCAAGAAGAAGAAGATGTTGATAACCCATCAGTAATTCAAGGTATATTGATCCTTATGAATTCTTGGGTTAAAGTATTGTTTGATTCCAGAGCCTCCCATTCTTTTATATCCTCTGCATGTGTGTCAAGTTTGGGTTTGGAACCAGAAACGTTAGAGATAGCTATGAGTGTCACTTCACCCTTAGGGGGCCAAGCTCGAGTAAATCTAGTATGCAAATCTTGTGAGCTAGAAATCTCCGGTTCATATTTGATTTGTGATCTAAGAGTTATGGATATGTCTGATTTTCGCGTCATCCTAGGAATGGATTGGTTGTCAGTTCATCGAGCCGTTATTGATTGTTACAGTAAGATAGTGACAACATCCTCTCTTAACGGCATAAAAGTTCAATTTAAAGGAGATAGACAAGATTCTCTAACTCCAACATGTCGTAAGTCGCGGTGGCATGATCAACTAACTGGATGGTTGGCAAGATTAATTTTGGAAGACAAAAACCGAAGGGATCCAGGGTTACCCCATGTGGCGTGCGAGTACGCTGACATTTTCCTTGATGAATTACCGGGATTACCCCCAAAACAAGACGTAGATTTCACGATTGAGCTTCAACCTGGGACTTCACCGATTTCAATAGCACCACATCATATGGCGCCAACTGAACTTTGAGAATTGAAGGAGCAATTACAAGAACTGTTGAATAAAAAGTTCATCAAACCAAGTACGTCTCCTTGGAGAGCGCCAGCATTATTTGCGAATAAGAATGATAGAACCTTAAGATTGTGCATTGATTATCGACAACTAAATCGAGTCACCATTAAAAATCGATATCCCTTACCCAGAATTGATGACTTGTTCGATCAATTAAGAGGTTCAAAATGTTTTTCCAAAATTGACCTTAGGTCGGGATATCACCAACTTCGTGTCAAATGAGAAGATATACCCAAAACTGCGTTTCGAACCCGTTATGGCCACTATGAGTTTGTGGTAATGCCATTTGGTTTGACGAATGCGCCTAGGGTATTCATGAGTTTAATGAACAAAATTTTTACACCTTATTTGGACCAATTTGTGGTAGTATTCATTGACGATATTTTGATATACTCACGATCGGAGGAAGACCACGACCAACATCTAAGAACCGTTTTGAAAATTCTAAGAGAGAACCAATTGTATGCTAAAGCTAGCAAATGTGAATTTTGGTTAAAGGAAGTAAAATTCTTAGGTCATGTTGTGTCTAAATTAGGAATATCAGTGGATCCTGCTAAAGTAGAAGCAGTAATGGGGTGGAAACAACCTAAGAATACGTTTGAGATTCGTAGTTTCTTGGGATTAGCAGGTTATTATAGGAGATTCATTCAAGATTTCTCCAAATTAGCCAAGCCGATGACACGCCTAACACAAAAATGAGTAAAATTTGAATGGAACGAAACGTGTGAGCAGTAATTTCAAGAACTCAAGAAGAGATTGACAAGCGCTCCTATATTAATCATACCCAAATGTGACGTTGGGTACACTATTTATTGTGATGCCTCTAAAGAAGGGTTAGGTAGTGTGTTAATGCAAAACCGAAAGGTAGTAACTTACGGATCAAGACAATTGAAGAATCATGAAAAAAATTATCCTACTCACGATCTGGAGTTGGCAGCTGTGGTCTACGCACTTAAGACTTGGTGACATTACCTTTATGGCGAAAAATTTGAGATATTTACCGATCACAAAAGCTTGAAGTGCTTGTTCACACAAAGAGATTTGAACATGAGGCAGAGACGCTGGATGGAGTACCTTGAAGATTACCAATTTACCTTGTCTTATCATCCCGGGAAGGCTAATGTTGTAGCAGATGCACTAAGTCGAAAGACAAGAGAGATTGTAGCCAACATATCAATTAAAGAATAGGAAATGGTAAGCATCGTGAATGAGTTTAAGTTACAACCAAAGACTCAGAATGGGAAGGGTAGGTTGTTTACGATAGTTACAACACCCCAACTTCTTACCAAAGTGTTGGAAGCCCAAAGATTTGATCAGGAGACCGACTTCATCAAGTCCCGATTAGTGTTCGGGAAATTTTCACCGGATTGGACACTCTATCAAGATGGTAGTTTAAGATATTTAGGTAGAATTTTTGTGCCAAACATCGAACAATTAAGAGACGAAGTACTTAAAGAATTTCACCATTCGATTTTTGCGATTCATCCGGGAGGAAACAAGATATACCAGGATCTTAAGCGACAGTATTGGTGGAGTGGAATGAAGAAGGACGTTGCTCAATTCGTATCTAAGTGCTTGACGTGTCAGCAAGTGAAGACAAAACATGAAAAGTCGGTAGGGAAACTCCAACCTTTACCAATACCTAAGTGGAAATGGGAACACATAACAATGGATTTTGTAACGGGATTATCCCGGTCGCCGCAAGGCCATGATGCCATTTGGGTGGTGGTTGATCGGTTAACTAAGACGACACATTTCCTACTAATAGGACCAGCAGACACACTCGAATCTTTAAGTCGATTATTTATTTGAGAAATCATTAGATTGCACGAAGTACCAATCTCAATAGTGTCAGATCGTGATTTTCGTTTTACGTCACAATTCTGGCAAAGTCTGCAAAAAGCCTTGGGTACAGAGTTGTGTTTTAGCACAGCTTTTCACCCTCAAACTGACGGTCAATCAGAAAGAACAATTTAGAATATAGAAAACATGCTTCGAGCTTATGTGATGGACTTCAAGGGTAGTTGGGAGAAACACTTACCACTAGTCGAATTCTCTTACAATAACAGTTTTCAAGCAAGTATTGGTATGGCACCGTATGAAGCTTTGTACGGACGGCCTTGCCGGTCACTAATATGTTGGACAGAAGTCGGAGAAGCACCTCTTTTAGGGCCAGAGTTAGTTCAAGAAACTACCGAGAAGGTTTCACTAATTAGGCAAAGACTTGAGATCGCTCAAAGTAGGTAGAAAAACTATGCAAATCAAAGGAGAAGAACTTTAGCATTTAAAGTTAGAGATCATGTGTTTCTGAAAATACAGCCTCGTTGAGGAGTTGTTCGTTTCGGAAAGAAAGGAAAGTTGTCACCTCGCTTCATTGGGCCTTTCGAAATTTTGGACAAAATAGGAGAAATGGCGTACCGTTTGGCTTTACCGCCTCAACTGGCTGGAGTGCATAATGTTTTCCACATCTCTATGCTACGGAAATACGAGCCACACTCTTCTCACATCATCAATTGGGAGGAAATCAATCTTGATGAAGATGTGACATTTGAAGAAAAGCCTGTCAAAATTCTAGATCGTCGCGAGAAGAAATTACGAGGTAAAACTATACCGTTGGTCCGAGTTTTCTGCAAACATCGTGGGACGGAAGAGTCAATGTGGGAACGAGAAAATATGATATGTGCCAATTACCCTCAACTTTTCGAGTCTAAAGGTACGAATTAATTTCGAGGATGAAATTTTTTTTAGGAGAGTAGATTGTGAAAACCCATATTTAATTATTCTTAAAAGAAAATAAATAAATAAATAAATTAATTAATTTTATTTAGAATCTACCTAAAATATATAATAGTGTAAAAATTAGTTTTAAATTAACTCAATTCAATCACTAACAAAGACCTTATTAAGAATAATAATTTTGTGGATGTTCAATCTTTATTGTTTATAAATTATTTTAATTAGGATTTAACATCATACTAAAAACCTTAGTAGAAAAGGAAAAAAAAAAAGAAGAAGAAGAATCAGAATCAGATTTTCGGTGGCAGAGTAGTGCCATCTACTAGCTTGCATGTAACCATAGAAACTTACACCTCATCATAGGTCTTGGGTTGAGGAGAATCGTAGTGGAGAGTATGATGAGAAAGAGAGAGAGAGGGAGTGGAAGGGGGAGGCTCAGCATGATTTTATATATATATACAAGGAAGGCTGAGCATACTGAAAGATATACAAAAAAAAAAAAGAAAAAAGAAGGCTTAGCTTATACATGCATGTCTGCTCCTTTGGACAAGTGAGGAGGAAATAAGGAAGAAGAATTAAGTAGAAGGAGAAGTAGAGAGGAAGGTTTAGGAAGCAAAATTTTTCTATCATTTCATCACCCATTTCAATCCTACTATTAAGTAAGAAAACCCTCTCAACCCTCTCATTTCTTTTTATTGATGAAGTTTTCAGGTTATGTTCTTGTGATTAAAATGACTACTCATAAATAGAAATTATATATATATATATATATATATATATGTGTGTGTAGGAATTTTGTGATATGTATATCAAATATTTGAAGATATTGATAGTCTTAAAATCATCTTATTATTGTAAAAATAAGCTTGCATGTGTAGTTTATACCTTTAAAGAGAAGATTAAAAATAATCTGTTTGTCCTTGAATCTACCAGAATGTTTGCACGAATTTTTAGACAATTTTATACTCAAAATTTCGAGATGATTTCTTCTACAAAGTTGTTGATAATGATGTCTAGTTCATCCAGAAATTTTGGCAACAATTTTTGAGCTTTCTACGAATTTATACAAAATTTTAACTAAATCTGAAACTGTGAGACAGATTTTACTATGTATTTGAAAATTTATTTAAAATTCTATACTAAGCCAAATCTGGTAATTTCTAACTAAAAGATGAAATTTGAGAAGTCTAGTTTCATGATAAATTTTTAGATTATGGATTTGATCTATAAATTTAAGCATGGAATTAATGTAAGGAAATGTGACAAATCTGTGTCATAAAAATTGCTGGAAATTTTACAGGATTATTTACATCTTTTTTTTTTTTGAAATTCTTTCTGAAAAATGACCTAAACATCCTTATTGAGTATTCTGTTCAATTTCAAGAATTTTAGGATTGTGTAAATAATTTATTTATAATTTTTAATACCTAAGTTACAATCTGGAATTTTCTGGACAGGATAAAATCATCACTTCAATATTGTGTTGGTCTAACCCATCAACTATTATAAATTAGTAATCTATGTATGGGGGTGTTGTGATTTATTTAATATTGTGCTAGTCTAATTTTGTAAATAAAAAATTTGTGCATGTGTGTGATTATGGTTTATTTCTTGTATCTAAGTTATTATGTTCATACCATGGTTTAAATTAATTGTCTATTAAATTTTGTACATTGAATTATTATTGTGTGATATGTATAATGTTTTATGTTGGGAGGTTTTTTTTTTTGAGTTGGTATAACATTATTGGTGATTGATATTTGAATAATTTGTGTTTAATATATAAATTAACCGAAATGATTAATGGTATATATAAAGTTACTGATAGAGGGTTAATACCGAGTATTCAGGGTGAGCCCTGATTTTTAATAATTTTGAAGTAAATTGTGTCACGAAACCCTAAGATGGCACGAGGATTATTTGAACCCTTATCGGTATTTGATTTTGGAATAAGGGTGGATGTGCGGGTAGCACGCAGTGAAGTTACGTACCCCTGGCAGACCGTTCCCTTAGGGCAGACCACGGATGTCACGGCTTGGGTATATAACTCCGGGCGTTGGCATCTTTGGTAGTTCTTGAATATTTGACCAATGGGGGTTTCCAAATTAACCGTGATCATGACTTAATGGTTGGTAAGTTAAACCTCTTTGGTAAGGTTTCAAGGGTCACCTAATTTATTAAAATTATTTGAATTATTTTAATAATTGTAATTTATGTTTACGATTATATTAGTATCTCGTGTTTATAATCTCATTATTTTCCCTCAAAAAGTGTAACAACCCTCGTCACTGTTTACTGATTAACCATTGATTACTGCTAAACTGAGACCGATTATGATTGGTAGCTGAATTGATTGAAGTACTGAACTGACTGACAAAAATCTGGAACTGAATTGATTAAGTATATCTGTTGACTGTACGATTATCTGTTCATGTCTTTGTGTTTAAATTGCGAATTGAAGGCCTTATCAACGGCCGAATTTGAAATTGATTGATGATTTGTGATCCTTAGCATTGATGTGATTTTATGGCATATTTAGTTAAAATGTGATTTGGCATGATTAAATTAGGTTAATTATTGATTAATTGCACAACTTAGACTTAATTACCAATTTGCCATCCTAAAGGGCCACTTGCTAGGCACTCGTGAGACTTGGTCATATACATTGCATATCATTTCCTCAGCCCCTTTGTCCTTGCTAGCCGATTAGAGAGAAAGAGTGAGAGGGATAGAGTGATTTCAACACATTTAGCTTGGTGACTTGAAGAACTTGTAGGAGATTTGCATAATTGAGCCTCCATACCTCTAATTCAAGACCTAAGGTAGTGTAATTACCCTTTTGTTTGTGAATTGAACTTGTTCTTACATGATTCATGTCAATTTAGTGGATTAAGTCAAGAATTGGTTCATTAATGTTGAATTGGAGCTCATTCCATGCATGCATGCATGTTTGAATTGTTGAATTTTAAGTTGTTTTCATGGCAAATTATCACATGCATGCTCATAGTTATGTTAAGTCCATGTTTTCATCTTGTCCTTGGAAGAATTGGCTCATTAGAGCATGAAATTGAAGCTTTGAAATGGTTTAAATTCATGCATGTTTGCATGTTCTTCATATTCATGAAAATTTGTTTGAATTGAGTTGTTTGAAACACCCTTGGACTTTGATTTTAATAATTGAGCTTTGAATCACGTTAAAGTATGAGTTTTGGGATGTTTTCTGGAAAATTGGCCCAAGAGGATCGAAATTTGTGGTTTAAAACTTGGTTTTGAGCTTGAGGTTCAAATCTGGAATTTCCAGAATTTGGACTCACGCTCGAACGGGGTGACTGGCGCTCGAGCGTGGAAATCGTGCTCCCAGCATTTTGTTCTGTTTTGAAGTCCGCTCGAGCGGAATAATTGACGCTCGAGCGTGACGTTGTGTCTTATGCTCGAGCGGGTGTCGAGCGCCCAATCGAGCGTGATTTTCACCTATCCAGCACTTTTGACTGCTTTGCAGAACGCTCGAGCAGGTAAGTCTATGCTCGAGCGGAAACCTTTGTCTGCATGTCCGCTCGAGCGGAGTAACAAACGCTCGAGCGTGACCCCTGTTTTCTGAAAATTCTGAAAATGCTTTTAAAGTGCATTTTTGCATCCTCGTCTCATCCTAGGCATTATTAGGCCTAGTTTAAGGCATCTTAATGAGGATATAGATGTAGAACCACACCGAGGCAAATTAGGGATTAAGTTATTATCTTTCCCAACTGTATAGCTTAGTGTGTGTTCAATCTGTAAACTGTGTAGGGTTGGCGACTGGGAACGTGCTCTAGCTTTACTGTAGCCCAGAACTCTGTGAGTAACAACTATGTAAAGATATGTTCAAAATGATTATCTTCTAAACAATTGAACTGTACTGCTTTCTGAACTGTTACTGTTAATTAAATGAATGTATGTCCTATATTCTGAACTGTATTGTGGCATCCTTAGCAATTACTTTTTACTGTTACTGTTACAGAGATCTCTGTCGGTTCCCTTGTTGGAACCATTACTGTTTACTAATTGATGGCCATCATTTACTGTTCGGTCTTTTAAGACCTACTGTTTACTGTACTGTTATGCTAATGGATGTACCACATATGACTGAATGGCTGATATACGGAATTAACGAACTATTTCCAATACAGAAACGACATTCATTCTTAACCCCTTTACGCATTGTGTTATTCACTGGGCTTTAGCTCACTGCTCATATATATATATAGGTGTACAGGCACCAGACCGCAGCTAGAAGCGTCGGGGTAAACTCCAGTTTTGTCGAGCCAACCTATGTGCCTCAATACGAGGTTCCAAGCCTGTCAAGTTATGGCTTAGGGGTGTTTTTAATTTCCTCGTCTGTCTCTGTATCTGTTCTGTTCGACTGTATAGACTGTACTGTACTGAATGATTGTATATATGTATATACTGTTTTGTCTGACTGTGCATATTTGAATGATAAGTCTTTTTGCATACAGACTGTCACAGCTCATTGGGCATTGTTTATTTACTGTATTGGCTTCTGCCAGCCCCTGTACTCTGTATTACTATATTACTGTTAAGTAGGCCTTCGGTAATCTCAGATTACTGGCCGGTTACGATGCTAAACCCATAGAGGCGGTTTTGGGTCGCGACATAGTGGTATCAGAGCGATACTTACCACAAGTTATACCACACACACGTGTCCAAATGAGCTATAGGGTGTCCTAGAAAAGTGATTAGGGCATTACATGAGCATGATAAGTGTGTGTGGCTATGACATGACTGAATGTATGCTACTGTGTTAATCTGTTTAAACAAATGACTGCCTATGTTGATAACTGCTATAACTGCCTATAGTGAAATGGATAATGCGAGAACTGTAAATGAATCTGAATCCTCATCCTCTGAGGCAAGAATGGCAAGACTGGAAAGAATGATGGAACTAATAACTGAGAGACTAGATCAACAATAGAATCAACAGCCCCCACCTCCTCCTCCAGTACAGCCGGAGCAGAATGTGAATGTTAATGATGGGGACATAATTGCTCTTACCCATAAGTTCAGCAAAATGAAACCGCCATCCTTCCAGGGAGGCCTTGAACTGTTAAAAGCTGAAGCGTGGGTTCTTGAGACAGAAAAATTGTTTGAGGTCTTTTCGTGCTCCGAAGCACATAAAGTGCTATTAGCCACCTTTACTCTGCAAGAAGAAGCTAGAAGGTGGTGGATGCTTATCCGTAATGACAACACTGTAATGACTTGGGCTCAATTCAAAGGAGCCTTCTTTGAAAAGTATTTCCCTCAGTGTGTTAGGGATAGAAAAGTGACTGAATTTGAATAGCTGAGACAAGGCACGATGTCCATTACTGAATACGAGACAAAATTTACTAAACTTGCTCGTTATGCACCACATATGGTTGACCCTGACTACAAGAAGGCCAGAAAGTTTGAAGGCGGCCTTAATGTTGCAATACTCGACAAAATAAATGTTCTGAAATTACCGAACTATGTAAATGTTCTTGACCGAGCCTTGATGGCTGAATCGAACATCGAAGCACTGAAAACTGAAACACCAGCGTCTGAATGGCGTGGTAAAAGGCAGGGTTTTAAATTCAAGAAAGGCAAGCATAACCGATTGAACAAGAAACAGAATACGGGGTCAACAACTAGCCCCAGCCAAGGGAGTGGTTTCATACCACCATGTTCTGAGTGTGGCAAGAAGCACAAAGAGGTCTGTTACAAAATATCTAGAGCCTATTACAGGTGTGGCAAGGTGGGCCACATGGTTAAAGACTGCCCCTCTGCTTCACAAGCTAATAGTAAAGCTGCACCAAGCGTAGCAGCATCAACTGTTGCACCAAAATCGAACCCCAAAACTACCGAGAAAGAGCCCATGAGGCAAGGCCGAGTGTTCGCCCTAGTACCGGGAGACGTGCAGAATACCGAGACCGTTGTGTCAGGTATTCTCTCTATTTGTACTCAAAATGCTTATGTACTGATTGATTCAGGGTCTACGCATTCATATGTGTCGCATGCTTTTTCGCGAAAACTGAATAGACCATTAGAACCCATGAATTATCTATTAGCTGTATCATCACCCATTGGGGAATCTATGACCTGTGCATATATGTACCCTGCTTGTGAAATTGTTGTTGGAGATGCACATTTGTTTATTGACTTACTGCCTCTGAACATTGATCATTTTGATGTAATATTGGGAATGGACTGGTTAACGAAATACCATGCTACCATAGACTGTGTAACGAAACAAGTAGTTTTTCGTCCACCGGGTTTGCCCGAATTTGTGTTTAATGGGGTTGGAGTAGTACCTCATCCGTATTTGATTTCATCTGTGAAAGCTGTTAAATTGATTAGAAAGGGGTGTAAGGGATATCTGTGTTCTGTATTGACTGTATCTACTGATGATAATGCTAACGTGAACAGTATTCCTATAGTCAGAGAATTCCCAGATGTTTTTCTAGATAATCTGCTAGGGGATTTGACTGACAGGAAGATTGAATTTACCATTGATGTGATTCCGGGAACACAGCCAGTATCTAAAGCTCCTTACCGAATGGCTCCAACTGAACTGAAAGAATTGAAAGTGCAGCTGCAAGAACTGCTAGATAAGAAGTTCATCAGGACTAGCACTTCGCCATGGGGCGCTCCTATTTTATTTGTAAAGAAGAAAGACGGCTCATTGAGACTGTGTATTGACTACCGTGAACTGAACAAGGTAACTGTGAAAAATAAATACCCATTGCCACGTATTGATGACTTATTTGACCAGTTACAGGGTGCTCAAGTATTCTCTAAGATCGACCTCAGGTCAGGATACCATCAGTTGAAAGTTAAACCAGAAGACATTGACAAAACTGCTTTTCGAACGAGGTATGGACATTACGAATTTTTAGTTATGCCTTTCGGAGTTACCAATGCACCTGCTGCATTTATGGACCTTAGGATCAGAATCTTTAAACCATACCTTGATGACTTTATTGTAGTATTCATTGATGACATGCTGATTTACTCCAAAAGTGTAGAAGAACATGAACATCATCTGGGACTTGCCCTACAGACCCTAAGAGAACAAAAACTTTATGCTAAACTGTCTAAATGCGAATTTTGGCTTGATCATGTTATGTTTTTGGGGCATGTTGTTAGCAAAGATGGAATTTCTGTTGATCCGCAAAAAATTAAAGCTGTAGTAGACTGGCCTAGACCAACAAATGTGACAGAAGTCTGAAGCTTTTTGGGACTAGCCGGGTATTACAGAAGATTTTTCAAAGATTTCTCCAAAATCGCCTTACCGTTGACTCAGTTAACTCAGAAGGGGATATCGTTCGACTGGACTGACCAAAGGGAATCTGCTTTCCTAGAGTTGAAAACCCGACTTGTAACTGCACCGGTTCTTACCCTACCTTCAGGTACGGATGGTTATACTGTATTTAGTGATGCTTCTCATAAGGGTTTGGGGTGCGTTTTAATGCAGAATGGGAGAGTTATTGCTTATGCTTCCCGATAATTGAGACCGTATGAAAAGAACTACCCGACCCATGATCTGGAACTTGCTGCAGTAGTATTTGCACTGAAAATCTGGCGTCACTAACTGTATGGGGCGACATGTGAAGTATATACCGACCACAAGAGTCTGAAATATTTCTTCACACAGAAAGAACTGAACATGAGACAGCGGAGATGGCTAGAATTGATTAAAGACTATGACCTACAGATTTTGTACCATCCGGGAAAAGCCAACACCGTTGCCGATGCACTGAGCCGGAAATCGATTGGAAATTTAGCCTGTTTGCTTACCGGGCAGAAAGAATTGCTTTGTGACCTTGAAAAATCTGAAATTGAAATTATTTTACGAGAACAAGGTGGAACCTTAGCTGTTATTTCTGCTCAACCGGCATTGATTGAAGAGATTAAAGAGAAACAACAATCGGATGACTTCTTGAAGAAGATCATCGAAGAAAGGGAAACTAAACCCAGACCGGGTTTCATATTTGAAAGTAATGTATTGAAATTTCAAGAAAGACTGTGTGTACCAAATGATTCTGAATTGAAAAGAAGAGTTCTGCAAGAGGGCCACAATTCAAAATTTTCTATTCATCCAGGGAATACGAAAATGCATCAAGATCTGAAACTGAATTTTTGGTGGCCGGGAATGAAGAAAGAAATTGTTGATTTTGTATCGAAATGTCTTCATTGCCAACAAGTCAAAGCCGAACATCAATGAACCGCAGGCTTATTGCAGCCTTTACCGATACCAGAATGGAAATTGGAGCATATCACTATGGATTTTATTGTGGGATTGCCTCACTCCAGTAAAGGTATGGACTCAATTTGGGTTATCATTGATAGACTGACTAAATCTGCTCACTTCTTACCTGTTAAGACAATTTATAATGCGGACAAATTGGCTATACTCTATATTGATGAAATTGTTAGACTGCATGGAGTGCCTGTGTCCATTGTTTCTGACAGGGATTCGAAGTTCACATCGAGATTTTGGCAAAGCTTACAGACTGCATTGGGTACTGAATTGAGACTGAGTAGTGCTTATCATCCTAAAACCGATGGCCAGTCAGAAAGGACCATCCAGACTCTGGAGGATTTACTGAGAATGTGTGTTCTTGATTTTCAGGGAAACTGGGAGAGCCATTTGTCATTGGCTGAATTCGCCTACAACAACAGCTATCATTCAAGTATTGGTATGGCGCCTTTCGAGGCATTGTATGACAGAAAATATAGATCTCCAATTTGCTGGGCAGAAGTTAGAGATGGGCATTTGCTTAGGCCCGAGATTGTATACGAAACGACTGAGAAAGTGAAACTGATACAACAGAGACTAAAAACCGCACAGAGCAGACAGAAAGGTTATGCTGATGTCTGAAGACGGGATAGAGAATATGAAGTGGGTGATCACGTGTTTGTGAAAGTGACACCGATGAAAGGCCAGGCTCGTTTTGGAGTCAAAGGCAAGTTAGCACCGAGATACGTCGGACCATATGAGATTATTGAGAAAATCAATCTGGTGGCGTATCAAGTTGCGCTTCCTCCTGAAATGGAGCATATGCACAACGTGTTCCACATTTCTATGTTGAGGGATTACCTCCGGGATCCTTTCCATGTGATAGAGCCTACTCGTGTAGTGCTGAGCGATGACTACACTTACGAGGAACGGCCTATTTAGATTGTAAACAGACGGATCAAAAAGTTGAGAAACAAAGAGATCTCGTTAGTGAAAGTTGACTAGCAAAACCATGGTGGCGTGTATGCCACTTGGGAGAGGGAAGATGACATGCCTAAAAGATATCCTGAACTGTTTCCACTGAATCCTGTTTTCTTCCAAAACGAAGGTAACTCAAGTTTAGAGGACTAAACTCTTTTTAAGGAGGGGAGATTGTAACAACCCTCGTCACTGTTTACCGATTAACCATTGATTACTGCTAAACTGAGACCGATTATGATTGGTAACTGAATTGATTGAAGTACTGAACTAACTGACAAAAATCTGGAACTGAATTGATTAAGTATATTTGTTTAATTGTATGTCTATCTGTTGACTGTACGATTATCAGTTCATGCCTTTGTGTTTAAATTGCGAATTGAAGGCCTTATCGGCGGCCGAATCTGAAATTGATTGATGATTTGTGATCCTTAGCATTGATGTGATTTTATGGCATATTTAGTTAAAATGTGATTTGGCATGATTAAATTAGGTTAATTATTGATTAATTGCACAACTTAGACTTAATTACCAATTTGCCGTCCTAAAGGGCCACTTGCTAGGCACTTGTGAGACTTGGTCATATACATTGCATATCATTTCCTCAGCCCCTTTGTCCTTGCTAGCCGATTAGAGAGAAAGAGTGAGAGGGATAGAGTGATTTCAACACATTTAGCTTGGTGACTTGAAGAACTTGTAGGAGATTTGCATAATTGAGCCTCCATACCTCTAATTCAAGACCTAAGGTAGTGTAATTGCCCTCTTGTTTGTGAATTGAACTTGTTCTTACATGATTCATGTCAATTTAGTGGATTAAGTCAAGAATTGGTTCATTAATGTTGAATTGGAGCTCATTCCATGCATGCATGCATGTTTGAATTGTTGAATTTTAAGTTATTTTCATGGCAAATTGTCACATGCATGCTTATAGTTATGTTAAGTCCATGTTTTCATCTTGTCCTTGGAAGAATTGGCTCATTAGAGCATGAAATTGAAGCTTTGAAATGGTATAAATTCATGCATGTTTGCATGTTCTTCATATTCATGAAAATTGGTTTGAATTGAGTTGTTTGAAACACCCTTGGACTTTGATTTTACAAATTAAGCTTTGAATCATGTTAAAGTATGAGTTTTGGGATGTTTTCTGGAAAATTGGCCCAAGAGGATCGAAATTTATGGTTTAAAACTTGGTTTTGAGCTTGAGGTTCAAATCTGGAATTTCCAGAATTTGGACTCACGCTCGAGCGGGGTGACTGGCGCTCGAGCGTGGAAATCGTGCTCCCAGCATTTTGTTCTGTTTTGAAGTCCGCTCGAGCGGAATAATTGACGCTCGAGCGTGACGTTGTGTCTTATGCTCGAGCGGGTGTCGAGTGCCCAATCGAGCGTGATTTTCACCTATCCAGCACTTTTGACTGTTTTGCAGAACGCTCGAGCGGGTAAGTCTATACTCGAGCGGAAACCTTTTTCTGCATGTCCGCTCGAGCGGAGTAATATACGCTCGAGCGTGACCCCTGTTTTCTGAAAATTCTGAAAATACTTTTAAAGTGCATTTTTGCATCCTCATCTCATCCTAGGCATTATTAGGCCTAGTTTAAGGCATCTTAATGAGGATATAGATGTAGAACCACACCGAGGCAAATTAGGGATTAAGTTATTATGAACTGTACTGCTTTCTGAACAATTGAACTGTACTGCTTTCTGAACTGTTACTGTTAATTGAATGAATGTATGTCCTATATTCTGAACTGTATTGTGGCATCCTTAGCAACTACTATTTACTGTTACTGTTACAGAGATCTCTGTCGGTTCCCTTGTTGGAACCATTACTGTTTACTGATTGATGGCCATCATTTATTGTTCGGTCTTTTAAGACCTACTGTTTACTGTACTGTTATGCTAATGGATGTACCACATATGACTGTATCGACTGAACGACTGAAATACTGATTTAATGAACTGTTTTTAATACTGAAAGAACATTCATTCTTAACCCCTTTGCGCATTGTGTTATTCACTGGGCTTTAGCTCACTGCTCATATGTATATATATGTAGGTGTACAGGCACCAGACCGTGGTTAGAAGCATCGGGGTAAGCTCCAGTTTTGTCAAGCCAACCACTGTGCCTCACTGCGAGGTTCCGAGCCTGTCAAGTTTTGGCTTAGGGTGTTTTTAGTTCCCCATTCTGTCTCTATAACTGTTTTGTTTATTATACTGTACTGTTTAATAGGGATTAGGTCCCTGAACTGAATGATTGTGTATATGTACATACTGTTTTGCCCGACTGTATATATTTGAATGATAAGTCTTTTTGCATACAGACTGTCACAGCTCATTGGACATTGTTTATTTACTGTATTGGCTTCCGCCAGCCCTTGTACTCTGTATTACTGTATTACTGTTAAGTAGGCCTTCGGTAATCTCAGATTACTGGCCGGTTACGGTGCTAAACCCATAGGGGCGGGTTTGGGTCGTGACAAAAAGAATGGTAGGTTGGTTATGTTTTCTTACTGTGTTGCAAAACTCATGGCATATATTTTGTTGCCTTGGCGTTTCATGCCAGATTATGTCGAAGAAGGGACTGAGGCTGAATTTGGAGCTGCTATTAATATCGAACATTGGCTAACTTAGAGTCAAGATTTTATCCAAATAAAATTCTATTATCTCTTGTATTAGTATTTAACAATGTTGTGATGTTATATGTGAACTTGTAATTTTATTTTGTTGTTGAACTTGACTATGTAAGAGTTTAAAATTCCCTAATTAGTAGTTAAAATTTTATCTAGCAAGTTATTGTTATTTAAATTTTTATGATGTTTCAAAAAAAAAAAAAATTAGAGCGTCACACCATCATATCAAAACAGCCTCGGGCGCATCATATCAAAACGGAATAATCTTAAGTCCTTATTGCACATGTCATATAACGTTCAAAAAACTCGTTCATTTCGATCACAACACAATGAATAAGTTATAGTACGTAGATCAAAATAATCAATTAACGACATATCTTTACAATACTATTACTCACAATGCGTTTGGTCTTGCGACGTTGCCTCTGGCACACGACCTACACAAAACATATCACATACACATTTGATAAATCATTT
Source organism: Camellia sinensis (assembly GCF_004153795.1). Lineage (NCBI taxonomy): Eukaryota > Viridiplantae > Streptophyta > Magnoliopsida > Ericales > Theaceae > Camellia > Camellia sinensis. The sequence goes on from NW_021025602.1 coordinate 32,074, forward strand.
GTTTCAATTCGTATACCTTTCTTTAATTTCTCTCCAATGTTTAATGCTAATATTCTCTATACGTGAATCACGTACAAACCATGTGCCAAAGATGTACTTTAAACGGCCCTAAATGTTTATGAGTTTAATTAATATTTCCTACAACAATTTCATACGTTTTTCATTGAAAATATCATGTTTACTTATTTGAGGTTTAAGGAAATAGCAAAAAGCGAAAGGAAACTAAGTTAGGGTAAGAAATGGCATGAAACGGTTAAAAGAAAATAAACAGTCTTCACTAATTTTAGGATATCTATTTGTGTACTTAGAATTTGGATGTGATACTACCAACATTAGAAACTAGACTTTCAGGGCTTGAATTTAGGCTCAAGAATCGCTCAAAACAAAGTCTGGATGAAGAAGATATACCTTTTTGAAGTTACAGGTACAAGTTGAAACAGGGCTAGCCGCACGTGCGCCCATTTTGACTGCTCGTGCAGTGACTGGGCCGCTCGAGCGGTGGCCTTGGCAGCTCGAACAATGGTTTAAGCAGAATGCAAACCTCTATTTTTCTTCATGTTCCACTCGTGCGGAGCTCGTGGCCGCTTGTGCAGTCTAGGCAAAATCAGACAGTTCGAAAATGGTTCAATGTGTGAGCTTTCAAACCCAATTCCAAGTCAAGATCTCAAGTAATCTTCCTTTAAAACACGAAATACTAACCTTTCACAAGTGTAATCACAACTCAAATACATCAACCTTGCTTAGAGTTCAAAATCGAAGTCTTATCTTTTCATAGATTCATGAATTTCATATACAAGCTCCATATACATACAAACATGGTGAATCTTTGAACAAATCTTGGGTGTATGAACCATCTAGAGTCTATTTCATGGACTAATTACAAGAATGAACTCAAAACAAACAAAAATGAAGAGATTGAGGGCTCAATTTCTTGCATTTAGTTCTAACTATTACATACCTCAAACCTTAACACATAATTCTCAATTTCTTCTTGATTTCAAGCAAACTGTAAGATACATACAAAGATTCCAAGTAGATTATCATACCTTAGTTCAAATCTGGGGTTTGCCGCTTGAATCTCTTCCAAATCCCTAGCATTTCCTCTTCCTTTCCCTCTAACTCACTCTCTAGAGCTCTCAAAAAAAAAAAAAAAAATGAACGTAAGAGCTAGATATATAAATTAGGTTAATTAAAACATTACGAATCGTAATTTTACAAAATTTCACCGTAAGCTCTAAAAATCATGTTGATCACAAATATGAAGTTGATTTTGGTTTATCGCGCCTCTAAGGCTTTCAATTTTCAGTTCAAGATTCCAATTGTGTAGACGTCCTCGAACGTCCCGGGAGAGAAATCCCGTTTTGTTCGTTGGTGGGTTTACTACAGTTCAGAACTCAATGTTACGATCCTGTATCTAATCTCGCAGAGTGCAATGCAAGATCGATGAATCATCAAAGAGTCCAAATCTGGCAAATCGTTTTAAAAAACTGATTTTTAGAAAGAAGTGCTGCTTTGCCAAATACAGAGTCGCCACCTAAATATTTTATTTTGGGGGAATTTAGGAAACCCTGACTCGTGCCTAAGGCCACGTGTCCGTCATCACCAAAGTTGCCTCGGCTCGGGAACTTGGGTACGATTGGGGAAGGTCACTTTGTGAGCACCCCTGTTCGCCCGATCAAAGATCGGCCTCTACTAACCATGATATTGAGTTTTGAAAACATTATGTGCTCTTATTCCGGTTATTAGCCTAGAATTACTATGTGATGCACACAACATACAAGTATAGACTGGATCGTTTGAGTTGGAACAAAGTATCGCATATCCGTTTGTTTTGGAAAATGGATTGAGGTTTGCTACTCGCAAGTAGGCTAAAACACGGGTTTTGATGAATTATTCCAACTCAAGTAACCCAACCTTCACCCACAGGCATTCAGGCAGTTATATCACATAAGCATATAGCCTCATGGTAAGCATGCTATCATGGCAATCACTCACACGCATGCAAGGATGCTAAAGCATAAACACTTACCGAGTACTCCGAGTCAAAATAAAAACTAGTTAGTAATCAATGCATGATCCTAGTTCATGTTAAGATGGCTAATGCAATACATGCAAGATGCAACTGCAATAGGCTCGGCTATTCTAAGATGGCATATGATGATGCTACAACTAACACGTATTCAACTTGGAATTGAAATACAATGCCGTTAGTATGATGCGCCGAGCCCAGTGCATGCAAGACAAATGTATGGATGCACGTATGCATAGCATAAGGTATGTTAATTTAAATATGCCCTAATACTAACCATTGAAAGCAGGTAAGTAAAAGGGAGAAAGAAGTGGGGGTTGGAAGACATACACACACTCGCACACACTTATTACACAATTGCCCTCGCTCGGAGGGTCCGAAAGAATAATACAGGCCGAATAATAAACCAACTATCCTAGCTAATTAATTATTACAAAACTTCTAATTAATTAACAAATTAATTACAAAAATAGCCTAACTATGAAACTAAAGAGACTGCCGCAGCTCTGCCTCGGAATGCATGGATGATGCATGCTCGATTTGCCTTGCTCGGAAACCCGCTGTCATGCCATTGTTGCCTCTGTTTGCACTATCCTATACCTCTGAGGACTGTGAAAATCCTGGAGATGCCTCTGAATTGCTCCCTGAGCATTGTGAGATGCCACCGACCAAGGCATAAGATCACTGGCCATTGATAAATGGTCATCGACCAATTGTTGAGCCATCGGCTAATTATTTTTGGTCGATCGGTACTGTAGGTAGCCGGTCGGCCAAATCTTCCTGCAGAAACCTATTTTGACAGCAGCAAAGGGCAGACAAGGCATGGCATGGAATTTTCAAGCAAATGTGCGCATGTCCATTCTCCCTATCATGTTATAGACTCAAGGGAGTGTGGCCCTTGGTCCTCGGGCCACCAATCATGCATTTTGATGCATGATGGCCAAAGGCACCAAGTTTGCAAATCAATGTGAATGTATGCGACAAAACAAATGAATGTCTTACGCCTTATCATGTTGAGGTCAAGGGCATCGGCGACCGAGAGTTGAGACGTGTTTCGTCACTTTGAGTACGAACACACCTCACCCCTCATGCTTGGTTTGACACCCCAAACCAAGCAAAATGTAATGCATGTATGCAATGTGGCTCAAGTATGCAACATGGGTCAAATATGCAACATGAGGCTAAGTTAACAAAGCATACCAAATGCAATGCGACCTAAGCATGCAAATGTACAGTGTGCTAAGCATACAAGATGCAATGCAATGCAACTTAACATGCAAGCTAAACTAATGTAACAAGAACATGCAAACACGGTATAATGCAAGCATGCAACTAGAGGCAACATGTCAAACATGCAACTATATGCAAAGATGGGCTTAAACCGAAGTGGGAAGACCTCAGCCAATCCCAAAACAGTGGCCAAAGTGCCAAGAGATGATGGACAAAACACACCCAAACATGCACATGTAAGGGTCCAATACTTAGGCATAAGAAAGGTTGACTCTTAAGCACATTTAAAAGGAGACAAACATGGGCATTAGACCAGCAAAAATCAGAGTTGTGGCATGTTAGAATAAGCCCCAAAACCCACTTAAATGACATCCCAAATGTCTAAGCATGGTGGCATACACAATGACCAACCCTTGAGGCACAAAACTACAACTCTTCAAAGCATTGAAAGAGAGCCAAATGCAAGTGTAAGGCCACATTACATGGACTGAAATAAGATCTCAAATGATGCCAAATCATGAGAATGAGCCAAGTAAAGCATGCTAGTGACTCACACATCCAAGGCTAACAAGCTAGAATGCATGATGGCTATACAAATCATGGCAAACATGATCAAGATGACCAAAACCAGACCTCAATCATGGAAAAACAAAGCTAAAATCTTCATGAGGTTAAGCCAAAACATGCAAGCATGGTAGTCTAAATGCAAGATACATGTTTAGGCAAATAATGGGATTATAAAACAATCATGTGATGCGTGCATGAGACCACCAAACCCACTCAAAACAGAGGCATGCCATGACAAAATATCTCCAAATATCCACTGAAATGATGCTAAAAACTACCAAGCATACATGCTACCATATTAAACCCAAAATGCAAGCCAATGAGACACAAAGGGAGAGGGGTGTCCTTCCCCTATATAAGACCTCAAAACCACTTCACCACCACTGAAAATCCTCTGGATTTCAGTGGTGAGAAGGCCAATAGACGAAAGTTCCAAAGCTCAACAAAGAAGGCTCAAAATGAGGCCAAACAAGGCCTAAGAGGGGGTGGACAAACCCCAACACCAAAATGACCTTAAACAAACATCTTAAGCATACAAATACAGAACTTTTTTCAGTTTATAGCTAAGCTCAAAACAACATGCAAGATAGGCTAAAAGCTTGTGCAAAAACGGGGAATAAAAAGGGTAAGCATCTTACCCTTGAAGACCACCTTCAAGAACACCAAACCAGCAGCCTTTTCTGAACAAAACCAGGTCAAGAACTCCTCAAGCAACTTCCTAACACTTCAGCAACTCAAAAGTAGTTGCTATAGGGTGTTCTAGTGCAAGAAAATGAACAAAAACTCACTTTAAGACACTATTACACACACAAATATAGAGAGAGAGGGAGATATAAAGAGAGAGTGATATATATTTCTATATCAGTTGCTCAACCCTTAGAAAGGGAGGAGAGGCTCCCTTTTTATAGGAAAATGCAATGCAAAGCTTCCAAGGAAAGCTAACTCAATGAGCAAATCCCTCTATACACGTGTATGGAGGGCAGAGTTTGTGCTCACCAGCTGGCACAGCTGGCATGCACTCAGCCTATAGAATACGCAGGAAGGCCACCGACCGGTTAAATGGTCGGCCGACTATTTTTGATGACCGGTCGGCTAAATTGGTGGCTGGTAGATGGCTGCTAAGGCCAAAAAGTAGTCAGTGGGTGCCCAGATTGAAGCCCCAGAAGTTAGCTTTCCAATGGCGCCAACCTTGCATCAAAATTCCTCCTGTGCAAAAAGTTATGCCTATTTCGGTGAAGCCGCGTAGTTTCGATCCAACCGGATTGATCCCCTACTTCAACCAACCATATCTCCCCCACCCGGACTTGGCTTTAGGAGATTCTTGAGTGCAAAATGAAGCCCCAGAAGTAAGATTTCCAACAGTGGTGGCCTCATACCTAAAATCCAAGTATGCAAATGGATAAGCCCGATTCAGCGAGGGCTGCTCGACTCTCTCCTACCTGGATTCATGCCGAACTTCTTCCATACTAGTTTTCTTCTCTCCTTTTCTCTTTTCTTCAACTCCAAACCCCTAAACAAAGTGTTTTGAAATTTTTTTCAAAGATTTTATGTCTCTTTCATTCATCTCCACTTTGTCCTTACTCGGTTTACCAAAAAGCGCAACATTTAACGAAATGTGAGCGTCGGAACATCGTAGGAACTTTATTTTCAACACATTTTGAAAGAGGGGGTTTTAAGATCTAAAATCTTTTGATCAAGATTGTTTTGGTCCAAAAGGGGTATGAAGTTGGGATTTGACTCTCTCATTGCCGAAGAAATTGAACCTTTGCCCTGCACACCTTTTATCACCAACTAAACCATCAGTAACGCCCAAGTCTTAAGGGCGATCAAAAATGGGGCGTCTATAAATTGCAACAAATTTTTCTACATTCAACAGATATAAATCCAAAATCACATAATTCACATACTTAAACTTGCAAATTCACATCAAACACATAAGCACATGTATGATTAAACATAATACGGGTTGGGTTATCGCACGGTATCTTGTTCTCATGTAAATGTATAACTTTGTTCGGAATGGTTGTACACAAGTAAGTTAGAAAGTCGCAAAAGGGTATCTATATTGACACATTTGGTTACATAAAGTTTTCTGAGCAGATGTGACTGTAGACACCCCATTTTTGACCGCCCTTAAGACTTGGGCGTTACTGATGGTTTACTTGGTGGTAAAAGGTGTGCAGGGCAAAGGTTCAATTTTGTTCGGCAATAAGAGAGTCAAATCCCAACTTCATAACCCTTTTGGACCAAAACAATCTTGATCAAAATATTTTAGATCTTAAAACCCTCTCTTTCAAAATGTTTTGCAAATAAAGTTCCTACGATGTTCCGACGCTCGCATTTCGTTAAATGTTGCGCTTTTCAGTAAACCGAGCAAGGACAAAGTGGAGATGAATGAAAGAGAGATGAAATCTTTAAAAAATCTTTCAAAACACTTTGTTTAGGGGTTTGGAGTTGAAGAAAAGAGAAAAGGAGAGAAGAAAACTAGTATGGAAGAAGTTCGGCATGAATCCAGGTAGGAGAGAGTCGAGCAGCCCTCGCTGAATCGGGCTTATCCATTTGCATACTTGGATTTTAGGTATGAGGCCACCACTGTTGGAAATCTTACTTCTGGGGCTTCATTTTGCACTCAAGAATCTCCTAAAGCCAAGTCCGGGTGGGGGAGATATGGTTGGTTGAAGTAGGGGATCAATCCGGTTGGATCGAATCTGCGCGGCTTCACCAAAAAGGGCATAACTTTTTCCACAGGAGGAATTTTAATGCAAGCTTTCGGCATTGGAAAGCTAACTTCAAGGGCTTCATGGATGACCAGCTTTGGGGCTTGAACCTTCTGCCCCCTGGTCGGCTGACCAGGCTAAGTGGTCGGCTGACCACCTTGGACCTGTTTAACCGATCGGCCAGCTTTGTCTCAGTAAGTGTGTTCCAGTTGTGCCAGCTGTTTGCCATTTGTTGCATCCTCCATACACGTGTATGGAGGATGTTTAACCTAGTTTTAAAGCTTCTTTGAGAAGCTTTAGCCCCTCTCTTCTATAAATGGAAGCCTCTTCTTCCATTGCAAGGGTTCAAGTTTTTTTGGTTAAGAGATATACATACATCTCTCTCTATCTCTCTCTTTTGTGCTCAAAAGTCCATTTTTCTTGCATATTTACACTACATCTCTTAGCCTAACCCCTCCAATACCAACCTAAGATTCTTGGAAGGTCTTGAGAGGTCCTAAGATTTGAGTTTTTGGCCTCAAAAGCTGCTGGAGTCATTGGCTACAAGGGTAACACTCCTATCCCCTCTTTTTGGTCATTATCTTGCTTCATCTATTAGCTATACTTGAAAGCATTTTTGAGTCTTGGTGTAAACTGAAAATAGTCTTATTTTGGGCT
>NW_021025602.1:40744-147988 GCF_004153795.1 Camellia sinensis
TGATGGATAAACAAGAAGTTGCGGGCTCTCAGACCAACTAAATTAATTAATTTAAGAAAGCAAGAAAAAGGGCCTCGGGAAGAGGGCTCAATGCACGCGTGCCTGGGTCTTGCTCGGAAGTCCACTGCCATGCGCAGGCTGCCTCTGTTTTCCCTACTCTGCCCCTCTGAAAACTTCCAAAGTCTCAGAATTGCTTCCCTGGACATTGGGACCGGTGAATGGCCACCGGCAGTAAGATGTGATCATCGGCTGTTGATGAAGATATCGGCCACGGATAGATTGCCGGTCGGCACTATGTGCAGTCGATCGGCAAAAAGTTCCTGCAGAATCTGTTTGACAGCAGCAGAGGACAGAGCTTTGCATGGCAATGCAATTCAAGCAATGTATGCACCAACCATATCCCTTATCATGTTTATTACTCAAAGGGACATGGTCCTTGGTTCTTGGACCATCTATTGCGCATTTCAATGCGTGATGGCCCAAGAGACCAAATTATGCATGTTGATTTCAAATGCAATGCAAACCAACAAACAAAGGGGCTTCTACCTCTATCATGACTCACTTCAAGAGGTGAGGCAATGCATGCACAATGCAATGCAACCTAGGCATGCGAGCTAAGGATGCAACATGGCAATGCAATGTGTACATGCAAGTATGCAAGCAACCATGCGAGGTGAGCATGCAATCAAGCAAAGAGATGGACTTAAACATGGTTTAGGCAGCCCTTACTAGGCCTAAAACAGTGGCCAAGGTGCTCGAGAATGAAGGGCTAATAGGCACACAAACACGCATGCAAATGATCTCCAACACTTCAAGCATTAAAGAGCAATTCTCAAGCACACTCAAGAGGATGCAAACATGGACATATAGCATGCAAATTGAGCCTTGAAAATCATGCAAGAACATGGTGCCAAACCAACCCAAACAATGCAATCAAGGTATGCAAGCAAAGTCCAAGATTCAAAGCAAGCTAAAGGGGTATTGAACCACACTTAACAAGACCAAACATGGCATGGATTAAGAAACTAAAATCAGGGTTTTAGCATGTCAAAATGAACCCCCAAAACCATTTAGATGACATCTAAATGACTCACACATGGAAGCATGCACAAATGCACTTTCAAGGATCATGAAACACAAACTCTTGAAACATCAAAGAGCCATGAAATGCAAGTATACAAGCATGCTAAGTGGACTGAAATGACATGGAAAATAGTCCCAAATCACTAAATCAAAGCAAGTAATGCATGCTATACACTCACATACTTGAAGCCTATAAGCTAAAATGCAAAGAGGCTATGCAATGCATGATAAAGTTGACCCAAACAACTAAGGACAGACCTTAAACATGGCAAAATAAACATGAAAGATTCACAAAGCTAGGCCTAAAGCATGCTAGAACAATGGTTTACAACCTAAGACATGTTAAGGCAACAAAATGGCATTACAAGGCATGTATGCTAAGCAAGCATGGTGTACCAAAACCAACTTAAAACAATGCTATTTCATGGCAAAATAAGCATAAATAATAGCTAAGGCATGGTCAACAAGAGCCTAAGCTAGGTGCTCCCTCAAGAGGCAAAAAGTGCCCTTTTCAAGGACAACAAGGAGAGGGGGTGGCCCTCTCCTTCTTGGGCCCTCAAGGCACCATCCACGCCTCTAAAATCCCTCAAGATTTCAGTGGTAAGGAGGCCCAAACACCAAGGTCTCGGAGCTTTCCCAAAATGGCACAAAATGGAGCCTTACAAGGCTTAAGAGGGGTCAAACAACCCCAAAGCTTGAAGCAACCTTAAAAAACTATTTAGAGGGCCTAAAAACAGAACTTTTTTATGTTATACACAAAGCTCAAAAATAGTTTCAAGATAGGCTAAAAAGCTATGCAAAAATGGGGTAAAAAGGGACAAAATTCTTACCCTTGTAGACCCTCTTCACAAATGGTGGACCAGCTGTCTCCTTAGATCCAAACCAGCTTCAATACTCTGAAAACAACCCTTAAGGGCCTCAGCTCCAAGGAAAGGTGCGGTAGTGTGTGTTTGTGTACAAAACTAAGGCTTAAACACACACAATACAAGAGAAGGAGAGGTATAGATATAGGATAGATACAAAACCCTAAACCTAGAACCAGAGCTTCCCTAACAATTTTTTCTAACCCTAATGCCAAGAGAGGAGCCCTCTTCTTATAGGCAACTCCCTCTTGTAAGGCTTCCAAAACAAGTCATCCAAGAGGGAAATCCCTCCATACACGTGTATGGAGGGGAACAGAGTGGGTGCCAGCTATCACAGCTGGCACAAAATATCTACTAAAAGTAGATGAACAGTGGTCGGCCATCCAAAATTGCCACTTTGACAAAATAAATGGCCGACCGGCAACAAAGAGTCCCGACCGGCAATATACATTGTCGATGGCATAAAATCACTGGCCGGTGGCCTCAAGCCATGGCCGGTGATGTGTGGGGATGCCTCACAAGGCATTCCCTGCCCCTCGAAGGCAAAACACAAGTGTTTGGTGCAAAACCAGACACAACACGATCGAGTCGAGAGATCCCGAGGCAAGGCGCGCAACCGAGACCTCCGGGAACTTAAGACGAACACAAACAAGGGTAATCACCAAGTGTTCCAATGGTGACGTCCAAGTCTTGAGGACGGTCAAAAATGGGGTGTCTACAGCGTCTTGAGAAATAACCACTCGGGCGCGTACTTCGCACATCCCAAGGTAAAACCCACCTAGGGCCGCGTTTCACGCGTCCTGGGAAACAGCCACTCGGGCACGTACTTCATACATCCCGTGGTAAAACAATAGAGGGGTGTGCGATAGATGCACGATGGTGAACAAGTGCGATAGATGCACAAAGAACTTCAACTAGAACTCCTCTGAATGAACTGGACATACAATATCGTTTGCCTGTGTAAGAAAGAAGTTTAACAAGTGCGATACAGTAAGAATGCATGTTCTATGCAAGACAAACAACTGAGATACAATGTTAATGGCATGTTTCATGCGAGAAACAAAAGCGGATTCTATGCGTGAAACAAGAGTAGAAGCATATTTTATGTATGATTCATAACGGATGATCGATGCGCATGCAACATATATGTGAAATGCATATCTTATGTAACGACATATGTGAAATGCATATTCTATGCAACAAAGTGACATACATGCTTTATGAAACAAAGTGAAATGCATATTCTACGCAAGGTACAAAAGCATAATTTGACAAAAACAAAGGATACACCTCGTTTATGTTGACAAGTGACGAACATCGTGCACCGAAAACACAATTTTGGGCTTCCGTAAAGACAATCTGAATCCAACAGTGAACCATCCCTACACTTCTTCGAAAGCAAGGACACAAAATAGTATCAGGACTCCAAGGGAGGCCACCGGCCATTGGCCTGCCACAGGAGGAGGGTGCCGGCCACGTGCCAGCCTCAGATGAGTCTTGTCGGCTCCGTGCCAGTGTAGACACCCAATTTTTGACCGTCCTCAAGACTTGGACGTCATTTTTTGAACACTCGATGATCATCCATGCTCATGTTCATTTAGAGTGCCTGAAGTTCTTAGCGAAGTGCCTTGCCTTCAGACCTCTCGACTTGTCTGTTTTCTGCTTGGTTTGTACACCAAGGACTTGCATTTTGCTTCTATTTAATGAGGACCTAATCGCACTGTTTGGTGCACCCATCGGCTAGGCCTTGCTTCCATCGGTCATCAGTGGTGGCCAGTTGGCCTTGCTGATGGCCGGTCGGCCTTGCTGATGGCCGGTCGGCCACTAACTTTGGCAGTGGCCCTTTTTCTGCTTTTACAGATTTTTTGGTGCCATCTGTTCCAGCTGTTGAACACTGAGCTCATCCTCCATACATGCTTTTTTCTTGCATTTCACACATAAGGGGAGCTCCCTCCCCCTATTTGAGGGTTTAGATTTTCCAGAGCAAAAAATCTCCCTCTCTCTAGAATTGTCATTGTCTCTCTATATTGTGCTATTTTGAGCCTTAAAGTGTATTTTCTTCACACATTTGCACTAAGACACCTAGTTAAACACCTTCACTTGGGAGCAGAGGTTCATTGGAGCTTCATTTGAGGTCTTTGGATTGCTTTTGGTTCAAAATTGTTGCTGAAGTTGCCTCTTTACTGCTGTGCTTCAAGGGTAAGGCACTTGTCCCTTTTAAGGCTTTGTTCTGATTAATAGCTTGACCATCTTTGCATGCTACTTTGAGGCTATTTTTAGCCTCTCAAAAACTCTGATTTGAAGGCTTGAAATTGTTGGTTTGAGCTTTGTGTGGTTAGGGGGGTGGTTCCCCTCTTTTACTTTTTGGCTTGTTAAGTCTCATGAGCCAACTCTCTAAGCTTTTGAATCACCCCTTGCTTGGTCTTTTAACAACTGAAACTTAGAGGAATTTCAATGGTAAAATGTTGGTTTTGTGGCCCAAAATGGGAGAGGGTGGTCTACTCTCCTTTTGTCTTGCTTGCATGTCTTGTTGGCCTACCAAATGAGCATGTATTTCTCGTTTCTGTAAGTTGAGCTCAAGCATGTTTTTGTGACTTTTTGGACTTTCCATAACTCTGTTTTTGTTTGGTTTGGTTATTGGTTGCTTGCATTTTATACTTGTAGTGTAATCCTACTTGTTGGCCTAACATGCCTCATGCTTTATGCCTATCATCCTAGCTTGTGTTAGCTCTATCTTAGCATGTTTTTGCCATTATTTTAGCATGCCTCAGCTCTGTTTTGAGTGGTCTTGGCCATGTGAGACTTGTAGTGCATGGTTGTAATGTGAATGCCTTAACTAGCTTTGAGTTCTAAGGACCCTAACATGCTATACTTGTGTTGTTTGCATGATATGTCATCATTTGGCAAATGATTTCAGTGCTTGTACCTCTGTCATGCTCTCATATATATATATATATATATATATCACTCTTTTAATGTGTTTGAAAATAAAACTTTGTGCCTTGCTTGCAAGCAAATGAATGAGCATGCATTTCTTACTTTTTGTGCCTAAGTTTTAGTGTGTTTTGGCAATTGTTTTGGAGTATCTTAGGTCAGTCCATAGCTGGTTGGACCATTTGAGATTGATAGTGTATGCCTCATGTGTAATGCTCTTCACTTGCTTTAGTGCTTTTGGCCCCTTAACATGTCTTGCATGCATTGCTTACATGATAGAGTCTTGTGCATGCCACTTTAGCATTGAAAGATGACCATGTTGTTTGCATTGCATTTTGTTTCGATCGGACGTTAATCCAAACACAAGGAATGTGGCACGTTTCATACTCAAAGTGATGAAACGTGTTGTGTTTCTTAGTCGTTGTCGCCCTTGATCATGCATGATAGGGTGACGACTCTTCCAGTCTTGTTTGTGCATTCACTAACTTTGTGCAAGCTTGACTCTTTGGCCATCATGCATTGAGATACGTGATTGGTGGCTTGAGAGCCGAGTACTATGCTCCTTTGAGCTTGAGAAATGATAAGGAGAGTAGTTGCACACACATTTCCTTGCAAATACATTGCCATGCCTCTGTTTGTACTCTGTTGCAGCAAAAAGAAAAATTCAGGGAATCAGCGGCCGACCGGCCACCAAAGCAGTCGACCGGCCACCAGTACTGGCTGATTACCACCAATCATGGCCTATCATCCGTCAGCATGTTCTTGAGATGGGTCAGAAGCAATCTGAAAGTTGGCACAATTTTCAGAAATCCAAAAGTGTGTAAACAGAGGCATCTTGAGGCAAAGCGGTGGATTTCCGGGAGGACACAACCGAGCATGCATATTTCCCTTGCCCGTGAGGTCATTTATCGCTTTGTTAGCTAGTTGTAGTTAATTACATGTGTTGTAATTAATTTAGCTTAATTCATCTTTGTAACATTCTAATTAGCTTAATATAGCAAGTTATCCAAATCGGTTTGTAATAATTAATTAGCTAGAATAGTTAGTTAATTAGTTGGCTTGTAATAAGTAGCTTAGCATAGCTAGTTAGCTTATTTATTCGGACCCTCTAGTGAGAGGGTGCGATGTTGTAATAAGGGTGCGTGCGTGTGTGCATGTCTTCCAGCACCATTTCTTTCTCTCTTTTACTTATCAGCATTTGATGGTTAGTTTAGGGCATATCTCGATTAGCATACCTTATGCTTCGCATGCGTGCATCATTCATTTGTCTTGCATGCACCGGGACCGGCGCATCGTACAAACTGCATTGTTTTTCAATACTTATTTGAATACATGTATGAAAGTGCTGCATTCACATGTCATGATTAGGCAACCGAGCCTACTTAGTTGCGTTTTGCATGTGTTTCATTAGGCATCTTAACATAACTAGGATCATGCATTGATTTCTAACTAGTTTTCTGTTTTAGCTCAGAGTACACTGTAAGTGTTTTTGCTTTAGCATCCTTGCATGAGTATGAGTATTTTCGTGATAGCATGCTTGCCATGAGGCTATTTACTTAATTGCTATAATTGCATGAATGCCTGTGGGTGAAGGCTTGATTGCCTGAATTGGAACAATTCGATGATTGTGAGTTTTAAGCCCACTTTGCTAAGTGGCAAAATCATGTTTTAAAGACCACTTGAGGGTGGCAAATCCGCGATTTAGCCTACTTGCGAGTAGCACTTTCAAACCATTTCCAATTCTTATGATCTAGTCTATACTTGTATGCTGTGCGCATCACATAGTAAGCTAGCTAAATAACCGGAATAAGAACGCATGTGTTTTCAAAACAACATATCATGATTAGTAAAGGCCGATCCTTTGATCGGGCGAGCGGGGGTGCTCATTGCATGACCTTCCCCTCTCGTACCCAAGTTCCTGAGCCGAGGCAACTTTGGTGATGACGGACACTTGGCCTTAGGCACGAGTCAGGGTTTCCGAAATTTCCCCAAAACAAAATATTTAGGTGGCGACTCTGAAATCTGGCAAAGCAGTCCATGTTTGGCGCTTTTTGAATAAAATCGATTTTCCAAAACGATTTTTCGGATTTGGACTCTTCGGTGATTTATCAGTCTTACATTGCATTTTGTGAGATTAGATTCAGAACCGTGATAGGAGTCTGAACTATAGTCGCTATGAACCCAAATTCGCGCCCTCTTTGAAAAGGGGGGTGCGCGGAGGAAGTTCGGGCGGTCTACAGCCGGCCACCGATGGCAGACTCCGGCATTTTGGACCTTTTGCCTTGGGTCATTTAGTATTGGTCTTACCACTTCATTTCCACACAACCTCATGCCCAAAATTCTTCTTTCTCTCTCTCTAGGCGCTTCTTCTCTCTAGATTTGAGCTTTTACGTGTTTTCTAATGCCCCACATAAGCTTTATTCACTAAACCTTCTTAGTTCTCTTCTTTTTGAACCGGTTGAAATTTGATTTCGACCCTTCTTACCTTATTTTCACCTTTCTAGGCTTGTTCTCCTCGAGTTTTTCTCGAGTTTTGTGCACTTTTCCTGACTTTGACTTTTTCTTCCATTTTCTCTCTCCTAGGGTTGACTTTTTCCAAGTTTACCATTTTTTCTCTATTTTTCTTTAGTTTTTCACCTACTTCGCACCCATTTTCAGATGGCAGATGAGATTCCTCACGACAGAGCTCATCTAGAGGTTCCACCTGTATTTCCACCGGTTCTTGAGGTAGAGGAGCTGGTAGTTGCCGAAGCTGGTAAGGCCTCTCAGGGCATTGAGGTTGACCTTAAGGCGGAGTTTGAGCCCGAGACTGAGACCGAGCCAAAGCCGCTACCATTGGGGGTACGACCTTTCGATCCAGAGAGATACTATCCCCAGACGCATATCTTGCCTACCGGAGGCATTAGATACTTCATTGAATTTGCTCGTGGTGCATCAGAGGACCTCCTGCTGAGGGAGCCGACTTCTCACCTGTCAGCCATTGTCGTTGAGGTATGAACTCTGTTTTCTTGCATTTCTGCCCTTCTTTACTTGCATTTCTTGCACTACCTTTTATTTGACTATGCTATCATCACTGTTTTATCTGATCCATCTATCCTTTATCTGTTGCATCTATTATTTGCCGCAGGGCGAGTCTCGTGCCTTCAGAGGGTACGGAGTTACTACCACGCGAGACTGGTATGACGAGCTCCCCTCAGGAAATCGTGACATTATAGACTAGGCTGGCTTTGGCCTTTTCTGCTCTAGCTTGACGCGAGTCATCACGAGCCGTCCTCTCCTAACAGCGCTCATGGAGAGGCGGTGGGTCATCACCAACTCTTTCCACTTTTCTACTACAGGGGAGATGACTATGACTCCCTATGACTTTGCCATGATCACCGGCTTAGACATAGGGGGTGATCCGATCCCTCTCAATACATATATGGAGGAGTGGGAGTTGGTCTGGTTCGAGCTACTAGGAGCGCATCCACCTATATATCGGATAAGGATGGTCAGGTACACCTGGTTCTCGAAGCGATTCAAAGGGAGCGAGCCCGATATAATAGATGAGATAGAGTAGTATGCTAGGGGCTTTTTGATGTTCATTTTCGGTACCACCTTATTTTTGAACAGGTGGAACACCATCAGCTTATATCTGCTGAGCGCCCTGGTGACCCTTCTTCGGGTTAGTTTTTATGACTGGGGTGGAGTTGGCCTCGCCACCTTATATGGATACTTAAGCTTGACCTGCAGTCTGAGAGGGCACTTGATCGGAGGCTACTGGTGAGCCTAGAAGGTATGCGTCTCAGTTTCCTCTTTGCGTTTTACGTTTTCTGCTTTATATCTGTTCAACACCTGTGCTTTCTGCTTTGCACTCTCTGCATCTGTACATATATTGTGCTTTCTGCTTTGCACTTTCTACATCTATTCATACATTGTACTTTCTACTTTGCACTTTCTACATCTGTTCATACATTGTGCTGATCACATATCACTGCATTTTCTCCGCAGCTGTAGGTCTACGCATATTTTCCGACTCTAGCCCCAGAGCTCGTGGAGGAGCTTCCATTGGCAGTTCCCTATTCACGGAGGTATGACAGCCGGCTCCAGTGTAGGACCCATGAGCCCTTTACATTCTTCCGCCATTACTTCGACACCGTGGCTGCTCATGAGGTGACCCAAAACACAGTCATTTTCACTTTAACACTATTTTGATTCACATTATAACTGACAGCAATTAATCATCAGTACAACTTCTATTTGCAAATCATGTGGTAGCCACGGGGCATGATGCCAGCGGGGATTTGAGACCAGTATGCTCGGGCTTGGGCCATTTCCCGCTTCTGTATTCTACTCGAGGGCCCAGTCTGCCAGGTTTGGTTCCTGAGTGAGCAGTTTTTGCGCCAAACTATGGGCCTGCCTTACCGATGGTGCAGATGGCACCGCCTGAGTCCATGAGATCAGTAGACAACCTATCTGTTGGTGAGGTCATTCAGTTTATTATGGGCTTGGATGCTGACTACTTCAGGGTAGCGAGCGACTATGCGAACTTTATCTAGACACATCTGATGCACCTTTGACTGGTGCTCATAGAGGTAAGGAGGAGAGAGTTCCTGTTGCGCGAGAGGTGCCTAGAGTGACCCGGGCAGCCAAGGCGACCAGGGCTTGTGGTAAAGAAGCTTCCCAAGCGAGGTAGAGGACCGGTTAGCTAGAGCTTCTGACCATGGTAACATACTGGCGGCAAATTGGAGATCCTTACCAGGTCCCAATTAAGCCTGCATCAGCTGGACATGAGCTTGTTGAGGTTCGAGGCCCGACTCAGGTATGGACCATTCTTTACGGTTGCACCCAACATTTCATTTCAGGTATATTCATTGCAGATACTGATCACCCAAATGCATTTGCAGGTCTCCACAGGATACATGGGGAGGGCTCTTAAGCATGGTACAGAAGAGAAAGGCACTGATCAGTCTCTACGATATTCAGGTAATTTCTTCAGTTTACATTTCATGCTTTCAATTTTCTAATACACTGGCATTTCAACTGTGGTCTGTTCCAAACTGCACTGATTTGATACACTGCATCTAATACACTGCATTCACACATTGCATTCATACCGTAATCATACTATATCTGATTTCTACATACACTCATTTTACACATCATGCTGGCATCTTATATACTCACTGTAACTGATATGTTAACAATTGTCTTTTTCAAATTCTAGCTGTACTGGCAACACCAACAGCGGCACCGACACTAGCACCAGGGCCAGTAGTACCTCCTCCAGTAGTAGGGAGGAGAGGTAGAGGTAGAGGTGCTCGAGGCCGGAGCAGTCCTCTTGAGCCTATCTTGGGGGACGACGATGCTGAGACCAGTGGCTCGGAGGAGGCAATGAGTCAGCACTCTGGGTCATCCAAGAGTAGGGATAATGACGCCAGCTCAGGTTCTGAGAGTGAAGGCGACGATGCTGAGGAGGGTTCTGGGGCAGAGAGAGGAGACGATGCCGACTCTGGTTCCGAGACAAATTCAAACAGCGGTGTTGATAAAGACATTGCCCCAAAGTCCTCTCCACCGCGAAAGAGGATGAACAGGGCCTCCTAAGCCTGATTTTTGTATTTTTGCTTAAATTCTTTTGTTGGTAGCATTCGAACATTGTGTAGTTTCAGATATGTTTTATTTGCTTTAAAAACTTGTACTCCTCTTTTGTAAAAAGAACCATGACCGGAATAAAAACCAATAGACACCCCATTTTTGATGGCCTTCAAGACTTAGACGTTCTTGCAGGTACATCTGATGACGAATCTGTTTGCGAGTTATGGCTGAGTGTTCTCTTGTCTGTGGGATGGAAGCTATTCTGCTAATCAAAATAGAAGTCCCATCCTTGCGAGTTATGGCTGAGTGTCAAATAGTAGAGGTGGACTGGCAGCAGAGCAGGTTCGAAGAACTGATGCTGTTTGATGAGAGAAGGCTGAAGGCATTGTACCATGTTCAGGGTTATCAATGTAGGATTGACAGGGCTTTTAACAAGAAGGTTAAGTCCAGGAATCTCAAAGAAGAGGAGTTGGTGCTGAAAGACAACCGAGCTCCCATCCATGACCCTAGGGGCAAGTTCAGACCCAATTAGACTGGTGTTTACACAGTCAAAACTATTTGGTTAGGTGGATCTGTTATTCTCATGGACTTGGATGGCCTAGAATTTTTCCAGCTGATCAACATGGACAAGTTGAAAAAATACTATCCCTGAGAGGCTCGCTAGGCCGAAAACCCGAAAAGGCGACCTAGGCAAAAGTTCGAGCACAAAAAATTAGAAATAAAGAAAAACTGAGATCGCAAGGTTGAAAACCCTAAAGGGCAACCTTGGCAAAAGTTAGAGCGCAAAAGGAGAGCGTTAATACTCGAGTGAACCTGAGCCGAACTACGTAAGGCCTGATTCCCATCTTTGGGATAGGTAGGCAACTTCATCCTGAAGTTTGGCCGTAAACACCTCTAATTCAACTGTCATGTCCATGTGTTGATCAGGCCATCTTTGTCTATTCTTTATCTGAAAGCTCGGTTGTGATCCTTACTCTGAGGGAAGAGTTGGTTAAAATGCTAAAAAGTGTTATCCAGTCAAGTGGTAATTTGTTATCGTCGGATTCGGGATTGTACATCTCGAGGATAGATTCCGTGCATGTTAAGTGGTGATCCTTATCGAAAATGGTTTTGAAAAGTTTTGATAAAAGTTGATTTTGCTCAAATTTTACCTTTTACAACTTAGACCATTTTTGGACCAAAAGGGAACATTTTCAGTGCCCATAACTTTAATCTCATTGATTTCAATACAAAGTTCTCCAACTCTCGATCCAAATCAAAGTTGCTTTTATTACATGCATAGGACTTGAAAAGTAAGATCAAAGCAATAAACTAGCGGCATAGAAGAGTCAGGTGTTCTTGCGTCCCCCGCTCGTGCTCATGGAAGCTTCTGATGCTAAGGTGGGCTCGGTTTGTGCATCATCTTCGAGCCAAGCCAGACACTCGCTAGAAAGGACGTAGTTGAAATTAGGGGCAGGGGCCGGAAGCTCTCTCATCCTCCAAGTAATAAGGTACCTAGCCAAATGTGAACCTTGGAAGGCGAATAAAACTGGGTACTCTACCCCCTCCTCTGGGTAAGTCTGATCATGTCCAAGCTGGTGCCTAAACTAGAACGAAAAGTAGAATACACAGTGTAAGGCCAATTAGTTGAATGCCAGATTGTCGAGTCATGCTGTAGCTCATTTCGGTCATATTAAGCCAGGGGTAACGCCAAGCAATGTCAGTAGTAGACCTGTTGCACATCCAGTGGCACCACCATTGTTCATTCGAGAAATCCATTAGTTGTTAGCAAAAAAAGTACGCTCGGGCTGAGTATATGGGACAAGAGTCCACCACCTTCAGCTTGTCCATTAGCCATATCTGGGGAGGGAAGAAAGAAAAGAGAGATGTATGTTGAGAGAAAAGGGCTTTGAGAGAAAATCAGGGCACGAATGCCAAGTGATGTGAGAAACACATATTAGAAAGGGTGGGAAACATTACCTGAAGGAGTAGTGGACTCCCTACGAATTTTCTTGTCTCTCGCCGATGGAAAGCGTCTATGCCCCGGCCAATGTCAAGCCAATGCAAATCTTGCCCTCTTTCAGGCCTTGTGACACTTCAATCAGCCGAATGCTAGATCCGCCGAAGCTAGGGGCAAGAAGGAAGTGTGGCAGCATACATAAGCAAAGGGCGTGTTGTCGAAAACCAAACCAAAGAAGGTCGCCGCGGTCACCAATGACAGAAAATCGAGGGATCATACTGGGAATATCTAGCTCTTCGCTGTGAAGTAAAGATCGAGCCTCATGTGGAGCGAGCCCACACATCCTTCCCAAAGCATGGATGTGGCTGAAACAAGGCTGAGGTATGATTTCCTTATCGCGCCAGGATTCCATTAGCACTTGAAATTCTTCGATTGTCGGGCATATCTCTTGTCCCACCGAAGCTAAAAACATTTGTAATCGAGGTTCCAACATCTAGCCGCGGCATGAACGAACAGAAAACAAAGCGGAGAACGATTCAATGGGAATAGTGTATTTATGCCGCAACTCAAAAAATTCACCTTTTTGGAGCCATCGAAAGTCACAATCCAATTCAAGAGTTTTTTGACAAAAAATGGTTCCATTTGTGAAGAATTTACAGCTGAAATGAAGAAACTATGTGGTCCAACCTTTTGTAGAAGATAAGGCAGTGAGTGGAAGCCGGGTGTCAACAATTTGGAGGTCCGGTACATCGATAGCCGGCAAAGCTCATTGATGGCTGGCAAGAGGTATTGATGGTACAAGGCCGGAAAGAGGGCAAGAGGTATTGATGGCACAAGGTTGGCAAGGCTCTTTGTCCTCTTCCTTGGAGGAGAGGACTCTGGGCACTGTCTGAATTTGAACCGGAGTCTGAACCAGAGCCATCTCCGCTCTTTGCCTTGGAGCTCGCCTTGGCATCGCCTCCACTCTCGGAACTTGAGCTGGCGTCATCATCTCCACTCTCAGATAACTCTAAATGCTGACTTGTTGCCTCCTCAGACTTGCTCGTCTTAGCATCATCATCACTTAGAATGGGCTCTGAAGGGCCACTCTCAGCTCGGGTGCCTCTAGCTCTACCTCGATCGCGTGCTAGAACCCGTCTCTTTCTCCTCCCCACTGCAGGATGAGGCACTGCTGGTACAGGTGCTGCGACTGTTGCTGGCGCTGGCGCCATCGGCAGGGGTGGTATCTGAAAAAGAGAATTGTTACGTATCAATTATAGCATGTGTATCAGATGCCAGCATAGAATGTGCAGAATGAGTATATGCAGAAGTCAGATACAGTGTATGAATACAGTGCGTGAATACAGTATGCAAGTGCAATTTGTCAGATGTGGTCTATCAATGCAATGTATCAATGCAGTTTCGGAAGTTTTCTGTTGAAATGTCAGTGTCAGTGTGACAGTGGAAATTTGATGCTTGAAATGTAAAACTAATGAAATTACCTGAATACCGTAGAGGCTGAACAATGTCTCTCTCCTCTATATCATCCCCATCAGTGAGGCTATCAGGTCGAGGGCGCCCCCTGTGTACTCGATCGGTGCCTGTAAATGCAGTTTGAATGATCAGTACTTGCAAATGAATATATCTGAAGTGAACTATGGAGTACAAGTGTTAAAGTATGGTTTATACCGGAGTCAGGCCTTGGACCTTGACAAGCTCATGACCAGCTACTGTGGGCTCAATCGGGACCTGGTAGGCCTCCCCGGTATGTAGCCAGCAAGTCAGCATGGTGGGAAGCTCTTGCCAATTAGTTCTCTGCCTTGCCTAGGGTCACTCTAGCTCTCGTTCTCGTGGCAAGAGCCCTCGCCCCCTCATCTCTACGAACATCGATCAGGGGTGGCATCAAATGTGTTTGGATGAAATCCGCATAGTTGCCCTCCATTCAGAAGAAGTCGACGTCAAGGCCCACCATGAACTGGATGACCTCTTCAACAGATAGGCTCTCTGTGGACCATATGGACTCTGGTGGAGCCATCAGGACGGTCGGGTCTGGCAGACCCATAATCTGGCGCATGAATTGCTCACCCAAGAACCAGGCCCGGACCCAAGAACCAGGCCCGGCAAACCGGACCCTAAAGTAAAATGTGGTAGCGAGAGACGAACTAGGCACCGGCAAATTGTGCCCAGACCCCTCAGGCATCATGGCCCATGGCTGCCATGTGATCGGTAAAGAAGAGTTATACACATTATTAGTTGCCGTCAGTTGTTAAATGTGTGAAACAAAACAGATTCAAAGAAAAAATGAATGTGTTTAGGATTACCTCATGAGCAGCTACTATGTCGAAGTACTGCCTGAAGAATGTGAAAGGCTCACGGGTCCTATGGTGAAGCTGACCATTGTATATCTATGAATAGGGGACCGTCAACAGAAACTCCACTACAGGCTCCGAGGCGAGAGTCCAAAAGTACGCGTATACCCATAGCTACAGGAAAAATACAGTGGTATGTGATCAGTAAAGTATCAAGCAGATACAAAAAGTGCAAAACAGAAAGCAGAGTGTATGAACAGTGTTTGAGCAGATACAGAAATGCAAAGCAAAAAGCATGTATTGAAATAGATGTGCATAAATTGTAAGGAAAATATAAGGTACAAAGAGGAAATTGAGATGTGTACCTCCCAGGCTTGCCAGTAGCCACCAATCGAGTCTCCCCGCAGACGGGAGGTAGAGCTCATATATCCATACAGCATGGTGAGACTAGTTTCGCCCCAGTTGTAGAAACGAGCTCGAGGAAGGGTCACCAGGGCACTCAGCAAATACAGGCCAATAGTATTCCACCTGTTCGAAAACAAGGTGGTACCGAAGACGAACATTAGGAAACCCTTGGTATGCTGCTTGGTCTCCTCTATCGTCTCGGGCTTAGTCCCTCTGAATCGCTCTGGAAACCAAGTGTATATGATCATCTCCATCCGGTATATGGGTGGGTATGCCCCCAGCAGCTCGAACCAGGCTGCCTCTCACTCCTCTATATCTATATCAATAGGGATTAGATCACCCCTACGTCTAAGCTGGTGATCATGGTAAAGTCATATGGAGTCATAGTCATCTCCCCTGCGGTGGAAAAGTGGAAGGAGTTGGTGGTATCCCACCACCTCTCCACCAGTGCTCCCAAGAGGGGAGGGCTCGCGGTGACCCGGGTCAAGCTAGAGCAGAAGAGGCTAAAGCCTACCTCGTTAATGATGTCTCGAACTCCAATAGGGAGCTTGTCATACCAGTCTCTAGTGATCGAAACACCATGGCCTCTGAAGGCACAAGGCTTGCCCTGTGGCAGAAGACAAATGCATCATGTAAGGGCAGTGCATGAAATGCAATCAGATGAGGGCAGTGCATGAAATGCAATCAGATGAGGAGAGTGTATGAAATGCATTAGATAAAGGCAGTGTATGAAATATAATCAAGTGAATTTGATACAAGGCAGTGCAGGAATTGTAAATAACTAAAGCCAGAAATGCATAAAAACAGGGCGCTTACCTCAACGGCAATGGCCGACAAGTGAGAGTCTGGCTTCCTCGGTAGGAGGTCCTCCGGGGCACCGTAGGTGAACTCGGTGAAGCGTTTGATGCCTCCGGAAGTGGGCAATATATGCGTCTGTGGTTGATATCTCACCGCATCGAAAGGGCATATCCTCAATGGTAACGGCTCCAGCTCGGCCTCAGGCTCGAACTCAGCCTCTAGGTTAGCCATCGACTCCCATACCTTCGACACAGGTGGAACTACTAGTGGAACCTTTGGAGGAGCCCCGTCGTGAGGAACCTCATCTGCCATCTGAAAATAGGTGTGAGATGGGTGAAAAGTGAAGAAAAATTAAGAAAAATGGTAAACTTGGAAAAGGTCAAACCCTATGAGAGAGGAAATGAAGGAAAAAGTCAAAGCCAGGAAAAGTGCACCAAACTCGAGAGAAACTCGAGGGGAACAAGCCTAGAATGGTGGAAATACGGAAAGAAGCACCGAAATCAAATTTCAATCAGTTTTAAGTGAAAAGAACAAAAAGGTTTTAGCGAATTAACTTCGCATAGGGTGGTGGAAAAAAGGTTTTAGAGAAGGAGTGTCTAGAGAGAGGGGGTGATATTCGGGCATGAGGAAGTGAGGAAATGAAGTGTGAAGGTGAATACTTAAAGACCCAAACCAAATTGTCCAATTTACCCTCATTCTGCCATCGATTGCCGGCACGGCTTATTGTTGGCCGACACCTAGCTGGCAGCCTCCACTCATGGCCAGCAGGTAGCCGACAGCTTTCCTTGGGTTCTTGATGCTGTTTTGTGTCTTTGGTTTCCAAGAAATGAAGGGATTGTTCACTGTTTGGTTCAGAATGTCTCTGCGGAAGCTCGAAACTGTGTTTTCGGTGTGCGATATTCATTACTTGTCCACGTGAACGAGGTGTATCCTTTAAACATATTGTAATTCTTCTGAGAGGTGAATCGGAAGTTGCCTTTGAGTTTGTTTTCGTCAAATCATGCTTTAGTATCTTGCATAGAACATGCATTTCTTATTCATTGTTGCATGAAACATGCACTTCACTTTGTGACCTAGAACATGCATTTCGTATATCTTGTTGTGAGGTGTGCACCTTATGGGAATTGCCTGCGTAGAATGTGCATTCGCTCTTGAATCATGCATGGAATGTGCATCCACCTTTGAATCACATATAGAATATGCCCCTGCTACGAATTATGCATTGAATATGCTTATGTTTATGTTTTTGTTTCTTGCATAGAACATGCCATTAACATATTATCTCGATTGTTTATATTGCATAGAACATGCATTTTGCATTGTATCGCACTTGTGAAGTCTCTTTATTACACATGCACGATATTGTATGTACGGTTTATTTAGAGGAGTTACAGGTAAAATCATTCGTGCCGTTTGAGTCACATCCTTTTACTCCTTCCTCCTCTCACATGAGACGCGTTAGAACCCCCTTTCGGTTAAAAATATTCGGGTGCGTCTTGGTGTTCACACCACCCCCTTTGGTTAAAAACATTCGGGTCCGTCCCGGTGTTCACACCCCTTCTTCGGTTAAAAATATTCGGGTGCGTCCCGGTGTTCACACCACCCCTTTCGGTTAAAAACATTCGGGTGTGTCCCAGAGTTCACACCCCCTTCAGTTAAAAACATTCGGGTGGGTCCCGGTGTTCACACCACCCCCTTTGGTTAAAAACATTCGGATGCGTCCCGGTGTTCACACCACTCCCTTCGATTAAAAATATTCGGATGCGTCCCAGTATTCACACCCCCCCTTTGGTTAAAAACATTCGGGTGCGTCTCGGTGTTCACACCCCCCTTTTGGTTAAAACATTCGGGTGCGTCCCGGTGTTCACACCCTCCCTTTGGTTAAAACATTCGGGTGTGTCCCGATGTTCACACCACGCCCTTCGGTTAAAAACATTCGGGTGCGTCCTGGTGTTCACACCACCCCCTTTCGATTAAAGACATTCGGGTGTGTCCTGGTATTCGTACCACCTTGCTTCGATTAAAAACATTCGGGTGCGTCTCGGTGTTCACACCAACTTGCTTTGGTTAAAAACATTCCGGAGCGTCCCAGTGTTCACACCATCCCTTTTCTCCTTCTGTGTGCAACGTATAAGGACCTTGGTTGAGACCTCGGGTGCGCCTGACGGTTATGCGGCCTGTCACTTTTCCTGCGCATTGCGGAATTGAGCCTGCATATTTTCTTACATTCTTTCTGCATGAAATATAGTTTGGCTTGTGTTTCTTGCGTGTGGCGCATAGTTTTCTTTTCATGTTTGGAATATTCTACCTTGTTTCAGTTTGTTAAATTCTGGCATTTCTTTGCATAGCATTTGCATTAAATTGTTTCATTGTGCAGTTGCATTGCATGATCATAAGTTATGTTCTTGCATCATGCATATCATTCGCATTTTGCCCCAGAACTACGCTGGTTTGATTCCTTGCAAAGGGATACGTAGGTAGCCGACGGGTGCAACCATTTATTTCTATTTTGATTGTTTGTCCAAGTCTTACAGCCTTGCCAAAAATGGGTCATCTCTAGGTTTTGGCATTCACTCATATCATTTCATGACTCCGAGTTCTGTCAAAGAGGGGCAACTGTAGACACCCCATTTTTGATAGCCTTTCAAGGCTTGGATGTTCATGTTGGTACATCCGATGACGAGTCTATTTGCTCGGCAAGCGCTCGAAGTCCTCGGCGGAACACCACAGGTTTGAGCTTTTCAAACCCTGCACCCATTTTGTCTCACTTTTGGACCATGCCTTGGTCTTTCCCTCCTGTAGTCTGTGGTGGCCTATCGGCCATCTATGGAGGCTGCCGGCCATCACTTCTTGTCTGTCAGCCATCAAGGATGCATTGCCGGCCATCACTAATGGCCGGTTAGCCACCAGTGTTTTCTGCAGATATTTTATGCCAGCTATGGCAACAGTTTGCACAGATGCTTGCATCTGTTTACACGTGGAGGGCTGGATCTCCTTGTATAGATTTTATATTTTCTATATATAGGGAGTCTCTCTCTCATGTTTTAAGCTTAGAAGATTTCAAACTAAAAAATTCTCTCTTTTTCTAGATTTCTCTCTTTCTTGCAATCCTCTACACTTTTGCTTACTTACACTACACCCTTACCTATCCTTCCTTAACCAAACTTGATGACCTTTGAGCTGAGGTTCCTTGAGACATTCTTGGAGCTCTACAAGTTGGTTTTGTCTTGAATTGTTGCCTAGAATCACTCTTCTCTTTAAGAGGTATAATATTTGTTTTGTTAGCTTACTTTCCATACTTGTTTTCCTATCTTTTTCTACTGTTCTTAGGCCATTTTTGAGTTGTAAAACTCTCTATTTTAATGGGCTGAAATTGGTGTTTTAAGCCATTTAAGGTTAGGGGGGTGTCTCACCTATTCTTTATTCCTTGGTTCTAAGGCTTTTGGACCTTTGTTTCCCACTTTCAAACCAACTTTTTTTGGGCCCTTAACCACTTAATTTTAGATTATTTTCAGTGGAAAAAAATATGTTTTAAAGTCCAAAATTGGAGCGGTTAGCCTTCCCTCCTCGTGTCTTGTTTGCCAGCCTAGTTAACTCCATATGTTAGCATGATTTTCTAGCTTTTTGTAGCTATATTCCAACATGTTTTTGCCTTTGTTTTAGACTGCTTCAGCTCTGCTTTAGGCTGTTTGGGTCAGTCGAGTCTTGTTTTGCATGGTTGTAGTGTAATAGTCCTCACAAGCATGGTGTGTTAGGCCATTAGACACCCCTTGTTTGAGTTGATTTCATGTTTTGGTGTTGTTTTTCACTTTATTTCAGCACTTATCACCTTTGTAACTTCCCTCTTTTCTTGGTTTTTCTTTTACT
Source organism: Camellia sinensis (assembly GCF_004153795.1). Classification (NCBI taxonomy): domain Eukaryota; kingdom Viridiplantae; phylum Streptophyta; class Magnoliopsida; order Ericales; family Theaceae; genus Camellia; species Camellia sinensis. Next base: position 60,496 of record NW_021025602.1, read on the forward strand.
TTGAAAGTGGTTTCAAGTCATTTGTGTGCCTAAGTGTGAAATTGAGGTTTCATGCCCAATGGTTTAATCCTTTAGGGGGTTTATTACCAACGGTATGAGACTTCTGTCATACCTAAAGCAACTTGTGCTTTGAGCCTTCTTTCCATTAGAGGACTCTAACTCACCTTTTGGACTCAATTTACTAAGTAATGGTTGGTAAAGTTAAAATGAGTAAATAACAACTTGGGACTAAAATTGATTAAGATAATAACTTGGTGTGTTCAATCAGACGTTCATTGAACACAAGGAAAATTGGGACAGTTCATACTCAAAGTGATGAAATATGACAAGTTTCCAAGGTCTCCATTGTCCTTGATCATACATGATAGGGTGATGGTTTTGTGTGTCCCATTTTGCATTTATTCAACTTCAACATCTTGAATCACAAGCTATCATGCAATGAAGTTGCTTGAGTTGGTGGTTTGTGGCTTAAGTTCACCTTTCCTTGGATTTGTTCATGAAAAGGAGGGGTGAGTGGTGCAAACAATCCTTGAAAATACCCTCCTTTTGTTCTGTTTGTACTCTGTTGCAGCATCATGATTCAGTACATCAATGGCTGGCGGGCCACCATCCATGGCCGACAGTGCACCATAGATGGTCGGCAGGCCACCTTCATGGCCGGCAGATGGTCGTCAGTATCTACCAGTGGCCGGCTGGCCACTGATGCAAACCTTAGAAAACTTTGGGTAAGGTGGAGCAAAATGGTTATGGAAGTATTCAACTTTGCAAACAGAGGCTTTCGAGTGCAAAATGGAGGTCTTTTCGGGTGGTATCCGATCATGCGCATCTTTCATTTCTCGAGGCGAAGTAGTGGCAGCATAGTTAGATATCTTAATTACTTAGGGTGCTTACATTTGTATTGTAACTTAATTAGTTAGTTTACTAATTAGTTCAGTTAATTGATGTAATAATTAGTTGATAAGTTTAGCTAGTTATTCATTTGGTTTGTAATAATTAGTCTAATTAGCTTACTTAGCTTAATTAGTTTAGCTAGTTAGTTTTTGTTCTTATTTATTTGGACTCTCCTTCGTGAGATCAAAATGTAATAATGTGTATGTCTTCCAACCCCACGTCTTTCTCCCTTTTACTTAACCGCTTTTGATTGTTAGTTTAGGAGCATCATGTTTCAATTAGCATACCTTATGCTCGCATCCATTTATCTCATCTTGCATGTATCAAGGCTCGGCTCATCATTCAAACTGCATTGATGTTTCAATAATTCTTTGAATACGTGTTTAACCACATGTTATTTAATTGAATCATATTCCATATTAGTAGCCGAGCCTATTAATTGCATATTGCATGTGTTGCATTTGACACTTTGTATAGTTAGGAAGCGTGCATATTTTCTAACTCATATCTTCTTAGCTTAGAGTACTGGTGAGTTTTTAATGCTTTAGCATACTTGCATGTGTGTGAATGTTTCCATGACTAGCATGCTTACCATGAGGCTAAATGCTTACTTGCTAAATTACATGAATGCCTGTGGATGAAGGGTTGTTGTTTGAATTGGAACGATTCAACGAATGTAAGTTTTAAGCCTACTTTGTTGAGTGGCAAATCAGTTTTAAGCCCACTTTGTTTGGTGGCAAATCCACAAACTTTAAGCCCATTTGAGGTGGCAAATTCAAACCGTTTTCGAAAAAAAAAAAAAAAAACATGAAATTGAATCGTTCCAAATCGAGCAAACTAGTCTACACTTGCTTGTGCGCATCACATAGTAAAGCTAGATTAATAATCGGAACAAGAGCACGTAATGTTTATAAAAAATCATATCATGATTAGTAGAGGCCGATCTTTAATCGGGCAAGCGGGGGTGCTCAATTCATGACCTTCCCCTCTCGTACCTAAGTTCCTAAGCCGAGACAACTTTGGTGATGACAGACACATGGCTTTTGGCACCAGTCATGGGTTTTCTAAAATTTTCAAAAAATAAAATATTTAGGTGGCGACTCTGTATCTGGCAAAGCAGTCCAATTTTGGCATTTTTGATTCAAAATCAATTTTCCAAACGATTTGCCGGATTTGGACTCTTTGATGCTTATCAATTTCACATTGCACTTGTGAGATTAGATTTAGAACCGCAGAAGTTCGAACTGGAAGGCTTATTTTTGAGTTTCTGAGAGGGGGCGCGAAAAAGGCGAGCTACAAAACCTCGCAGTTTTTATGAAAAAAAGTTGTATTTTGCATCATGAGCACCACATTTGCATAAAATGGACATGAAATCGAATTGGTTAAGATAACACTCTTGATTGAAATAAAATCTTAATCGGGTAAAGAACTGACCAACAACTAAAATACAAAAAACAATATACAGCCCGATAAAGAAAACGACATACGAATTGATAAAGCAAAAACAACGCAATGACAACTTAAATACAAAATAACAAACTTGCTAAAGCCAAAAAGAGTCAAAACAACACCTTAAAACACTCGAAGATCAGAACAAAACATATGCTTCCACCACTGCCCAAGACACAGGTGGATAGCAGGTCAGATTGAGAGACTACCGACCAGAAATAGAGGTTTCCGACCACATGCTGACCATGAAAGGTGGCCTGTCGGCCACCAATGTCTCTTGTTGGCCACCAATGCAGCTTGCCGGTTACCTGTCGGCCATCAATGTGAAGGACCTCTAGATTATTGACACCTAGCTTCCACTCACTGCTTTATCTTCTACAAAAGGTTGAGCTTCGTGATTTCTTCATTTCAGCTGCATATTCTTCACAAATGGAGCCATTTTTTGCCGAAAAACTCTCGGATTGGATTGTGACTTTAGACGGCTCAGAAAAGGTGAATTTCTGGGGTTTTGGAATAAATGCACTTTTCTTGCTAAGCTGTTCTGCACTTTGTTTTCCGTTCCATCATGCCGCGGCTAGATGCTAGAACCCAATTACACATGTCTTTAGCTTCAAGGGACAAGGGATATGCCCAACAATCGAAGAATTTAAGGTGCTAATGGAATCCCAGTGTGATGAGGAAATCATATCTCAGCCCCGTTTCAGCCACATCCAAGCTTTGGGACAGATGTGTGGGCTCACTCTATACGAGGCTCGATCTTTGGTTCACAACGGAGAGCTGGATATTCCCAACACGATTCATTGATTTTTTTACGTCGGTGACCAAGGCGAGCTTCTTTGGCAGGGTTTTCGGCAACATGCCCTTTGGTTGTGTATGCTGGCTCATTTCCTTCTTGTCCCAAAGTTCAGTGGGTCTAGCATTCGACTTATTGAAGTGGCCCAAGGTTTCAAAAAGGGCAAGAGTTACATTGGCTTGTTGCTGGCTGAGACTTTGATGGGCTTATATGCCTTTCATCAGCGAGAGACTACCAAATTTGTAGGGAGTCCACTACTTCTATAGATATTGTTTCCCGCTCTTTCTCATATGTGTTTCTGACATCACTCGACACTCATGCTCTATTTTTCTCACAAAACCATTTTCTCACTTTGCTTTTAATGTACACCTCTCTATTCTTTAATCTCTCTTTCCATTTATTCCTTTCCAGGTGTGGCTAATGGACAAACTGAAGGTAATAGGCTCTTGCCCCGTATACTCAGCTCGAGGCTATTTCTTCTGCTAACAGCTAGTGGATTTTCCCAAGGAGGGGTGGTGGTGCCACTAGATGTGCAACAGGTCTACTGCCGACATTGCTTGGCGTTGCCCATGGCTTAACCTAACTGAAATGAGCTACAGCATGACTCAGTAACCTGGTATTTAGCTGATCGGCCTTACACACTGTGTATTCTACTTCCCTTTCCGGTTCAGACGTCAGTTCGGGCATGACCAGACCCGCCCTGAGGAAGGCGTAGAGTACCCGGTTTCATTCCCCATCCGAGGTTCACACTTGGCTAGATACTTCACTGTTTGGAGGACGAGAGAGCTTTTGGCCCCTGCCCCTAGTTTCAGCTGCGCCCATTCTGGCGAATGCTTGTGTAGACACCCAATTTTTTACTATCCTCAAGACTTGGATGTTCTTGCAGGTACATCCATTGACAAGTTTGATTGCTCGTCGAGCACTTGAATTCTGCGACAGAACGCCATAGGTTTGAGCTTTCCAAACCCTACATCAATTCTGCCTCATTTTTGGACCATGTCTTGGTCCTTCCAGCATGTTATTTTTGGTGCACTGCCGGCCATGATAAGGCACTGCCGGCCATGGACTTTGGCCTGCCAGCCATTGATTTGCCCTGCCAGCCATCAATGAGCCCCTGCCGGCCATCACTGATGGCCGGCAGGCCACCAGTGGATCAGTAGATATTTTCTGATATTTTGGTGCCAGTTGTTTACACAGATTGGAGCATCTACTTGCATGTGGATGGTTGGATCTTTTCAAGAGTATTTTGTATCTTCTATATATTGAAGTCATCCTCTTTGCATGTGGGGGGTTACAAAATTTTGTGAGCAAAATTTCTCTCTCTCTCTCTCTCTCTATACATTTTGTGCTTGAAGTGGGAATTCTCTACATATTTGCATACAACCTCTTGACCAAACATCTTCACCTTGGAGCTGAGGTTCTTAGAGGCTTTGTTTGAGCTCCTAAGGTTGGTTTTAGCTCAGAATATTGGCTGTTTTGTTGTTGTGCTTCAAAGGTATAAAGCTTACCTCTTTTAAGCTTTGTTTTAATTGATTACTTGGCCATCTCTTTACACTGCTTTGACCTGGTTTTTCAACCATAAAAAACTCTATTTTTAAGGTCTTAAAATGTTAGTTTAAGCCTTGTTGAGTTTGGGCGGTGGTCTCCTCTTTTGCTCTTTGGCGTGTGAAGTCTTTTGTGCCACTTTTCAAGCTTTTAAAACAACTTTGTTTTGGCCTTTTAACCACTGAATTCCAAGGAAATTTTAGTGGTGAAAAGTATGTTTTGAGGTCCAAAATAGGAGGGGGTGGCCTCCCCTTCTTGTGTCTTGTTTGCATGTGTAGATGGCCTAACATGTGAGCATGTTTTTCTACCTTTTTGTGACTCTATTTCAGCATATATTTACTATTGATTTAGCATGTTTTACCTCTATTTTGAGACTTCTTGGTCATATGAGACTTGTTATGCATGGTTGTAGTGCAAGTGCCTTCACTAGCGTAGTGATTTAAGGCCTCTAGCATGTTTTGCTTGAGAGGATTGCATGTTGTAGCATCATTTAGCATGTGATTTTAGTGCATATGGCTCTGTCACACTCTCACATATCTCACTCTTTCATTGCTTTTGAGAGTTGTGCTTTGAGTCTTGCTTTATAACCTAACATGTGAGCATGTTTTTCTTGCCTTTTGTACTACCATCTCAGCATGTTTTAGCTACTATTTTGGCATGTTTAAGCTCTGTCCAGAGTTGGTTTAGTCATTTGAGTTTGATATTGCATGCCTCTAGTGTAGTGCTCTTCACTAGCTTTAATGCTTTTGGCTCTTAACATGTTGTACATGTGTTGCTTGCATGTTTTTGTATTATTTTGCATGCTATTTCAGCACTGAAAAGTCTGCAACCTCCCTCATTTCTTCATTTTTTCACTTGTTTTGAGGGTTGGTTAACCTTATGATAGTGTTGAAGCTTGAGATAGAGCTTGTTCTCAATGGCTTTAACCCTCTTTTGAGGGTTCCTCCTACCAAAGGCATGATCTCTCTCATGTCTTGAATCATCCCTTGGTGACCTCTCTCTCATTAGAGGACACTCACCTTGGACAAATTAACTAAACAATGGCTTGGTAATGCTAAAATGTGTAAACAAGAATTGGACAAGTAAAACATGATTAAGATAAGCATGTTGTGTTGCATTGCATTCTGTTCAATCGGACGTTATATTGAACACTAGGAAGATTGGTCCATTTCATACTCAAAGAGAAGAAATGAGCCAATCTCCTTGGTCTCCATTGCCTTTGATCACTCATGATAAGGTAGTGCTCTATGAGTCGTGTTTTTGTGCATTTATTGAAAGTGTACAACTTGGATCTTTGGCAATCATGCATTGAAAATGCTTGATTGGTGGTTTTGGATCCAAGAATGCCACTTCTTTAATGTTTTGAGATGATAAGGAGGTGCATAGTACAAGCATATCCTTGGAAGACCCTTCATTTTTCTTTGTTTGTGCTCTGTTGTAGTGTGGCAATTCAGCACACCAGTGCCCGGCAGTGGCCCACTGATGGCCGGCAATGCCTCATCCTTCGCCGGCATAGCACACTCTTGGCCGGCAGATGGCCGGCAGCAATCAATCATGCTCGGCAGGCCACTGGTGCATTCCTCAGCATTGGTTTGGTAAGGTGGAACAGAAAGTTCTTGGAGTAACCCTGCAAATAGAGCCTCTCAAGAGAAAACCGGAAGGCTTTTCGGGGCAAAGACCGAGTGCATGCATCCTTCATTACCGAAAGAAGAGCTGAGGCAACCTAGTTTAAATATCTTGCATGATTAGTTAGTTGTTTTAATTAACTAGTTTGCTAATTTGTTAAGTGTTGTAATAATTAGTCTAATTAGGTTAATTAGATTAGTTCAATTAACTTAGCTTAGATTAGCTTAGCTTATTCATTCAGACCCTCCTTCGAGAGGGCATATTGTTGTAATAAGTGTGCGTGCGTGTGTGCATGTCTTCCTATCCCACTTCTTTTTTTTCCTTTTACTTAACCGCTTTCGATGGTTAGTTTAGGGATCAAGTTTGAATTAGCATACTTTATGCTTTGCATGTTTGCATCCATCCATTTGTCTTGTATGCACCGGGCTCGGTGCATCATTCAAACTGCATTGTCATTTCAATACTTATTTGAATACGTGTACCAAATTGTTGCATTCATATGCCATCTTAGATAGTCGAGCCAATTTAATTGTATGGGAGCCGAATATTATTAGATCCATAGGGACGGATGAGCGTGTCCGGTCCGAAACGTAACCTGTATTCAGCACATACCCCAGCCAATTAAGGAGCCGAATAAAACAATCAGTATCCCAGCCAACAGAACTGACGCTGAGTAGAGGTACATGTGACGGAACAAGTATGGGCCCAACCCAAAGGCCCAAAGAAAATACTATAACTATGGGATCATCCATCAGAGAGGAGCATGTGAGAATTGTTGTGCTTAATTTAGAATATAAGTAATCTTGAGTGCTGAAACTGACTTGTCTGTCAGAGTACTAATTCTGGCACCCCCGACCGGAGTGATTATTCATTTTCAGTTTCAGGTGACTAGCTGAGGATCACAAGCGTCCCCCAGGACCGGAAGAGTATTTCCAAACCACTTCTCCACAATTGGCGCCGTCTGTGGGAATACTCAAGCATATCCATGGCGGGCGTGATGGAGGACCCTCCAGTAGTCACTGATGAAACCATGCCGAGAGACGACCTCACTCCACCAAACAGACTTGGACTGGACACCATCCCCATAAGACGCGCTTTGAACTTCGCCTCACCCTCGACTCCAGAGCATGAAGCAATGCAAGCGATCATGGAACAGACAAAGCAAAACGAACAAAGGTTGGAGAACATGATCGCAAAAAATGAACGTCTTCATGAAGATTTGGCCTTGGAAGTGGTGAAGTCCAAACAAGCTGCACGCCTAAATCCGGAACAATCTCTGAAGGCAGGTGGTCGACGACCTTGAGCCTGACAGGACGACACTGATAGTGACTCCAACTCGTTATCCCCGGAGCCTAGGAAGAAGGGGCAACCTGAAACTACCAGTTCTTCTGAAGAAAGTCCTCGTATAAGGCACGAGCAAAGAAGGAACAGTTCAGAGGAAGATCAACACGACCCATTCGTACGACGAATCGCAAAGGCAGTACTAGCCAAGAAATTCAAAGCACCGTCATTCACCTTGTATGACGGCAAATCAAACCCCACTGACCACATCCGTCACTACAAGTAAGCCATGACATTGCATGCAGACGACAAGGCCCTCATGTGCCAAATATTTCCCAGCAGTTTGGGACCATTGGCTGTCAGGTGGTATTATAATGGAGCCGGCTTCGATCAAAACCTTCCACCAGTTACAGAAATCCTTCAGGGCTAGATTCATCACTAATGAGGTCCAGCCGAAACAAGCCGACTCTCTCTGGGCGACGCAAATCCTGCTAGGAGAAACACTAAGAGCATATTCGGCGCGATATTGGGAATGCTTTAATCTTGTTGATGACACTTGCAACGACTCCATGGCCATCACCGCCTTCAAAATGGGATTACATCCAGATAGTGCCTTCCGCAGTTCCTTGACTAGAAGACCCCCCTAAACGGTCTGGTGGGGGATGAAGAAAGTAGAGGAATACTGCAAAGTGGAAGATGACGCCTTACGGGTTAAAGCCGGACACATGGCCAACAAAACGGCCCCTCCTAAAACTGCTCAGCCAATAAGTTCCGTACCACCTCAGAGCCCCGAAACCACGACAACGGGCTAAAGGAGACAAGAAATGGGATTCTCGCCGATCAAGCGATCAATGCTCACACCGAGCAAATGAGCAACTGCAAGTTGATAGTAGGCGCACAACGCACGCCAACAAGAAATATACGGAGCTGTCAAAGCCAATCAGCTCGGTTATGTCCAAAATCCAACATCTTCCGTTCTTCAAATGGCCGTCCAAAATGGTGGGACCTCCCGACACGAAAAGGCGGGATAAGCGGTGTGACTATCACAAAGATCACGGCCATGATACAGACAGTTGCTTTGCTTTGAAAGACCACCTTGAGGAGTTGGTGCAAGATGGTCGGCTCCAGCAACATGTCCGAAAGAGCGCAATCAAGGCAGTTGCCCTTCGGCAGGATTCACCTCCGCTCGGCGTCATTCATATGATATACAGCCTTTTAACGCCTTTTACCGCACATGCAATTCAGTAAGCCCCTCGGAAGCAACGCGCACCAACGAAATGGCCCCATGAAGCTCTGAGTATTAGCTTCGACGATTCCGATCTTATCGGCATCACACTCCCCCATATTGATCTATTGGTCATTGAACTACATGTAAACCGATTTACCATTGAACGCGTCCTTATAGACCAGGGGAGCACTTCGGAGGTTATGTATTACGAGACCTTCATCAAACTTGACTTCAATGAATCAGACCTATCGTCGGCTCCTCATCCATTATTCGGCTTCAACGCAAATCCAGAGTACCCGTTAGGGAAAATCACACTTCCCGTTCGAGCAGGCTCCCAAACAAGGGATATGGAATTCGTGGTGGTCAAGCTCCCTTCGCCGTATAATCTCATCATGGGGCGAACTTGGTTGCATACCATTCAAGCCGTCCCAAGCACCTATCATCAGCTGCTACGCTTCCTGACCGAACACGGCATTGAGCAAATCCGCGGTTCCCAGCAATTCCCACAAGCATGTTATCTCCTTTCTGGAAAGATACCAAGAGAGTCGCAGGTCAACTCCACTGAAGTGCCGAGTCGCAGGTCGATTCCACTGAAGCCACGGAAGCCCTGGGCGATACCAGTAGCAGCTTGCCAAGTCGCATAATCAACGCGTTCAGCTGCGTCGCTACACCGGGTGAGTTGATCCTGAAGGCACTTCCGGATGACAAGAAACCGGTTGATGGAAAATTGGGTCGTAACTGAGACGACCATTATCGGATAGATTCTATATCGGTTCAGAAATATATCAGGAAGGAGTCTGCCACAGCCCTGGAACCTGACGCACTTGCGAAAATTCTGTCATTAAACCCGACTTGTGGGGAATGATCCTAGTTCTAAATGGTTTGCCATGTACACATTCCACTTTTGAAATGTAAGAATTCTTGTTGAAAAGTTGTAATCCCACCCACTACGAAATATAATTAAAAAGTGCTGCGACAAACAATCCTCCGGATTCGGAGCGCCCATCGTGCATATCACGATTGGCAGACTAAAGACTCCGGATTCGGAGCCCCATCATTGCATGACGTCTTTGGGCCGAAAAATCCTCCGGATTTGGAGAGCCCTTCATGGATATCACGATTGGCCGAAAAAGCTTTTGGATTCGGAGCGCCCTTCGTGGATATCACGATTGGCCGACTAAAGCCTCCGGATTTGGAGCCCCATCGGCACATGACGTCTTTGGGCCGAAAAAGCCTCCGGATTCGGAGCGCCCTTCATGGATATCACGATTGGCTGATAAAAGCCTCTGGATTCGAACCGCCCTTCGTGGATATCGCGATTAGCCGATTAAAGCCTCCGGATTCAGAGCGCCTTTCTTGGATATCACGATTGGCCGAAAAAGCCTCTGGATTCGCAGCGCCCTTCGTGGATATCACGATTGGCCTAAAAGTCTCTAGATTCAGAGCGCCTTTCATGGATATCACGATTGGCCGATTAAAGCCTCCGGATTTGGAGCCCCATTGCCACATGACATCTTTGGCCGATAAAGCCTCCAAATTCGGCTGACCAAATAGTGTCCCGCTGGGCGATGCTCAAGGGCCGTATGAAAAAAAAATGCTTAATTAAAGCAGGGATATGCAAGTTGAGCCGACACAACCACATGAACAAAACAAAACGTGCCAACATTCGAGCATCACAATGAGATAACATGCTTAATCGAAATAAGATGCTTAATTAAGAACGAGATATATAAACTTTTAAAATAACACATTTTATTCGATTAAATAGTAATTACAAAAATGCAATCCGCATTCGAGCATTACAATATTTATCTTCGTACGACGTCGCCTTCATCCTCTCCCTTCTCAAACTTCGAAGGTGAAAAAGGAGAAGTGGTTGCGTTGGTACAGCGGCAGCACCGAATCAGCGCCCGTTGCTCGGAGAGCATCCGCAACTTGAAATGCTTTGATCTGACCGCACTTGAATCCACGATGGTCACATCGGCGAGATAATCACCCTCGAGGTGGAAAGCTTTGACACCATAGACAATGTCAGAGTCAAGATCTAGGACAAGAAAGGAATTCCCCATGAAAACAGTAAAACTCAACGGTCGCGACGCTACGTCGGCCTCACGATTCATTGCAGTATCAAGCTCAACCAAAGTTCGAGCTTCTCCTCTACTGATTGAAGAAAACTCCATTTGACATTCACACTTATCTAACCCCATGCAGTGCAATTGTTTCAAATCGAGTCTAAACACAGTAAGGGAACTTACGGACACAAAGAGTCCGAGGCGATTTATTTTCATTAAACACTGAACTCCAAAAGACAGACCCCGATCGATATTGGCCACAGCCATTCCATGTACTAATTTTTGACTTTTCAAAGTTAAAATGGCCCAATTATCTAAACGAAAACAAAAGATGGGCTAACAGTCATAGGATTCGGAGCCCCATCGGTGCACGACGTTTTTGGGCTGAAAAAGACTCCGGATTCGGAGCGCCCTTGGCGCGTGACGTCTCCGAAGTTGAAATACACGTGTGTCGAATAAAAATTACTACGAAACAAAGTTGTAATAAGAAAAATTGAAATAAACAATATACTATTCAAATTAGATTGTTCAAGCCAAATAAACGTAATACACGCGCACATTCTAAATAAAATGTGTACTAATATAAAATGCATAATAAGTGCATTACAAATTAAGAACTAAGCATTTTTATTAAAATCAGCAAATAAATACATAATTTCACTTTCAATCTACATAATCATTACAAGGTTTTCTTCTGTTCGGCGGCTTCTTTATCATCATTCTTTTCAATTTTGAAAGCAAAGAAGGGTAAATCATTCTGTTGGTACGACGGAAACGCCGAATCCAACCCTGCCGCCTGGAGATTCTCAACTTGCCGAAGTGCCTTGATCCAACCGTGCTTAAATCCACAATTTTCACATCGGCAGACTTCTTTGGCGAGTTTCTCCTTGGTCTTCTGAATCTCGACCGTTCGGCCGTCGTGGAAGCCTTTTTCATAAGCCATACCCCTCGCAGTCTCAATCGCGGACATGCTAGCCATATTACGATCGGCGATCGCATCACTAATCAGCCTTTGAGTAACCCTCTCTTCGACAACCGGGTTGGGGTGGTTGGTTGCTTGGGGCCTGACAGACTTGATTTCCCATAGCTCACGCTCAGCCTTCTCGGAGATGCATGTCGATCTCATAAGCCGCGTACAATCCCCTCACCGCCCTGTGAACGCCTTTACGAAACACTTCGAAGTTCGGCCGCCCTACCATCGACTGCTGAACTTCGGGTGGAAAAATCTGTCGAGCGAAGTCGACTGCCACATCTGGATCTCAAATGATCGAATCTGCCTGTGTCATTGGTCTATTACCCACGAAGACCGCGAAAATCAATGGGCGAGGAGTCGCTTCGGATTCCCTTCCAGGACGAGGTTGAGGAGACTTACGCTGTGGCTGTTTGTTCCTCTTGGGCGACCTACTTCGACGACGCGGAGATTGGTGTCCCTCTCAATCCCTCGAAGTTCTACTGCCTGCATGTGAAGGTTCACCGCTTCGACTCATGGCACCTCCCAACTCAGCTAACGTCTTCGTTTCACCTCTCCTGTTGAAGAAAAGCTTATTTGACATTCACACTTGTTTAATCTTCTTCCCAAAATTGGACTGAGTTGCTGACTGAGCACATAAATAGGAACCTCGTTCACGAAGTACATGCCCATTTATTCCCTACGAGGGCAGCACCTCTGAGGCAATCTCATTAATATTGAAGCGCCAACAGCTCGGCGCCGACTGAGTCATATGCCCCAATCGCCCCCATCCACCACTAATAATTGGCGTTCTATGTTCATGAACTAGCTGGAGCAAGGGAAAATTCATCAATCTAGACGGCTTGAGTGCCCTAGCCGTTCCACGAATCAATTCTCCAGTACAAGATTCTTAGGTAACGTGTTAATCGGTGTTCTACGTTCATGAACCAGCTGGGACAAGGGCAGATTCATCAATCTAGACGGCTTGAGTGCCCTAGCCGTTCCACGAATCGATTCTCCAGTTCGAGATTCATAGATAACGTGTTAATCGGCGTTCCATGTTCATGAACCAGCTGGGGCAAAGGCAGATTCATCAGTCTAGATGGCTTGAGTGCCCCAGCCATTCCACGAATCGATCCTCTGCAAGATTCATACGTAACATGTTAATCGGCGTTCTACGTTCATGAACCGGCTGGGGCAAGGGCAGATTCATGAATCTAGACGGCTTGAGTGCCCCAGCCATTCCACGAATTGATTTATCTGAACAGTAGTCATAAATTCATTTTGTTTATGATTAAATCAGATCCCTAATTTTAATCGACTGATTAAGTCCGCCGTTTTATGTAAGCTTGACTTTTTGTCCTAACTGCTGATTCTCCTAACTATATACTCATACAGCAAACAACACGAGAAATAATTTGAGAGCATATAAAATTTTCATTCATAAATTGGGCGTTAGCAGCAGACATTTACATATGAAAATCCAAAAAAGATGGAAGTCAACTAACAAAAAGCATACATTGCAATTGAGTAAAGCCTAACAAAACTAGAATGTCACCCAAATCAAGTCTTAGGATCAGACTCAAGCGGCTCAACGTCCACTTGCTCGTATGGAATTAGCATGGCCAATGTAACTCCAACGACAGCAAGGGCTTTGAGCCAGCCGTGTCTAAATCCCCGATTTTCAAATTTGGGGACTTTTTCTATGTATTCATTAAAAGCAGCGTTCTTCCCAGCCTCGAACGCCGCAGAAGCCTTAGATTCGGCTTTTTCTTTGTCCTACTTCAACCCTTCCAACTCGGCCTCCAGTTTCACAAGCGCCTCCTTGGCTAACTTGAGCGATTCCTCGCTCACGCTTGCCCTCTCCTCGGTGTCAGACCTGAGTTGATCAGCAGTCCTGGCCCTTTTCTTCTCAGCCTCTGCCCGTGCACTTTCCATTGCGGCCCTCATTGCCTCAAACTCTGCCCTGCTCCTTTCGCCATCAACTTCTGATTGCAAACGGCCAATCCTTTCAACAGCGTCACACTGGCATCAGCCTAATTCGGCGATCCTTCCAATTGTCTGCAAAACAAAGGATCGTCACATTCCAAGAAACATCGAATGCAAACCAAAAGACCACCACATTCCAAGGATAAACACTTACCAAAAAGGCCGACTGAGCAACTAATGCTACCGTTGCCAAGTCCGGCTCGGCATGAAAGGTCGCCATGTCGGCCGGCAAGGAGACCGCGGCAGCTAAGCTCAATGCCACAACTGGATCTTTCAAAGTCGATGTTGCGGAGAAGATCGGCATGTTTTTTTATCTTTGGTTCAATGATGAAAGGAGCAACCACAGCTGACTCCTCTAAGCATGGCCGCTTATCAACAGGGCTGTCTTCGGAGCCGCCCTTGCCCTCGGTGCTTATTTTTTCGCCTCGATCCCCCGAAATCAGCAGCTCTTCTATAATCGGGCGCTCGACATCCTTTTCCGTCTCGACGACGACATCTTGGGCCAATTCCTCTACAACAGTAGGTTGAACAGACTCAGTTAGGACAAATCCCGAATGGCTGGCCTCGGCCTTTTTTCGGGCAGCCATGCGTTCGGCGTTCCTCTTCCGTGCCATCTGCATAAGATTTTTCCCAGCCATATCTTCAGAGTAATCATCGGGAAGGTCTCCCATGTTCGAAAAAATATCTTCGAAGGCGTCCCCCCGGCCTGATGTAGACGGAGGGTCAGAATAGTTCAATCCGGCTTCCTAAAAGGCCGAATTAATCACTTCATTAACTTTCGCAGATGACCTGTCTGAATCCTCGGCAATTAGTTCGGCCACTTGTTCTTCCGCGTGTTCAGAATCAGATGACTCTAAACCGATCTGCCTCAAGTTTTTGAAGCTGGGGAAGATGAGGGCAGCAAGTTGATAGTCGCCTTGCGTGATCGGAATGTTGTCTGCCGCCGAGAACGTTGTGTAAGTCGGCTCGTACCACAGGAGAATATGGGCTGCCCTCCCTTGTTTTCGAAGGTTTGGATGGCCGACAAACTGTAGTGCGGATTTGATTTCTGCAAGCACAACGTCGTCGTCTGAAACCAACACTTTCTTCAAATCGCTGCCTGCACAAACAAAATGATAAGATGAACATAGTGCCGAATACATATACATGCAAATATGAAGACCAAAGTGATCTGATCGGCCACCTGGTTTGCCTTTTTTCCTCGGCACCGGGTCTAGACGATCTTCGCCTTCGCCGAACTCCCAGTTGCCGCGGACAACGACCATCACGTCGTCGACACGCTTGCCAAAACTGGCGAGCATAGTCACTAAGTGATGATCTATATCTTTAGCTCTACGAAAGTAGCGCCCTAGCCGGCTAGTAGATTTGGCAAGGGTGTAACAGTGCCGAATGGCAGGAATACCTAAATTGGTCCTAAGACGACGATTTAGTTCTACGATCCCTATTATGATATGAAAGAAATTGACATTGGGCTGGGAGGGGATTAGACCCCAGTATCTAAGAACGGCCCTCAAAAGTGTGTGAAGAAGAAAGCGGACTCTACCCTCAGCAATTGATAATAGAGGAAAGACGATTGTGCTCTCATTTTCCCTCTGCATATCAGTGATGCTGTCTGCCAAAAGCAACAGATGGACGTCATCAGAGATGGAGAAATGGCATCGAAAGTCGGAGGTTCGATCCGCCAAAAGGAGCTCTTATAGATGTTTTTCCATTCTTTTTAAGCCAAACCCAAGTATTATGGAAAGTTAAAAGCCAATAAGGAAGCGAGATCAAAAATGAAGGAGAAGAAGACTTGCAGGAGATAAAGCGAGAAATGAGTTGTAGAAGCCACGAAGAGATAGAGTTGCACTGGAGGGTGAGCAAGATATCTTTTGAACTTTCAGGACATACACTCGAAGAGGCAATTTCAAATCATATTAAATGGAAGCAGTGTACGATGGGGCGGGAAAGCGTTACGATGACCAAGAAGCGTGTGCGCATTCTGACACGCATTGGGAAAAGGGTTAATCGCCGAATTTTTGACTTCTCAGGCTAAAAGCCAAACACGCCGACTAATTGATGATAGTAGGGTGTTTGGGGGGGCAATTGTAGGACCCGAATATTATTAGATCCATAGAGATGGATGAGTGTGTCCTGTCCAAAACGTAACTTGTATTTGGTATATACATCAGCCAATTAAGGAGCCAAATAAAACAACAAGTATCCCAGCCAATAGAACTGATGCCGAGTAGAGGTACATGTGACGGAACAAGTATGGGCCCAACCCAAAGGCCCAAAGAAAATACTATAAATATGGGATCATCCATTAGAGAGGAGCAGGTGAGAATTGTTGTGCTTAATTTAGAATATAAGTAATCTTGAGGGCTGAGACTGACTTGTCCGTCGGAGTGCTAATTCCGGCACCCCCGACTGGAGTGTTTATTCGTCCTTTTCAGGTGACCAGAAGAGGATCACGAGCGTTCTCCAAGATCAGAAGAGTATTTCCAAACCACTTCTCCACAAATTACATTATTGCATGTGTTGCATTAGGCATCTAACATAGTTAGAATCATGCATATTTCTAACTAGCTGTTGTTTTGGCTCGGAGTACACTGTAAGCTTTATGCTTTAGCATACTTGCATGAGTGTGAGTGTTGCCATGTTTTGCATGCTTGCCATGAGGCTATTTTTTTAAATGCTAAACTGCATGAATGCCTGTGGATGAAGGCTTGGTTACTTGAATTGGGACAATTCATTGAATGTGTGTTTTAAGCCCACTTTATGAAATGGCAAAATCATGTTTTAAGCCTACTTGAGGGTGGCAAATCCGCGTTTTAGCCCACTTGCGAGTGGCACCTTCAAACCATTTTTAAAAACAAACATAAGTTTTTTTGTTCCAACTCTCGTGACTTAGTCTATACTTGTTTGTGTGCGTCATATAGTAAATTTAGCAAATAATCGGAATAAGAACACATGTGTTTATCAAAACAACATATCATGCTTAGTAGATGCTGATCCTTTGATCGGGCGAGCGGGGGTGCTCATTTCATGACCTTCCCCTCTCGTACCCAAGTTCCTGAGCCGAGGCAACTTTGGTGATGACGGACATGTGGCCTTCGACACGAGTTAGGGTTTCCTAAATTTTCAAAAATAAAATATTTAGGTGGCAACTCTATAATCTGGCAAAGCAGTCCATTTTTGGTGCTTTTTGATTCAAAATCGATTTTTCAAAACGATCTGCCGGATTTGGACTCTTTGGTGTTTATCAGTCTCACATTGCACTTTGTGAGATTAGATTCAGAACCGTGATAGAAGTCCAAACTGTAGGACCAATTCGCACCTCTCTGAAAGGAGGGCGCACAAAGAAAGTTGAGTCTACAGTTTTTGGCGACTCTACTGGGGATTTAGAGAACTTGACTTGAATGCATGATATGTTGTTTTGTTTACACTTATGTGTTTCTTTGCATTGCATTTGCATAGGTGCACCTAAGTCACAGTGTTTGCCATATACTATTCCTGAACGGTTTAGCGGAGGCTTGCTTGGAAGAGCTTGCCATAATGCTGACCGGTTACGGGCTCTGCCACGATGGGAACACAAACCTTTGATCTGGACTACCGCCGTACCGTTTGATTCTCTTTTCACTTCTTGGTGTTAGGAGCGAGAAGTATATTAGGTGGTCTTGCTGAGGCACCCTTTTCGACCAATTGACCTAGTTGCATATCGAAAAGCCTTAGAGACTGTTCCAAACTAGGACAGGTTGCTCACCCGAATGCAGGATTGCTTGAAACTGTATGCGTGCGCAGTGAACCCCTAGCTCCTGATGAAACTAGGATAGGGAAACCCTACCCCACCATAGGGGTGTTTTGGCTCTCACTTGCTTAATATGTGTTCTTAGGGTGTGTCTCTACAGGAATGTACGTATCAGTGGAAAGTCTGGGTATCAGTTTGGGAATATCAGTTCTGAGGCAAAAAATTTGGGGGCACAAATCAGTATTTGAGTACAGATTGTCCACCTTATGATTTCAACTGTGTGTTGTCTCTATCTAAGCCGAGGTGTTGTGCGTTTGCTAATTGTTGTTTCCTTTTTTTGCTTTATTTTTCTTTTTGCAAGGTATCATTTCACCATTGCTTCTGACAAGATAGTTTCCCCCGAGCACTCTGGACTAGAGTCAGGAGGATTTACTGATATGAGGATCTTATTGGAGGACAACCAGTGTTTGCTTCACTACCCCCGGTTACGAGACAGAGCGCAGTCAGGCATAGATCACCGGTTCAACAGTCGCCAATTCAGCGGTCACTATTTGTTTTACCTATTCGCAGTCGGACCCAGTTTTTTGCTTCCACCTCAGAAAGAGAGTATATATCGGTTTTGACGGATCATCACCCTTCAGTTAGTACAGAGGATATGATGCATCAACTTTAACAGACTATCGAGGCCATGCAGCGGGCCGTTGCTCCCCAAACAGAGGTTGTAGCCCAGCAGGCTGAACTGATTTCCAAGCTTAAACAACAACAAGAATAACAACCACAACAAGCAACGACATCTGCTTTGCGCCCACCCCCACCTAGGGTTCCGATACCTGGGGATACATCTAATGTCCAGGAGAATACGGACATTCCAACAGTCCCAGTCCCACCTCAAACTTCCAAAGCACCGGCCTACCCAACAGACACACCATTCAAGTTTGAGGTCGATCCTACAGCCTTAAAAGTGAGCAAGCTTAAGAAGCTTTTCAAACAAGCTCATGGAGTCAACTCGATCCCAGATATAGAGGATGGCTACACAGATTCGGCGGTGACATTGCCAGATAGATTTAAAATGCCTCACATAGAACGCTTCAATGGCTCGGGCGATCCCATGGTCTATTTGAGGCTGTTTTCAGAGATTCTGCGGCCGATGGGCCTGACTAGACTGCAAAAGCTATCCCTCTTTGGTCGAACCCTGACGGGTATTTGTAGACTCGACTTTCTTCGCGTGCCCCCCCTCTCGGAGAGGATTTGGCCTTACTATAGTTCGGACTCCTGTCACTGTTCTGAATCTAATCTCACAATGTGCAATGTAAGACTGATAAACACCCAAGAGTCCAAACCCGGCAAATCGTTTTGAGAAATCGATTTTGAATAAAAAGCGCCAAACATAGACTGCTTTTCCAGATTACAGAGTCACCACTTAAATGTTTTATTTTGGGAAATTTAGGAAACCAGACTCATGCCAAAGGCCACGTGTCCGTCATCACCAAAGTTGCCTCGGCTCGGGAACTTGGGTACGAAATGGGAAGGTCCTGAAATGAGCACCCTCGCTCGCCCGATCAAAGATCGGCCTTTACTACCATGATATGTTGTTTTATAGACACATGTGTTCTTATTCCGGTTATTAATCTAACTTACTATGTGATGCGCACAACATACAAGTATAGACTCGATCACGAGAATTGTAACAAAACAACTCATGCTTGTTTTCGAAAGTGGTTTGAAAGTGCTACTCTCAAGTAGGCTAAAGCACAGATTTGCCACCGTCAAGTGGGCTTAAAACATGATTTTGCCACCTCAAGTGGGCTTAAAATTCGCATTTGATGAATTGTCCCAATTCAGGCAATCAAGCCTTCACCCACAGGCATTCAAGCAGTTAATCACATAAGCACCTAGCTTCATGGCAAGTATGCTATCATGGCAACACTCACACTCATGCAAGGATGCTAAAGCATAAACACTTACAGTGTACTCCGAGCCAAAACAAAAAAATAGTTAGAAATCATGCATGATCCTAACTATGTTGAAAATGCCTAATGCAATACATGCAAAATGCAACTAAATAGGCTCGGCTATCTAAGATGGCATATGAATGCAAAACTTGATAACATGCTTTGAAACACGTATTCAAGTAAGTATTGAAATACAATGCAGTTTGAATGATAACCTGGTGCATGCAATACAAATGAATGATGCACACATGCAAAGCATAAAGTATGCTAATCGAAATATGCCCTAAACTAACCATCAAAAGTTGATAAGTAAAAGGGAGAAATAAGTGATGTTGGAAGGCATGCACACACATACGCACCCTTATTACAACAATGCGCCCTCTCGCAGGAGGGTCCGAATGAAAGCTAAGCTATTCCAAGCTAAGCTAATTAACTAATCTAATTAAACTAATTAGACTAATTATTACAAATCAATAAAGAAATAGCTAAACTAAGCTACTTAATTATTACAAAACTTAACTAATTAACAAATTAATTAAATTACAAATTCAAGTGCTAATTAACAAGATAAAGCATCAAACTTCAAACTACACTGCCTCAGCTCTGTTTGAAGTAGTTGAATATGCATGCCTCGATTCCCGTCCCAAAAAGCTCTCCAGTTGCTCTTTAGAGGCTCTGTTTGCAGGGTGTCCTCAAGAACTTTTTGTTGAAACTTACCAAACCAATGCTGGGGAGCGCACCAGTGGCCTGCCGGCCATAAGGAGTTGCTGCCGGCCATCTGCTGACCAAGAGTGGGGCCCTGCTGACCAACGATGCAAGGGTGCTGGCCATCAGTGTGGCACTGCCGGTCACTGATGTGCTGTGACACCAAACTGCAATAGAGCACAAAACAGAGAAAATGGAGGGTCTCCCTAGGGCATGTATGTACTGTGCCACTCCTTATCATTCCAAAACATCAAAGGGAGAGGCACTATTGGATCCAAAACCATCAATCAAGCATGCAATGCATGATGGCCAAAGATCCAACTTGCACCAAATTCAATAAATGTAAGACAAACAAGACTCTAGGACCATCACCTTATCATGGAAGATCAAAGGTAATGGAGACAAAGGGGGATTGGCTCACTTTCATCACTTTGAGTATGAAGTGGACCAATCCACCATGTGTTCAACATAATGTCCGGTTGAACACGCTGCAATGCAAACAACATGCTATGCAAACAACACGCTAATCTTGGCATGTTTTACTTGATTGATTTTGTTTACACATTTTAACATTACCAACCATTCCTTAATTGATTTGTCGAAATGTGAAAGTCCTCTAATGATAAGGGGTCAACCAAAAGGGGAGTTTAAGGCATGAGAGGGATGATGCCTTTGACTAGGAGGAATCCTCAAAAGAGGGTTAAAGCCATTTGAGCACCAACCCTACCTCATGTTTAAACATAACCTTAAGACCAAACAATCTTCAAAGCAAATTGAAGAATGAAGAAATGAGGGAGGTGGCAGGCATGCAATGTATGATATGGCATGAAACACAAGACTCTTACATGCAAACAACGCATGCACAACATGCTAAGAGACATAAGCATCAAAAATTACTGAGGGGCACAACACTAGCACCATGCAATACAATGCTGAAGGGACTAAACTAGCCCTAAATAGACCCCAAGCATACCAAAATAGTGGCCAAAATGATCTGAAATGACAACAAGAAAAACAAGAAAAAGCATGCTCGAATGATGGCTCGCAATCAAGGCACAAAGCTCAACTCTCAAGCACATTGAAAGAGTGAAAAAAGTGTAAGTGTGATTAAGCTACAAGCACTGAAATCATGTGTGAAATAATGCCAAAACATGCAAACACCTCAAGCTTAGCATGTTAAAGACTCTGAAACTCAAAGCTAGTCAAGGCCGCTTACACTATAGCTATACAAAGCAATCCTCATATGACCCAAACCACTCAAAACAGAGTTGAAGCATGCTAAAACATGGGTAAAAGCATGCTGGAGTGTAGCCAAAATAAGCTAGAATGATGGGCTAAAGCATACAAGGCTAATTAGCAAGATTACACTACAAGTGTAAGAAGCATGCATGAGGTGACTCAACCATGCCAAAAAAGAGTTACAACATGCTGAAATAAGGTAAAAAATAATCTAAGATCAAGTCAAGTGATGGCAGGAAAACATGCTCAACAAGTACGCCAACAAGACATGCAACCAAGAAGAAAAGAGGGGAGGCCACCCCCACTTACTTTGGACCTCAAAACATAATTTCTACCATTGAAATTTCTCTGAGTTCCAGTGGTAGAAAGGCCAAACAAAGGGTGCCTCAAAAGCCTGAAAAGATGGCACAAGGCTTAAGCAAATAAGGCACCTAAGGGGATGAAACACCCCCAACTCCCACGGGGCCTCAAACAATCACTTTTAACACTTAAAAATAGAGATTTTTGTAGTTGAAAGCTAGGCCAAAAACAGCATGCAAGGGTGGCCAAACCAATGTACAAAAACAAAGCATAAAGAGGTAGATTCTCACCTTTGAAGCACAACTTTAAAACAACAAGCAAACAGCCACCTTCTGAGCCAAAATCAGTCCAAGGAGGTCCAACAAGGCCTCCAAGAACCTCAAGCCTAAGGTTAAGGTGTTTGGCTAGGTGTTTTAGTGCAAATATGTGAGGAAAACACACTTTCAAACACAAAATATAGAGAGAGAGTATTCTAGAGAGAGAGAGAGGAAGAAATATCTCAGCCAAAATTTTCTAACCCCTTGCTTCAATATATAGAAGATACAAAGGAGCCTTGAAGAGATCTAGCCCTCCACATGGGTGCAAATGGTTTATCCTGCAAACAACTGGCTCAAAAATATCTAAAATATATCTATTGAAAGAATGGTGGCCGGCCGGCCCTCAGTGGTGGCCGGCAGTGCCTCATTGATGGCCGGCAGGGCCCATTCATGGTTGGCAGGGCAAATCCCATGGCCGGCAGCCCTGTTCCATGGCCGGTAGACCACCTAGGACACCACCATGCAAGGACCAACACATGGCCCAAATATGAGAAAGAATGGAAATAGGGTCTGGAAAGATCAAACTTGGAGCATTTCGTCGCGAAAGTCGAGCACTCAACGAACAATCAAGCTTCTTGCTTGATGTTCCCTGCAAGAACATCCAAGTCTTGAGGATGGTCAAAAATGGGGTGTCTACATTTGCCCCTCTTTGAAAGAACTCGGAAGGCATAAAATAATAGGAGTGAATGTCAAAGCCCAAAGACGACCCATTTTTGACATGACCGAAGACTTAGACAAACATTCAATATAGCAATATAGATGCGCCCGCAGGCTGGGGCAAAATACAAATGACATGCATGATGCAAGAGCATAACTTATGATTATGCAAGGAGAGCTGTAATGAAGCATTCATGCAGAACAAATATAATATTTTAAGCAAACTGACAAGTTACAGTAGTCTAACACATTTCAATAGAAAGGATGTAAGAAAACTATGCAGTCTTAACTATGCATGCAATCTTAACTACGCACCACGTAGGAAAGACTCAAAAGTGACCGTTGGGGCACCCAAGGTCTCAAACAAGAATCCGGCGCGTTGCACGCGAAAGAAAAATGGGTGGTATAGACATCGGAACACGTTCCAAATGCTCTTAACCAAAAAAGGTCTAACTCGCCGCGCGCGAGGAGAAAGAACAACAACGCCCAAGGTATACAAGATTAAATGCGATAGATACACAAACTGAACATGTGCGATGGATGCACAAAATGAACATGTGCGATAGATACACAAAATGTGAACATGTGCGATAGATACACAAAATGAACATGCGCAATGGATACACAAAACATGGACATGTGTGATAGATACACAAAATGAGAATGTGTGATAGATAACCAAAATGAGAATGTGCGATATATACACAAAGTGAACATGTGCGATAGATACACAAAATGAGAATGTGCGATAGATACATGAAGTGAATATGTGCGATATATACACAAAATGAGAATGTGCGATAGATACACAAAGGTGAACATGTGCGATAGATACACAAAGGTGAACATGCGCGATGGATACGCAAATTGGGAATGTGCGATAGATACACAAAATGAAAATGTGCGATAGATACACAAAATGAAAATGTGCGATAGATACACAAAGTGAATATGTGCGATAGATACACAAAATAAGAACGTGCGATAGATACACAATGATGATAATGTACGATAGATACACAAAATAAGAATGTGCGATAGATACACAAAGTGAACATGTGCGATAGATACACAAAGGTGAATATGTGTGATAGATACACAAAATCAGAACGTGCAATAGATACATAAAGTGAATATGTGTGATAGATACACAAAGATAAGAATGTGCGATAGATACACAAAGTGAAAATGTACGATAGATACACAAAATGAGAATGTGCGATAGATACACAAAGTGAACATGTGCGATAGATACCCAAAATGAACATGTGCGATAGATATACAAAATGAGAACGTGCGATAGATACACAAAGTGAGTATGTATGATAGATACACAAAGATGAGAATGTGCTATAGATACACAAAGTGAATATGTTCGATAGATACACAAAATGAGAATGTGCGATAGATACACATAGTGAACATGTACGATAGATACACAAAATGAACATGTGCGATAGATACACAAAATGAGAACGGGTGATAGATACACAAAGTGAATATGTGTGATAGATACACAAAGTGAATATGTACGATAGATACACAAAATGAGAATGTGCGATAGAAACACAAAGTGAACATGTGCGATAGAGACACAAAGATGAGCAATCTTAAATGGAACTTCTCTGAATGAACCACACATCCAATATCACCTGGTTGCGCCAGCTTCAAATGAACTGTACATACAATATTGTGCATGTATGAGAAAGAAACTAGATTGGTGCAATGCAATACAATGCATATCTTACGCGAGACGAATGATTGCAACACGATGCCCAAAGCATGTTCAATACGAGATAATGAACGATGCATGATCCATGCAAGATAATCAACGATGCATATTCAATGGAAGATAATCACCGATGTATGATCCATGCAAACACGGTAATGCATGGTCTATGCAACAATTTAGAATGCATGTTCAATGTAACGTGCAAATGCTATGTGACAACAAAAGCATGCTCGATAAAGACAACTCGAAAGCAACTTCCGGTTTACCTCCCGAAAGAGTTGCGACATATTAAAAAGGATACACCTTGTGTGTGTTGGTGGACGATGATCACCGCACACCGAGAACACGATTATAGGCTCCCGCGGAGGCATTTTGAATCAAAATTTGAGCATACCTTGCATTTCTTGCAACCCAAGGACATATATCTGAGTCAAAGGGTCAGAGGGAGCTTATGGGACCATGCCAATCATGGGGGGAGGCTGCCGGCCCCCTGCCGGTCATCAGTGGCCACTATCAACCATCAGCAAAGGGGTGCCGACCATCGATGTGTCACTGCCGGCCATCGATGGCAGATTTGGGCAAACTTGTCTTTTCAGCCATGGCTCTTTAAGTAGAGACAAAATCACTCCATTTCCTTACAAACCCTTGCACAAAAATCATTTCCCTTGCTCTCCAGGTGTGCCTTCTCTCTAGATCCGCACGTTTTACGCGTTTCCCAACACCTTAAAAAGATTTTCTTCGTAAAAACCCTCTAGTTCTCTTTAATTTGAATTGATCAGAATTTGATTTAGACGTTTCTTCCGTCATTTCCACCATTCTAAGTTGATTTCCCTCAAGTTTCTCCCAAGGTTAGTACACTTTTCCCGGGTTTTGAACTTTCTTTGATTTTTCTCTCTCCTAGGGCTTGACTTTTACAAAGTTTCACCATTTTGTGCATTTTTCCTCATTTTGCTTCTCTTGCATCTATTTCAGATGGCTGATGATGTCCCATATGACGGGGGCTTCCCCCTGCTCCCTCCCGTAGAGTTTGCAGCGGGCTTTGCGGCCGAGCCTAAGGTTGAGCCTGAGACACTACCGTCAAGCATTCACCCATTCAATCCAACGAGGTATAACCCCGAGACACACATAGTACCAGCTACAGGAGGCATCAAGGCCTTCACTGATTTCACCGAGGATGCGTCAGACGACCTCTTACTGAGAGAGCCCATGTCCCACTTGTCGGTTATAGCCATAGAGGTACAAACTTCGCTTTTCTGTAATACCACCTTTAACTATTGCATTTCTTGCACTGTTTTGATCTGATTGCATCACATGCCTTGATCTGACTGTATTTCATGCATCATTGCTCTGCATTCAATTGTACTTCATACATCACTGCTTTGCATTCAATTGTACTTTCAATTGTATTTTACATCTCACTTGATCTAATTGCATCACATGCATTACATAGGATGGATCCTGCTCCTTCCGAGGCTACGGTACCACGACAGCTCGGGATTGGTACAACGAGCTTCCAGCCGGGGTCTGTGACATCATCGATAGGATCGGCTTTGGTCTATTTTGCTCCAATTTGACACGGGTCACCGCGAGCCACCCTCTCTTAGTGGCTCTTGTGGAGAGGTAGTGGGATACAGCCAACTCCTTCCACTTCTCCTCTACGGGGGAGATGACGATGACTCCCTACGCCTTTGCCATGATCACCGGCTTAGGCGTAGGAGGTGATCCGATCCCTTTCGATCCTGACATGGGAGAGTGTGAGGCCGCATGGGCTGCACTGCTCAGGGTACAGCCATCGACACTTCGTGCAGGCATGGTCTGATACAGTTGGTTTGAGGAGCAGTTTAGAGGAGTTGAGCCCAAGACCATTGAGCAGACCGTGCAGTACGCCAGGGGCATTCTCATGTTCCTCTTTGGTACCACCTTGTTCTCGAACAGGTGGAATACCGTAGGCTTGTACCTGCTGAGCGCATTAGTGGTGCTGCAGCGAGTCTCGTTCTACGACTGGGGCAGAGCCGGTCTCACCACTCTATACGGATACATGAGCTCAATCTCTTAGATGTGCGGGACCTTGATCGGCGGCTACTGGCGAGCCTGGGAGGTACGCAGCTTAGTTTTCCCTCTTTACCTTTACATTTTCTGCTCTGTATTTCCTGCTTTATATTTGTGCAACACATGTACTTTATGCATTCTCTGTATCTGCTCATGCACTATATTGCATACTACACACTGCACACAAAAAGTCTCATCTCTGCTCTAGACTTGCACTTTCCATGCATTGTACTACGCTCTGCTTTCTGCATTTTCTATACTCTGCTCATACACTGTATTGATGACATTTCCCTTGCAGTTGTGGGTGTACGCATACTTTTCGGCGCTTGCCCCAGAGCCCATAGAGGAGACCCCAGCGACAGTTCCGTTCTCTGGGGTATACGACGGCTAGCTCCGCCGTAGGACCCGAGAGAACTTCATGTTCTTCCGTCAGTACTTCGACGCGGTCACGACACGCGAGGTAATCTAGAACAAAACTATTTGCTCTTCAATGAACTTGAGACACATATCGGTCAATTGGCAATGACTGATCATTTGCTCATTCTCTTATTTTTTAGATTACATGGCAGCCGTGGGACGTGATTTCGTCAGGGGCCAGATTCGCATATAAGACTACTAGGGTCCTGGGTCGCTACCGCATCTTTCTTGAGGGACCGATTTGTCGCGCTTGGTTCTTGAGCGAGCATTTCGTGCGCGGGACCTTGAGCTTGCCTGCCCAGTTTATACTGATGGCACCTCCCGCATCTATGAGAGAGACACAGAAGCTTTCTGAGGAGGAGGTGATCCAGTTCATGGTGGGACTGGATGCAGACTTTTTTCGCATAGAGGGCGATTATGCAACCTTTATTTAGACGCATCTGATGTCACTTCTGACCGGCATTCGCGGAGGTGAGGAAGTTAGAGCTCCAGCTGTGAGAGGGAGGGACAGAGGGACCAGGGTGACCAGAGCCCGTAGTAGGAGAGATCCTGTGGCGAGGCAGGAGACTAGATGGCCAGAGCTCCCTACTACGTTAACTTACCAGAGACGTTCTGGGCAGACTTGCCAGATCCCCATCGAGCCCGCATCAGCTGGGCGTGCACTTGTCGGGGTTCGAGGCCCGGCTCCAGTATGTATCAAACTTTACATTTTAATTTTGCATATTCACTTCATTTCCATTATGCTGTATGGAGTATTGATCCCTTCAATGCACTTGCAGGCACCCATAGAGTAGACAGGGCAGGCCCTTGAGCTAGTGGCTTCCTTGACAGAGATGGTGCAGACGAGCCTGGATCTGCTCAGCCTCTACAGGATCCCGGTAATCTTTCTTCAATTTGCATTTCATGCCATGAAACTCTCTACTAACACATTAGCATTTCAAATGTTGCACATTACACTGATCTAATACATTGCACTAAAACAATGCACAGATAAACTATTCCTATGAACTGCGCACAACATACACTCACTGCAACTGGTTGCTGCTCATGGGACATACATTGAAATCATTCACTGCTCCACGACACATCATCTTTTGCATCCCATATACAAAGACTAATGCATTCTTATAAATTGCCCTTTTCAGATTCCTTTCGAGATGCCAGCCTCGTCATACACCCCAGTAGGAGCAGAGGCAGGACCTTCAGCACCTCTCCCAATAGCAGAGAGGAGAGGGAGACAAGCTCAGGCATATAGCCGAGGCAGAGCTAGGGGCACTTGTAGCGAGAGTGGCCCTTCAAAGCCCGTTCTGGGCGATGATGATGACGAGATGAGTGAGGAGGAGGGTGAGGTGGCGAGGGCACATTCAGAGTCCTTTGGGGATAGAGATGGCCATGCTGGCTCAGGTTCAGCTAGGGGCAAGGCTGGAGAGGCTGAGGAGGGCTCTGGTTCAACTTCAGACAGCGGTGCAGATGGTGATGAAGCAGAGTCTGCTCAACCGAGGAAGAGGATGAAGAGAGCATCTCAATCCTAAGCTGGGTGGCACCGATTTAGATGTTTTTTTGCTTTGTTTTCCTTTTTTGGTAGTAGTATTAGTACATTGTATAGTCCTAGGCAGTTTTATTTCTTAAAAACTTGTACTCTTTTGCAAAAGAAAACCATGATTGAAATGAAAACTCAGCTTTGGTTTAAAAAGTGTTGCATTTTGTATTCTAAGCATCGCATATCATCGCCTAGCATGAAAATGAGATTGAGCTTTTGGAAATTGCGCAGTCAAATTGCATTGTCTCAATCAGGTAGTGAACCGACTAACAACTAAAAGGACAAAACAACTCGATAAACAAAACAAGGCCTTCAGAGGCTAAACAAAGTAAGTACAACTTGATAAGCAAAACGAAAATGATTACAACTCAATAATCAAAACAGAGACTATGAGGGCCGAATATCAGGAGACGTAAAGAGGCTGAATAGTTGGACGTGGAGAGTCAAAATTCATATATCGCATTCGGCCCTGTCTTATACACAAAATCTAGAGGTACCCTATTTGGCCAAATAACCAGTTGAGTAAGGGGCCAGTGAAGGGCGACTTGCAACAAAAAGAGCCAAGTAAATAGTTAAATGATGAATTAAAGGTGGGCCCAGCCCTGACGCCCAAGAAAGAAAAGATATAAATTGAAGAATATCATTTAGAGAGAGGTATGTGAGAATCACTGTGCTTAACTTAAAATATAAGTAACTAGGAGAGTATACACTGACTTAACCGTCGGAGTGCTAATTCTGGCACCCCCGACCGGAGTGTTTGTTTCTTTTTAGGTCGTTTAGGTCATCAGCTGAAGATCTCGAGCGTCCTAGTGGATCAAAAGAGTATTTCCAAACCACCTCCCCACAATTGGCGCTGTCTGTGGGAATACTCAAATACATCCATGGCGGGCGTAACGGAAGACCCTCCGATAGTCACTGACGAGACCACATAGAGAGACGACCTCACTCCAACAAACATGCTTGGACCAGAGACTATCACTGCAAGACGTGCCTTGAACTTCGACTCACTTGCCCAGAACTTGTCCTCGACCTTAGCACATGAGACAATGCAAGTAATCATAGAACAGGTGAAGCAAAACGAACAGAGGCTGGAAAACATGATCGCTGAGAACGATTGCCTCTGTCAGGACTTGGCCTTGGAAGTAGCAAAATCCAATCAAGCTACACGCCAAGATCCGGGACGACCCCTGAGAGCGGGTGGTCGAAGACCTCGAGTTCGGAAGCAATATAGTGACAGCGACTCTGACTCATTATCCCTAGAGCCCAAAAAGAAGGGACGACTCGAAACTACCAGTTCCTCTGAAGGGAGTCCACATGTAAGGCATAAGCGAAGACGAAATGGTTCGGGCGGAGAAGACCAGCACGATCCCTTTGTGCGACGAATCACAAAGGCAGCGCTACCCAATAAGTTCAAAGCCCCGTCGTTCACCCTGTACGATGGGAAATCGGATCATACTAATCATATCTGTCATTATAAGCAAGCCATGACATTGCATGCAGACGACGAGGCTCTCATGTGTAGAATATTTCTGAGTAGTTTGGGGCCACTGGCCGTCAGATGGTATTATAAATTGGAGCCGGCGTTGATTAAGAGTTTCCATCAACTATAGAAATCCTTCAGGGCAAGATTTATTACCAACAAGGTCCAGCCGAAGCAAGCTGACTCTCTCTGGGCAACGCAGATCCAGCCAGGAGAAACCTTACGAGCGTATTCGGCGCGCTATTGGGAATGCTTTAATCTTGTCGATGACGCTTGCAACGACTCCATGGCCATTACCGCCTTTAAAATGGGTTTGCATCTTGATAGTGCTCTCCGCAGTTCCTTGACTAGAAGACCCCCCAAAATAGTCTGGTCGTTGATGAAGAAAGTTGAGGAATACTGCAAAGTGGAAGATGACGCCTTGCAGGTTAAAGCCGGAAACATGGCCAACAAGACGGCCCCTTCTGAAATTGCTCAGCCGTTAAATTATGTACCACCTCAGAGCCCTGAACCACGACATTGGGCTAAACGAGACAAGAGACGGGATTCTCGCCGATCAAGCGACCAATGCTCCCACTAAGCAAATGAACAACTGCAAGTCGATAGCAGGCACACAAGGTGCGCAGACAAGAAATATACGGAGTTGTCAAAGCCGATCAGCGCGGTTATGTCCAAAGTCCAACACCTTCCATTTTGCAAATGGCCGTCCAAAATGGTGGGACCTCCCGACACGAGAAGACGAGATAGGCAGTGCGAGTATCACAAGGATCATGGCCATGATACTGAGAGTTGTTATGCATTGAAGGATCGCCTGATGGAATTAGTACAAGATGGTCGGCTACAACAGTACGTCCAAAAAGGCAACTCAACCAAAGCAATAGCCTTAAGATAGGATTCACCTCCACTCGGCGTGATCCACATGATATATAGCCTGCCAATGTCATCTGCGGTGCATATGATTCAGTCGAATCCCGACCCTCAAAATCAACTCACTCCGGCTAAACGACCCCATGAAGCTACGAGCATTGCTTTCGATGATTCAGATTTGGCTGGAGTGACACTTCCCCACATTGATCCCTTGGTAATTGAGTTACGCATAAACTGATTCACCGTGGAGCGCGTACTCATTTATTCGGGGAGCACATCGGAAGCTATGTATTACAAGACATTCACCAAACTCGGCTTCTTCGAATTGGATCTTTCTCCGGCTCCTTATCGACTATTTGGCTTCAACACCAATCCAGAATACCCGTTGGGGAAAATCACACTACCTGTTCGAGCAGGCTCCCGAACAGTGGATGTGGAATTCTTGGTGTAGACCGCCAAACTCTGCTCCGCGTGAGAGGGCGCGAATTGTGTTCATAGCTACTATAGTTTGGACTCCTATCACAGTTCTAAATCTAATCTCACAAAGTGCAATGTAAGACTGATAAATCACCAAAGAGTCCAAATCCGACAAATCATTTTGGAAAATTGATTTTAACCAAAAGTGCCAAACATGGACTGCTTTGCCAGATTTTAGAGTCACCACCTAAATATTTTGTTTTGGATAATTTAGGAAACCCTGACTCGTGCCTAAGGCCATGTGTCCGTCATCACCAAAGTTGCATCAGCTCGGGAACTTGGGTACGAGAGGGAAAGGTCTTGAAATGAGCACCCCCTCTCTCTCGATCAAAGATCAGCCTCTACTAACATGATATGTTGTTCTTGAAAACACATGTGATCTTATTCTGGTTTATTAGCTAGCTTACTATGTGATGCACACAGCATACAAGTATAGACTAAATTGCTCGATTTGGAACAAAACATCTTATGTTTGTTTTTCGAAAATGGTTTGAAGTTGCTACCCTCAAGTAGGCTAAAATGCGGATTTGCCACCCTCAAGTGGGCTCAGAAAACAACATGATTTTGCCACACCAAGTAGGCTTAAAAAGCACATTTTGATGAATTGTTCCAATTCAAGCAATAAAGCCTTCATCCACAAGCATTCATGCATTTTAAACACTTAAGCAGATAGCCTCATGGAAAGCATGCTATCATGGCAATCACTCACACACATGCAAGGATGCTAAAGTGTAAACACTCACAGTGTACTCTGAGTCAAAACAGAAGCTAGTTTGTAATCAATGCATGATCCTAGCAATATCAACAATGCCTAATGCAACACATGCAAAATGCAACTAAAATAGGCTCAGCTATCTAGAATGGCATATGAATGCAACACTTGATAACATGTTTTGAAACATGTATTCAAGAAAGTGTATTGAAATACAATGCAGTTTGAATGATGCGCCGAGTCCAGTGCATGCAAGACAGATGAATGATGCACGCAAAAGGATGCTAATTGAAATATGCCCTAAAACTAACCATCGAAAGCGGTTAAGTAAAAGGGAGAAAGAAATGGGGGTTGGAAGACATGCATCACACATATGCACCCTTATTACAAAATTGTGCCCTCTCGATGGAGGGTCCGAATAATAAGCTAACTAGCTAATCTAAGCTAATTAAACTAATTATTACAAAACGATGCTAATTAACTAACAAGTTAACTAATTACAAACACAAATGAATAGCTAAGTGCATTAACTACTGTGGAGAAGTGGTTTAGGAGTACTCTTCTGATCCTAGGAGACGTTAGCGATCCTCTTCTAGTCACCTGAAAAGGAATAAACACTCCAGTCGGGGTGCTGAAATTAGCATTCCGACGGGCAAGTCAGTCTCTAATCTCTGAATTGCTTATTTTTTAAGTAAAGTGTAATAATTCTCACATACCTCTTACTGGCTGATATTCTTCTATTTATATCCTTTCTCTCTTGGGCATCGGGATTAGGCCCACTTTCTGTTCGTCATTCGGCTTCCTTTTTAGCAAATTGTTTTTTACTCAGCCCTTGCCCTATTCAGCTATTTGACTAGGGTAGGATTTGGATGTGGAATGAAGCCGAATACTATACATATATTCCAGTTCCCCAAGTTCATATACTAGGCCTATTTACGACCCCCATTATTCGGCCCCCACAATTACTTAAGTACAGAACCAAATAGTTAACTAGCTAAGCAAAGCAATTAAAAGGAGCCTCGGGGCGACGGGTGCATGCATGCTCGGTCGCCTCATTCGGAAATCCATTACTATGCACCAACTTGTCTCTGTTTGCATTTGATTTCAGAACACTGCAAAAACCTCCAAATAGATTCTACTCCAACATGGAGACCTCCAGGAGGACTGTCGACCAGAAAAGGGTGGTGTAGACCACCTAAACTTGCTACAGACCAGAAAAAGTGGTTGGCTAGCTACTTTCTCTGGTCTGCCGACCAGAAAATTCTGTCAAGCTCCATTTTACTGCAACAGAGAACAAGAAGGGGCACAACAGTGTATTTGCAAGGTATGTGTGCACAACCACCCTCCCTATCATTTCTTAAGTTCAAGGAAGTGCGGTACTCGACTCTCAGGCCACCAATCGAGCATCGTAATGCATGATGGCTGAGAAGCCAAGTTTGCACAATTCAATTTCAATGAATGCACAAATAACACATAAGGGCCTTAACCTCTATCATGCATGATCAAGAGGGTCGGGGACCGAGAAATGAGGCACGTTTCATCACTTCAAGTATGAAACGCCCCTCGTTTTTCGTGTTTGGATTGACGTCCGATCCAAACACATGCAATGCAACTCAAACATGCCAAACACAATGCAATGCAACAACGTGCAAACAACAATGCAATGCAACAACATGAAAATAGCAATGCAATGCAACAACATGCAAACACAATGCAATGTAACAACATGCAAACAGCATGCAAACAACATGCTCTTCTATGAATACTAGAATGGCATGCACAAGATTCTAACTTATGAACAATGCATGCATGGCATGTTCGAAGGCTAAAGTACCAAAGCAAGTAAAGAGCATCATACAAGAGGCATTCAATACAATGCTCAATGGACTTAAACCGAATATGGACAGACCTAAATCATGCCAAAACAGTGGCCAACACACCAAAACTTAGGCCAAAAAAGGTAAGATATGCATGCTCATGTAATGGCTCATCAACAAGACATAAAAGCACAACTCTCAAACATGATGAAAGAGGGATATGCATGAGAATATGACAATGCTATATGACCTGAAATAACATGTTAAATGAGGCCATGACATGTAACTATCACAAGTATGGCATGCTAGGGTCCTTAAAACACAAGGCTAGCTAAGCCCACAGCGCTACAACTATGCAATACATGAACCATATGGCCAAGGAAACCCAAAATAGTCCTAGAGCATGTCAAATCAAGCCCAAAAACATACATGGACTAGAGCTAACACATGCTAGAATTAGAGGCATGAAGCATGGAGCATACAAGGCCAAAGAGTAGGATTACACTACACCTACCAAAACCAAGCATGAGATGACTTCACCAACAAAAATCAAAGTAGTATCATGGCAAGATAAGACCAAAAACACACTGATATGGTAGCCCAAAAGCTTAGGAAAGATGGCATACGTATTGGCTCATGTTTAAGGCATAAACCACCAACTCTCCGAAGCATTGAAAGAGTGACACATGTGAGTGTATGACAATGAAACATGCTCTAAAATCATGTATCAAATGATGCTAAATCATGCGAATAGCCCAAGCAATGCATGCTAGTGGCTTGGAAACTCAAATCTAGTGAGCAAGAATGCACTATGGCTACACAAAGCAAGGCATACATGACCAAAACAACTTAAACAGAGCTTAAGCATGGCAAAACATGAGTAAAGCTTGCTGGAGTGGAGCCAAAAGCATGCTAGAATGATGGCTTAAAGCATAAAGTATGTTAGGCTGGCAAAGAGGATTGCACTATGAGTACATGAAGCATGCAACAAATGATCAAACCAACTCAAAACAGAGTTAAGGCATGCTGAGATAAGATCTAAGACATGCTAAGATGAAGCCAAAACATGCTAGAATGACATGCTAAAACCTTAAGCATACAAGGCTAGTTTGCAAGGATTACACTACAAGTATATAAAGCATGCAAGGGTGGCCTAAACTAAGCCAAAATAGATGTATGCCATACTAAAATAAGGCCAAAAATAGGCTGAGATGGAGCCAAAACAAGCTTAACAAACATGCGCAGACATGAGGCCACCAACACAAGCAACCAAGACACAAGGAGAGGGGATGACCCCCTCCTATTTTGAACCTTAAAACGCACTTTCTACCACTGAAAATCCACTGGATTTCAGTGGCTAAAAGGCCAAGAGAAGGCTAAAACAAAAGCTTCAAGGGATGGCTCAAAAGCTTAGCAAATAGGGCATGCAAGGGAGTAGACCACCCCCAACACCAAAGAAGCCTCAAACAAACATTTCAAATACTCAAAAATGAAGCTTTTTACAGTAGAAAGCTGGGCCAAAAGAAGCATCTGAATAGGGCTAAATAAGCAATGAACACAAAGCTTAAAAGGGGGCTAGTGACTCACCCTTGAAAAACAAGAACAAAACAGCAACTCCAGCATCTTTTCTAAGCTAAAAACCAACTCTTGAGTCCAAAAAAGACCCTTAGGTACCTTAGCAACAAGTGTGTGGTGTTTCACTAGGTGTTTGTGTGCAAAAGGGTGAAGAAACTACACTTACAAGCACAAATATATATATATAGAGAGAGAGATAGAGAAATATAGAGATAGAGATATATGTATAGCCTCAGCCAATTTTTCTGAACCTGAGACAAGAGGGAGGAGGCTCCCATTTATAGAAAACCGTGCTCCAAGCTTGTTTGACAAGCTAGAGGCTCCAAGCAATCCCTCCATATGGAGGATGCTTTTTGTGCCTAACAGCTGGCAAGAAAATATCTGCAAAAAAATGCAGAAAAGGTGGCGACCAGTTGAGGTGGTCGGCCGATCACTCCCACTAGTCGACCGACCACAAAAAGTGGTCTGCATGGAGAACAACTGGTCGGCAAGGGGGGGGGGGGAGGTGGTCTGCACAAAGAGAAGAAGGTGATGGCATGGCTGCCGACCCCTTTAGGTGGTCCACAGACCACCAAGACTAGCTGGCCGACCAGAAAACTGGCCGGAAGGGAAGAAAAGTGGTCTTCAGGGTAAGAAACTACTCTACACCCCTTGTTCCACCCTCCAGGCAAAGGAAAATAAGGTTTGGTTCAAAAACAAACCAAGAGGAAGAAAGACAAGAGTCTGCAAGACAAGGCACGCAGCCAGAAGCTTCAAAAACTAGTCTACGGGTACAAAAAGTGGTCTACAAGAGGAAAAGGTGGTCTACAGCCACAAAAAGTGGTCTACAAACCTCTGTTTCCCTCTAGGTAAAGGCAACAAGGCATGGTCCAAAAACGAAGCCAAGAGGAGAATGTTAAGGGGTCCTGAGACAAGGCGCTTGACCGAAGGCCCCAGAAACCAGAAACTAGCCTACAAGAGGGAAAAGTAGTCTACAACCACAAAAAGGTGGCCTACAGGCCTCTCTCTCCCTCCAGGCAAGGTCAACAAGGCATGGTCCACAAACAAAACACAAAGAGTTCAGAGGCCCGGAGGCAAGGCACTCAGCCGAAAACTCTGAAAACTTGAAACGAGCACAGACATGCGCGATCATCGAGCGCTCAATCAATGACGTCTTGAGTCTTAAGATCGGTCAAAAATGGGTGTCCACAGTTGCCCCTCTTTGACAGAACTCGAAAGTCAATAAGTGATGGGAGTGAATGTCAAAGCCCAGAGACGACCGATTTTTGACAAGGCCGAAGACTTAGGCAAACAGGCAAGATAACAAAAAGATGTGCCCGCATGCAGGGACAAAATGCAAATGACATGCACAATGCCGAACATAACTTATGATTATGCAAAGAGGAATGTAATGAAGCATTTATGCAAAATAAATACAACATTTTAAGCAAGTGAATAAGAAACAACAGTCTCACACATTCCAACAAAAAGGATGTAAGAGAATTATACAATCTTAACTACGACTCACGCAGGAAAGACTAAAAGAGACTATCAGGAACACCCAAAGTCTCAAACGAAACACCTTCTAGCGTATCAAACCCAAAAGGAGAAGGACTGTGCTAGAAAGCACAGTCATCCAAACACGTGTCAAACGCGAGAGGAGAAAGGTAAGTCCAAACGCATGTCAAACGCGAGTAGAGAAGGGTATCAATCAAACTGGACCGGAACTTCTCCTGAATGAACAGCACATACAATATCGTCTGGCTTCATCAACTTCAAATGAACCGTACATACAATATCGTCTGGCTTCATCAACTTCAAATGAATCGTACATATAATATCGTGCCTGCATGAGAAAGAAACTCAACAGGTACAATACAGTAGAAACACATGTTCAATGTCATATCAAGATACAATTCCAATACGAGATAAACGCCTGCATATACAATGCAAGTGGCGCATAGCAATGGAAGTGAAAGGTGCATAGCAATGCAGGTGAAAAGTGCATAACAATGCAAGTGAAGTGTGCATAACAATACGGCTGAACCGTGCATAACAATACAAGTAAAACATTCATAACAATGCAAGTAGAACGTGCATTACAACGCAAGTAAAGAGGTGCATAACAATGCAATTGAAACATGCATAACAATTCAAGTAAAATGTGTGTGACAACGTAAGTGGAGAGATGCACGACAATGCAACTGAAGTGTGCAAAACAATACAACTGGAACGTGCATGACAACGCAAGTGGGATGTGCATAACAATGCAGATGGAGCGCACATAACAATGCAACTGGAAAGGGTGCATAACAATGCAAGTAGAACGTGCGTGACAACGCAAGCAAAGAGGTGCACAACAATGCAAATCAAGAGGTGCATAACAATGCAAGTACAACGCGTGTGACAACGCGAGTGAAGAGGTGTATAACAATGCAAGTAGAACGTGCGTGACAACGCAAGTGAAGAGGTGAATAACAATGCAAGTAGCGTGCATAACAATGCAAGCAAAACGTGCGTGACAACGCGAAAGAGGTGTGCATAACAATGCGAGGAATGTGTGTATAACAATGCGAGAGAGGTGTGCATAACAATGCGACGAGTGTGCATAACAATGCATCAGAGGTGCAACTTCAATAGCATGTTTAAAGTAAGATGCCGAATAAGGAAATACAAGCTTCAACAAGACCAATTCAAATGCAACCTCCGATTTACCTCTCGGAGGGGTCACAATGTACTTAAAAAGGATACACTTTGCTCTTGACGAGTAACGATGAGCCGTGCATCGAAGACGTGAATCGAAGTTCTCGCGGGGACATTTTGAGTTGAAAATAGTGAACTTTTCTTGCACTTTCTCGAGAGCCAAGGACTCCAACCAGTCTGAAAACACTCAGGGAGGACAATGGGACCCTGAAGACCACCCAGGAGGCTTGCTGACCACCTAGACTAGCTACAGACCACTTGTAGACCACCTAAGTGGTCGGTCGACTAGAAAAATTGGTCGGCCGACCAGTTTAGCAAAACGGGGGCAGTTTGGTCTTTTAAGGCTCAGCCCTTTAAGTATACAACTCCAAAACATATTTGCTCACAAACTCAAGGCCGAAATTGACTCCTCTTCGTTCCTAGACCCTTTTCCCTCTCAGATCCGGGCTTTGCATGCGTTTTCCAACACTCCACGTGGAATTGATTTTCGAAAAACTTTCAATTCTCTTCATTTTGAACCGATCGGAATTTGTTTTCGGAGCTTCTTTCTCCATTTTCGCCATTTGACGTATGTTTCTCTCGAAGTTTAGCACCTTTTCCCGGGCTTTGACTTTCTTTGACTTTCTCTCTTCCTGAGAGTTGACTTTTGGCAATTTTAACTCACTTCGCTCATTTTTGCTCATTTTGCACCTTTTTTCAGATGGCTGACGATGTCCCACATGATGGAGGTTCTCCGTGAGTAGAGGACGAGCCTGACATCATGTCATTGCCGCCTAAGATTCGCTCATTCGACCCGGAAAGGTACCATCCTCAGGAGCACATACTACCCCCAAGCACTTTTCATCATTTCATAGATTTTGCGCGACAAGCACCCGCAGACTTGCTACTACGGGAGCCGGAGTCCCACTTGTCTCACCATGCGTGTGAGGTGCGTACTTCACTTTTACACTTTCTGCGATGCATTTTGCATTTCTTGCACACTTGATGCTTTCGCTCTGTATTTTATCTGCTCGTTCTGAACACATTTACAAACACAGCACTTCTGCTCATCCTGTACACAACTTACACATTGCATCTCTGCTCATTCTAAACACAGCTCACACACTGCATTTCTATTCATTTTGTACATAGCTCACACACAGCATTCTGTTCATTCTGAAACTGAATACATTTGTTCATTCTGCATACAGCTCACACACAACATTCTGTTCATTCTGAAACTGAATACATCTGTTCATTCTGCACGCAGCTCGCACACAACATTATGTTCATTCTGAAACTTAATACATCTGTTCATTCTGTATACAGCTCACACACAGTATTCTTGTTCATTCTGAACGCAACTCACAAATTGTATTTCAGCTCATTCTGAAAGCAGATGGCTTCCCGTTTTACCCGGGGATACGGGTCGATCATAGCGAAGGAGTGGTACATGGAGCTCCCAGATAGTGTTCAACATATCGTTAATGAGGCAAGGTTTGACCCATTTTGCACGGGACTATCACGTCTTCAGGCGAGTAGGACCCTCATGGGTGCACTGGTAGAGAGATGGTGGGACACCACCAATTCCTTTCATTTCTCAACCACCGGGGACATGACGATGACCCCGTACGATTTTTCTATGCTGACGGGCCTCGACGTGGGTCAGCCGATCCCATATGACATCGATATGGGTGAGTGGGAGGCAGCTTGGACTTATCTTCTCGAAGCCCATCCACTGATCTATCGATCATCATGCATGGTCATATACACCTGGTCACTAAGCAGTATAGAGGGACCGTGCCTGAGACTGTGGAGGCCACAAAGCAGTATGCCCAGGGATTTCTGGGGTTTCTTCTCGGGACCACATTGTTCTCCGACAGGGGGAACACAGTTAGGCTATATCTTCTGAGTGCTCTAGTAGACCTATCACAGGTTCGACACTTTGATTGGGGCGACGCTGGCCTTGCTACCCTTTAATGTTATATGAGCGCGACCTCCCACGGGCACGGGAACATAGTAGGTGGGTACTGGAGAGCCTGCGAGGTACATTCTGCCCTCTTGATTTACATTGCTGCTCTACATTACCTGTACACTGCACACTCCGCACATTTGCACACATCACATTCTGCACTCAGTATTCTGCACTCAGCATTTTGCATTTAGCATTTTGCATTTTCTATACATTTTGTATTCTGACTGCCACTGTCTTGCCTTTCACAGCTGTGGATATGAGCCTAGTTCCCGATGCTCGCCCCCGATTTGGAGGTTGAGGCACCATTCGAGGTGCCATACTCCCGCAGATTTGAGGGTCGATGCGTCCAGACCCCGGGAGACATTGCCATATCTCAAGCAGTACTTTGCACAGTACGGGCGACCGAGGTAATCCAGAACTCTCAGTTCTTCATGCTTCCAACTTTGATTCATCTTGCATATTTATGATGACTAATCAATTCATGCATTTGTTTTTTGCAGATCACCTGGCAGCCTTGGGTGGCGACGCTAGGGTATTCTCGGTTTCAGTTTATTGGGGCATGGGGCGCCTCCCGATACCAGATTTTCTTTGAGGGACCAGTTGGCAGAGCCTAATTTCTCGAGGAGAGCTTCATGCGCCAGACGCTAGGTAGTCCCGCTCAGGAGATCCCTTCACCGCCTTCATCAGATATGCCGACCACAGAGAGTCTCACTCCCCAGGAGGTTAGCGACCTTATGCAGGGTGCTGACTCAGTCCTTTTCCTAGAGGAGGGGGAGTACACGACATACCTTCACACATACCTGATGCCTCCTCTGACAGGTGTCTGTACCCCCATGAGGAGAGCTGCTGACATTCTGTCATCGAGCCGTGCCCGAGCTACATACATCCCCTTGACTAGCAGGGCCAACACATTGAGGGATAGGACTAGAGAGATGCCCCCCACTTGGCAGTGTGCTGGGTGGCCAGATCCTCCGACCGAGCTGACAGGCTGGTGGTATGGGGCGCCTTACCAGATTTCGTTGGAGCCTCCTTTTCCTGATCATCGATATGTCAATGCCCCTGACTCAGCATCGGTATGCTCCACAGCTTTCATCTATCATTCAGATTTTTAGATATTCATTCATTCACTAATGACTTGAACTTGCATATGCAGCCTCCCAGAGGATATGTTCAGGGGTTTCTCGAGGCGATGGCCTTACTCGAGTTTATGGTTTTGAGGAGAGAGACGATACTGCACTCCTATGGCATCCCGGTACTTTTCAATTTTCTTGTATTTATCATACTTCTGATGAATGTCAAAACTGAACATTTACTGCACTGATTCGCTGCATGTGTAGATCACGTCCGACACATCACATTCACATACTATAGCCTCATGCACTCATTCCATGCACCATTCTTGCATCTGATATACATACTCTGGCTGATGTATTCAAGCTTGCCTTTTCAGGTCGCACCTGTACAGCCCGAGCCACCGGGCCTTCTCGAGTAGCAGGGAGAGGGATCCCGACACGCGGCTGGGAGAGACGTCGAGCACCTACCAAACATGATGACGAGTCCAGCGAGGAGAAGTCAATGTACCCTCAGTCAGAGACATCCGCGGGCAGAGGTGATGACACCGGTTCAGGTTCTGAGGGCGGAGACGAAGTCGAGGAGGATTCCGAGGATGGTGGCTCCGGTTCAGACGGGGGTGTCGACGGCGGTGGTGCAGAGGCTGCTCAGCCAAAGAGGGTGAAGAGGGCCTCTCGATCTTGAGCCAGATGGCACCGACTCAGAGACTTTTGCTTTGTTTTCTTTTTACTGGTAGTTATAGAACATTGTACAGCGTTAGGCAGTTTTATTTTCCTTAAAACTTGTACCCTGTTGTAAAAAGAAACCATGATGGAATGAAAACAATTTTTTGTTCAAAAAGTGTTGCATTTATATTCTAAGCATCGCATCGCACCGCACCAGTTTGCACAAAAATGAGATTGATGGAAATTAAACATTCGTGTATTACCAAGTCAGGTAGTGAACCAACGTACCAAACAAAACAACTTAAAGAACAATTCAATAGACGAATTATAACAACTTGATAAGTAAGGAGCAACAACTCGATAAACAAACTGCGACAACTCGATAATCAAATAGGACAACTCAATAATCAAAGAGCAACAACTCGATAATCAAAGAGCAACAACTCAATAAGCAAAACTTAACAACTCGATAAGTAAATGCACATTGGGCAAACAAAGGAACCAGATGCATCCGAAACAGAAGTAAACTCAGACCTTTAGCACTCTCAGCACATAGGAAGGCTGGGGACTCTCTGCTGGAGACAAGAAATGGCTGCAGACCACTTTTTGCTCATTGCCGACCAGCTAAAGTAGACTGCCGACCACTTTTGTCATCTGCAGGGCAGAAAATGTGGTTGGTCGACTAGAAAAAGTGGCTAGTCGACCAGAAAAAGTGGTTAGCCAACCAGTGAGGCTAGGGACCTCCAGATTTTGGCTACCTGTCCTCCAAACAATGCCTTATCCTTCATAAAGGTTCCAGCTTCGTGGTTCTCTCATTCTAACTCAGTTTTTGCACCAAATGGAGGCATTTCTTGTCCAAAATCTCAAAAATTGGATTGCTAACTTGGATGGCTCGGAGAAGTTGAATTTCCGAGGCTTCAGAATAAATGCACTTTTCACGCTGAGCCACACCCCGCTGCGTTTTCCGTTTCTTCATGCCGCGGCAAGGTGTTGGAATCTGGTAACTCATGTTTTTAGCTTTGGCAAGCAAGAAATGTGTCCCACTTTCAAAGACTTCTAAGCTTTGATGGAATCTCAGCGTGATGAAGAAATCTTGCCCCAATTCTGCATTGGCCACATCTAATCCTTAGGACGGATGTGAGGGCTCACTTTGCATGATGCTCGGTCTTTGATCCGCGACGGAGAGTAGGACATCCCGAGCTTGATTCGTCGGTTTTCTGATGCTGATGACTGCGGCGATCATAACTGGCAGGGTTTTCGGCAGCATGCACTTTGCTTGTGCATGTTGTCCCATTTCTTGCTTGCCCCAAGCTCTGGTGGGTCTAGCGTCCGCTTGATTGAGGTTGCCCAAGGTTTAAAAGAGGGCAAGAGCTGCATTGCCATGAAGCTAGCTGAGACATTGATGGGTTTGGATGCTTTCCACCGCTGAGAGACGACTAGATTTGCAAGGAGTCCACTACTGCAGCAGGTTACGTTTCCCACCCTATCTCACATATGTTTCTCACATCACTCGGCCCTCAGGCTCGATTTTTCTCTCGAAACCCTTTTCTCACTTTCCTCTCCACGTACACCTCTCTATTCTTTAATCTCTTATTTTTCATCCCTCCCCAGATATGGTTGATGGATAAGTTAAAGGTTGTGGACTCATGCCCAGCATATTCAGCTCGTGGCTATTTCTTCCGCCGACGTCTAGTCGATGCCCCTGATGAGGAATGGTGGTGTGAATAGATGTGCAGTCTATCTGCTGTCGGCATTGCTTGGCGTTGCCCTTGGCTCAATCTGCCGACGATGAGTTACAGCATGTCTCGCCGGCTGAGGATTCAGTTGATCAGTCTGACACACTGTGTCTTTTACTTCCCGTTTCGAATCTGACGCCAATTCGGACATGATCAGACTTGTCCGGAAGAGGTGATAGAGTACCCTGTTGCATTTCCAGTCCGAGGCGCATAGCTAGCTCGGTATGCCACAGCATGGAGGATGAGAGAGCTTCTGGCCCCCGCTCCCACTTTCAGTTGCACCCTCTCTGATGAGTGCATAGCTTGGCTTGATGAAGAGGCACAAGTTGGGCCTACTTTGGCATCAGAGGCTTCCACAAGCTCTGGGAGAGGGCGTAGGAACACCTGACTATACCCCGAGTTTATTTGCTTTAATCAGTTCTTTCAAGTTTTCTTTATGAATGTAATAAAAAACAACTTCAATTTGTATTTAAGAGTGGGAGAACTCTGTATTGAAATCAATGTAATTGAAGGTTGTGGGTACTGAAAATTTTTCATTTGGTCCAAAAATGGTCTAAGTTGTAAAAAGATTAATTTGAGCAAAATCAACTTTTATTAAAACTTTTCAAAACCATTTTCAATATGGATCACAACTGGACAAGCCCGAGATCTATCACTGAGATGTACAACCTTGGATCCAGCAACTGGAAAGTTGTCCCTAGTCTGAATAGCACTGCACTGGAGATCACAACCGAGCTCTTGAATGCAGAATAGACAAAGATGAGCAACATGATCACATGGACAAAGTTGATTTGGAAGTGTTTATGGCTGGACTTCAGAATGAAGTTGCCTACGTATCCCGAAGATGGGAATCAAGCCTTATGTAGTTCGATTCAGGTTCACTCGTGTATAAACAGTCTCCTTTTGTGCTCTAACTTTTGCCAAGGCTGCCCTTTCCGGGTTTTCAACCTTGCGAGCTCAGTTTTTATTATTTTAAGTTTTTTATGCTCTAACTTTTTCCAAGGTTGCCCTTTCGGGTTTTCGGCCTAGCGAGCCACTCAGGGAAAGTATTTCTTCAACTTGTACATGTTTATTGGCTGGGAGAACTCTAGGCCATCCAGGTCCATCAGAACGACAGCTTCACCCGACCAGATAGACTTGATGATGTAAGGGCCAGTCCAATTGCATCTGAACTTGCCCCTAGGGTCGTGGATGGGAGCTCG
Source organism: Camellia sinensis (assembly GCF_004153795.1). Classification (NCBI taxonomy): domain Eukaryota; kingdom Viridiplantae; phylum Streptophyta; class Magnoliopsida; order Ericales; family Theaceae; genus Camellia; species Camellia sinensis. The sequence continues at coordinate 105,195 of NW_021025602.1, forward strand.
GTTGTCTATAAGCACAAGATCCCCCTCTTTCAAATTCCTGGACTTAACATTCTTGTTGAAGGCCCTGGCAATTCTTCGTTGATAACCCTGGACATGATACAGTGCTTTCAGCCTTCTTTTATCAAAGAGTATGAGTTCTTCAAACCTGCTTTGCTGCCAATCTACCTCAGCTAATACCCGTAATGACGGAATCTCAACTTCGATAGGCAGAACAACCTCCATCCCATAAACCAAGGAATACGGAGTTGCCGCAGTAGAAGTTCGAATTGAAGTCCGGTAGCCCCAAAGTGCAATTGACAGCTTATCTGGCCAGTCCTTGTAGGTTTCCACCATCTTCTGCAGAATGTGCTTGATGTTCTTGTTGGCGGCCTCAACTACTCTGTTGGTTTGCGGCTGATATGTAGATGACTTATGAAAAGCCACATTGTACTTCTCCAGTAAGTCGATCACCTCCATCTTGAAGTGGGAACCATTATCCGAAATAATCTCATTCGGGACCCCATAATGACAAATAATGTTATTCCTAATGAACTTAGCAACGTGCGACGCCTTCAACATAGTGTAAGATTGGGCCTCAACCCACTTCATGAAGTAGTCTATCGCTACCAGAATGTACTCATGCCCGTTGGACCCCTTCGGAGTGACAACCCCAATTACATCAATCCCTCAGACTGAAAACGACAATGGCGAAGTCATGCTGTACAGTTTCGACGATGGAATGTTCATGCAGTTTGCATGGATCAGACATTTGTGGCATCACCGGACAAAGCCAATACAATCCTCTTCCATGGTTGACCAGTAATAACCCTGTCTAAGGATTTTTCAGGCTAGCATCACCCCACTCATGTACACTCTGCACTCTCCTCCATGGATGGCCTCCATCAGGTGCTTGGACTCTTCAACATCAATACACAGTTTATGTATCCCGAGATGACCCCTCTTGTACAGGTTACCCCCACAAATGATGAATTAAGCAGCCATTCTTCGAATTGTCCTCTTGTCTTTGGCATTTGCCCCTGGTGGATACACCTCATTTTCCAAGAAGTTCCAGATGTCGTAATACCAAGGGTTTTGATCTTGTACCTCATCTATGGCAGCAATCAGCTCATAGGCTGGCACAAATTTATGTTCAATGATGATCGGACGCATCTGGACTCCGAAAGGGATGTCTATCATATAAGATAGAGTTGTTAATTAATCAATGAACCTGTTGTTCTCTCTTAACAGATGAGCGAAGTTCAGCTTCTCAAACGGAGGAATCAGAACGTCCAAGGTCTGGTGATAGATTCTCATCTTTTCTTCTTTAACTTTCCAATCTCCTTTAGCTTGAGATACAACAAGGTTCGAGTCCCAGATGACATCCAACCGTTTTGCCCCTAGTTCCAGGGCGGCTTCTAGTCCAGCAATACATGCCTCATATTCTGCCTCATTGTTCGACACTTTGAACTGGAGTTTGAATGCTAAGGGTATGCGAGAATTGTCGGGTCCTATCAGCAACACCCCTATCCCATACCCGTATTGGTTTGACGCTCCGTCAAAGTCCATCGTCCAAGTCTCTTCTTCAACATGCAAAATGGCCTCGTCTGGGAACAAATATTCAACTGCTTCATCTCCCTCCACTGGGTGGTTGGCTAGGAACTCCGCTACCGCTCTCCCTTTTACTGACTTGTACGTCGTGTACTTCAGATCAAATTCGGAAAGTAGAAGCAACCAACGGGCTGGCCTACCCGTAAGAGCTGGTTTCTCAAAAAGATATTTGATGGGATCTAATCTCGACACCAATATTACAGAGTGAGCTAACAGGTAGTGCATCAACTTCCTGGTAGCCCATACCAAGGCCAGACAAGCCTTCTCCAGCGGAGTGTAGCGGGTCGCGTAATCCAGCATTTTCTTGCTCAGGTAGTAGATAGCCTTCTCCACTTTGTCCTCGGACTCTTGTGCAAGCATGCAGCCTATTGTAGTTTCAGTCACTTATAGGTACAGAATCAACGGTTTCCCCGGCTCAGGCAGTGACAACACAGGTGGGTTCTGTAAATATTGCTTGATCTGCTCAAAAGCTACTTGGCATCGGTCATCCCATTGGAACTTCTTTCCTTTCTTCAGGAGACCAAAGAGTGGTTCACAAGTCAAGGTTAATTTTGCAATAAACCGTCTTATGAATTACACTTTACCTATAAAGCCTCGCACCTCCTTTTTAGTCCTCGGTGGTGGCATTTCTAAGATGGCCTTGATTTTGGAAGGATCGACCTCGATACCCCTTTGTGTGATCAAGAACCCCAGCATTTTCCCTACTGTAACACCAAATATATATTTTTGAGGATTCAGTCGCAACCAATACTCTCTGATCTGTTGGAAGAATTTCTGCAAGGCGGTGTAGTGGCCCTCTCTTTCATAGGACTTGACAATCTTGTCATCCACGTACACCTCAACCTTTTTATGGATCATATCGTGCAAAATTGTAGTCGCGGCCTATTGATACGTAGCCTCAGCATTCTTCAGCCCAAACAGCATCAGCCTATAATAATAGGTTCCCTACGGGGTCGTGAAAGCAGTCTTCTTCCTGTCTTCGGGTGCTATCAAAATCTGATTGTAGCCTAAAAACCCATCCATGAATGAGAGCAGCGCATGCCCAGCAGTAAAGTCCACTAATTTGTTGATATGCAGCAGAGGAAAGTCATCCTTCGGACTGGCTTTTGTTCAAATCCCTGAAGTCCACACATACCCGGATTCTGCCATCCTTCTTCGGCATCGGAACTATATTGGCCAACCAAGTAGGGTATTCAGACACCAACAGGAACCCTGCATCAATCTACTTAGTGACCTCTTTTTTAATCTTCAGTGCCTAGTCTAGGCGGATCCTTCTGAGCTTCTACTTAACAAGTTGGGCCTCTGGGTCAAGAGGGATCCGGTGCTATACAATCTCAGGATCGATTCCAGGCATCTTTTCGTCAGACCACGCGAAAACATCTTTGAAATCTTTTAATAAAGCGACTAAGCATTCGCGCTTCTCCGAAGACAACGTGGACCCGATCTGGACCAGTCGCGGGTCCTTCTCAGTACCAACATTAATTATGGTGATTTCATCAACCAAAGGTTTTACAAACCTCTCCTACTCTTGATCAATCAAACGTTGTAAAATCGGAGGAATTTCTTCCTCGTCGTTTTCATCAAAATTTTGAAAGTCTTGATTAATGCAATAAATTAAGGGCACAGAAAAGTACTCGGAAGCCACAGTCATACCATTCTCATTAATAACATCCAGTTTGCTTGATTCCTCTGTTACAACAGACTCAAAGGAAAGAGAAAAAGACGACCTGGATAGGACAGTGGCATCCGGGTTATCACCCCCAAGAATACCGGACTCAGACTCAGACGAGCTAGAACCTAATTTCGACTCCACAGACTCAGTGGAATGAGACTCTGGCTCACTACCTAACCCGGTGCTGCTCAATAAAAAACCCTCCTCGTATTGCCAGTTGAGGGAGGTTGCGATGGATGCATCAAGAATGCCTGAAGATGGACCCACAGCCGGTTCATTCCCGATCATGGAAACTGAGAAGTTATCCCCCAAGCACTTCAGTACAATCTGAGGATCTGAGAGTAAACAAGCCAGCGCTACCCCAATCTCAATTTTTGTGCTCTCGGAATCCTCCTCCTTGCACTGCTCAGCCTCAGCTGGTGGGTCTATCAGCTCTTCGGCAACTTCATCCCTGGATAATTGAAAGTCAAAGAAAATCTCAAACCCTGGCACGTGCCGCCTCTTTGTATTTTGCCATGGCTTCGGAAAGCCGCAGAATGGGAAGTCTTCCCCCTCCCGGACAAAGCATCCGTTCAGGGTCCCCTGGATAGGTCGGTGCACCAACTCATAATGCTTCCCGGCCTGCTTTGCCCTGGCTCTTTCGGCCACCTCTTTTCCTTTCCTTGCCCAATCCTCTTTGGTAGGCAGATAACCTAAGCCAAAGGTATATGGGTTATGTGGCAATTCTGCCGATGCTGCAATGCCTTTCCGGCCACTTCACCCTAATCCCATCCTGGGGATGTGCTGAAGCTTGTTCATAAGGTAAACAGACTGTGCACTGACGTATAGCTCCTCATCAACAGCTAGCATATCTTGTACAACCCGGGCCTCAGCTAGTGTGAATCCTGATAGAAATACATCTTCCGCGCCATGCTCATTCTCCAGAACTAGTGTAGAAACCTCTGGCGGCGGATGTATTGAAGAATTCCCAAAAACGATTGACACCCCCTTCCCGTGGGGGTACTTCAGCATTTGGTGCAGGGTGGAAGAGACGACTTTCACTTGGTGCAGCCACGGTCGCCCAAGGAATAGATTGAAGGTTGCGGGAACGTCCAAGACATGAAAATCAATATCTTGTTGCCCTGGACCAACCTGAGTCCGAATCAGTAAAGTCCCCATCACCTCTAGGTTGGTATTATCATAAGCCCGTATCACCTAGGCCGTAGGCACAAAATCCGCGGGCTTCAACCCGATAGCATATGTCGTTCTCGATGGACACACATTGATAGCAGATCCTGTGTCAACAAGGACTACCGGTATCCATTTCTCTCTACACTCGATAGAGATATAGAGCGGTTTGTTATGATCTGAGCCCTCAAGCGACAGTTCCTTGTCAGTGAAGGTCAATGTCGGGGAAGCTCCTCCAGGGAAAACCAACCCTACCAACTGCTCCGAAGTTGTGTCGATTGAAAGCTTGGCCCTGTCCATTGTAGAAATGACGACCTGCCTGTGAACTCTTGAGGCCATAAGTAGTCCCCAGATGGAGATCTCTACTGGAATTTTCTTAAGCTGTTTTAGTACAACCTCCTCCTCCAACAGTTTTTCTTTTTTCCTCTCCGCTTCTTTATCCTTCCCGGACGCCTCTAGCTGGTCTAAGTGTTGGGTCTTGAAATACCGCCCACTCTTGGTCATATGGTCAACCTCCTCAGCGTACCAGATGTCATCCAATTGGTTCTGCCCCCAATCTTCGTTAGTGTGGGCAAGACGTAAGTCGTCGTCTTCCCACCACATCCCGTCGGCAACTGACAGACAACTGTCTGGTTCTGTTGTGACTGTCCCTGTTCCCATAGCACGTTCTGTCCCCTCAGGGGCCTTGGCCTTCCTAGCCCTCTCAAGATCTTCGATATTTTTCTGCTCAAATCTCTTCAATGCAGCCTTGTGTTCGGCATCTGCTGTAGATAAACTGCCCGGTTCTCAAGCATAATTCTTCACACCGGTGCTCTCCGGTGATGCTTCCTGATTCTTGGCCATTCCAACCACTGTTGATGTCTCCATTTCTGATGGCCCCTGTACTGGCTAAGGCTCTTCAATAACATCTGGCTGGTCACTGAGCCACCCTATATTCTCTGCGGATCCATCCAAGTTGAACCAGTTGATGTTCACATCCCCTAAGTCCTGCTCTTCAAAGAACTGCATGTCTTCTTCTAGCTTTGCTAGGTCATCTAACCCTGACTAGGTCCAACTTCCTGAACCACACTGATCTCTGCCCCAACTGGTAACTCTACCCACAGCTTAGCCTGATTTGTTGATGTGATATAACCACTCGGGTTGTGCGCAAAGCTCGCAGAACCCTCAGGCTCTGAATCAACATTCTCATCTGCCTCCAAAGTCATCCCAGTTCTGTCTTCGACAGTCACCACCACCGGTTCAGGTTGGGTTTGGAAGGTGCTCAACATACACTAGTCCGTGCTATCTGGAATGAACACCTCAGGCTTGGGTAGGTGGGAGGTTGTAATGTATACGCTCAGGTCATATGGAATGGCCACGGTTTGGATCAGGTTGATGTGTTTGGGTGGTGGAGCTTGGTTTTGTGGTGGGAGTGGTTGGTGGTGACATTGGGCTTCTCTGGAAGCGCAATCACCTTATTGTCAATAAGATCTTGGATCTCATGACGCAGTCTATAGCACTGGTCGGTGTCGTGACCGTGTTGTTTGTGAAAGGCACAGTATTTAGCCGGGTTATGGGAGGAAGGAAGTTTGTCTGGTAATGGTTGCGGCTCCAGGGACTTCATATGCCCTTTCTTGATTAAGACCATCAGGGTCATTGACAGAGACATGTATAGTGGGGTGAAGGTTCTCTGGCCTCAGGGTGGATATCTGGCTGTTTGTGAGCTAGTTCTGGACGCACCGGTGAAGGGTGTGGCTATAAGTGTTTTTGGAGTGGTGGCGGTGACCATGCCCACATCGGAAGTTCTGGCAGCTGCAGCATTGCTCGTGCCTGTATTCGAATTGTGTGTAAATGCCCTATTGGGCTGCTCTCTCTCGTGGTCAATGAGACCCTGCTTCATGGCGTCCTCAATATGTACCCCAATCTCGTGTAAATTCGCAAAGGTGGGAAGGGGTAAGACGATCATTGTTTGTATCAACTTGGGTTGGAGGTTGTGCACAACCATCCGTATCTGATCCTTCTCGACCAGCCTGGTGGTCATCATAGAAGCTTTGGCACTCCAACAGGTTACAAAGTTGGAGAAGCCCTCTTTTAGCTCTTGCCTCGTTGTCTCGAGATCACGAGTTATGATCTCGATCTGCGTGTTGTAGGAGTATTGAGCTATAAAGGCCTCAGTCATTTCTTCCTAACTTCTCTTGACAAAGTCCTCCAGCTTTGCGTAACAAATAGCCGCAACAGCCGACAGACTCTGGTCGAAGAGGGAAAGCTTTTGTAATCTGGAGAGGCCCATTGGCCTTAGGATATCTGAGAACAACCGTAGGTGTACCATGGGATCCCCAGAATCGTCAAAACGGTCTATATGCGGCATCTTGAACTGGTCCGGAAAAATCACCGCCAAATTGGTGTATCCATCCTCTTTGTCCGGAATGGAATTAACGCCTTGAGCCTTTTTGACCAACTTTTCTAACTTGCTCACTTTCAGCGTTGTTGGATCCACCTCGAACTCAAACGGTGTGTCCACTAGATTAGCTGATGCTTTGGACAACTGAGGTAGGATTGGGGATGGAACTGGCCCCGTTGGGACGTCCGTATTCTCCTGGACGTTTGCAGTTTCCCCGAGTGTTAGAACTCTAAGTGGGGGAGGGGGTGGATGTGAAGCAGATGCTCCAGCTTGTTGTGGTTGCTGCTGTTGTTGTGGTTATTGCTGTTGCTGAAGCCTGGCAATCAGTTCTGTCTGTTGAGCCACAACCTTTGCCTGACGCGCGACAAACTCTGCCTGGCGGGCAGTATCCCATTGCATGGCTTGCATAGTCTCTTGGAGCTGATGCATCATGTCCTCCATACTTTCCATAAGGTGCTGATCTAACTGAACAACAGATGTATCTCTCTCTACGGTAGAAATGGAAACCTCAGCCCGACTACTCACTGGCGGGGTGGATAAGGACCACTAATCTAGTAATCACTGTACTGATGAGCTACTGTAGACATCCCATTTTTGACAAACCTTAAGACTCAGACGTCATCGAATGAGCGCTCAGTGATAGTGCATGTTGTGCTTGTTTCGAGTTTTTCTAGTTTTGGCTGAGAGCCTTGCCTCCAGGCCTCTAAACTCTTTGTGCTTTGGCTCGGTTTGCGGACCGAACCTTGTTTCCCTTCCCTGGCGGGAGGGAGAGGTCTTGCAGACCACCTCGTTGTGGTCGTAGACCCCTTTTCTCGCTTGGAGACTAGTTTTCGATTTTTGGAGCCTTCGGCCGCGTGCCTTGACTCGGGACCACTTAACGTTCTCCGTTTGGCGTGGTTTTTGAACCAGACCTTGTTGCCTCTACCTAGAGAGACACTGTGATCTGGGAGACCACTTTTGTGGTCATAAACCACTTTTGATGCTCATAGACTAGTTTTCGAGGCTTTCGGCTGAGCGCCTTGCCTCCCAAACTTTCATCTTGCATCCTTTTTGGTTTTTTTTTTTTTTTTTTTTTTTTGTTACAAACCTTGTTTTCCTTGTTTGGAAGGTGGTAAAAGGGTGGGAGACCAGTTCTTCCCCTTGGAGACCACTTTTCTTCTCGCCAGCCAGTTTTCTGGTCAGCCAACTGGTCTCCTTGGTCTTTGGGCCATCTTTTATGGTCAGCTACCAGACCACTGCATTGTTTTCATGCTTTAGACTCTCTCCCACCATGGCCGACCAGTTTTGATCTTGGGAGACCACTTGTGGTGGTCGGCCGACCACTTCAAGTAGCTAGCCGACCACTTCAAATGGTCAGCTGCTTTTCTTCACCTTTTTGGAGATATTTTTAGTCTAGTTGTGCTAGCTGGAAGGCACCAGAACCATCCTCCGTACACGTGGCCTAGAACCCTAAGCTTGTCTAACAAGCTTGAGCTTTGTTCTCTATAAAGGAGAACGTCCTCCCTCATGCCTTAGGTTCATTTTTTGGTGGCTGGAGCTGTATATACACATTTGTATCTATCTTGCACCTTTGCTTCATTTTTGTGCCTTAAAAGTGTAGTTCTACCACACTTTAACACACAAACACACACTCAAACGCCATACTCGTGGAGCTGAGGTCCCGTGAAGTTGTTTTTGAAATTTTTGGACTGGTTTTGGTACAAAAAGTGTGTTGGAGTTGCAGTCTTGAAGGAGTTCATCAAGGGTGAGTTTCTAACCCTTTAAACCCTCATCTTTGCTTACGTTTTTAGACCCATTTTCATGCTGATTTAAGCTTAACTCTTAACTGCAAAAAGTTCTGTTTTCCAGCCCTTAACATGTTTGTTTAAGGTCACTTTTTTGTTGGGGGTGGTCTACCCCATCTTAGGCCTTGTTAGGCCTTGTTTTGAGCCATCCATTTTGGCTCTTGTTCTAGCCTTTGCATGACCTTTCTACCACTGAAATCCAGAGGATTTTCAATGGTGGAATGGTGGTTTTGGGGTCTTAAATAGGAGAGGGTCATCCCCTCTCCTTGTATCTTATTTACTTGCTTCATATGCCTCATGTTTGAGAATGTTTATTAAGCTTGTGTTGGCTTATTCTTAGCATGTATTTGGTGTTATTTTGGGATGGCATACCACTATTTTTGGTTTCTTTGATCACCTCATGCATGCTTAATAAACTTGTAGTATAAATTTCATAAACTAGTCTTGTATGCTTCATGAAGTAGCATGTCTTTCTAGCTTATGTTGACTCAATTTCAGTAGATTTTTGGTGCTGTTTTAGCATGCCCAGAGTCTGTTTTGGGTGCATTTGATGGCCCCTTGCATGCTCCATGCACTTGTAGTGAAATTCCATGAAGTAGCCTCATGTGTACCATGCTTTAGACTATCATTCTAGCATGATTTTGGCTTAACTCTAAGAAGCTTTTGTCCATTTTGTTGCATGCTTTAGCTCTGATTTGTGTTGTTTTAGTTGTACATGCCATGCTTTGTATAGCTATAGTGCATTCTAGCTTGTTAGCTTTGTGTATCAAGTCTACTAGCATGCATTGCTTGGCCATTTTGAATGATTTGGCATCATTTCATATGTGATTTCAGTCCATGTAGTGTGACCATACACTCACTTTTGTTACTCATTCAATGCGTTGGAGGGTTTGCCCTTTATGCCTTAAACATGAATCATTGCGTATGCCTTCATGCCTAAGCTTGCGAGCTATCATTTCAGTATGTTTTTGGAGTTATTTTTCCATTATATAACTCTGATTTTTGTTGGTAAAACCATCTCATGCTTGGTCTTCGTAGGTGTAGTGTAATCCACCTTATTTGCCTTGCATTCATCATGCCTTATGCCCTTCATGCTAGCTTATTTTGGCTTCATTCCATACATGTTTTAGTATCATTTTGACATGTTCTAGGACTATTTTGGGTTGCCTCAACCATATGCTTCATGTTTGGTATAGCTATAGTGTAAGTGCCTATTATAGTTTCAAGTTTTGAGCACCATAGCATGTTTCATTTGTGTTGTGTACATGATTTAGCATCACTTAACATGACATTTCAGAGCATGTAGCATTCCCATATTCCCACTTCATTCACTCTTTAAGGGCCTTTGAGGGTTGTGCATTTGTTGCCTTGTTTGTGGCCATCTTGCCTAGGTCCTTGAGCCATCATCTCAGCATGTTTTGGTCTTTGTTTAGACCTATTTGAGCTCTGTCCATGATTGGTTCATGCATTTGTGCCATTGTAGACACCCCATTTTTGACCGTCCTCAAGACTTGGACGTCACCATTGGAACACTTGGTGATTACCCTTGTTTGTGTTCGTTTGGAGTTCCCGGAGGTCTCGGCTACGCGCCTTGCCTCAGGATCTCCGAACTTGACTGTTTAGTGTCTGGTTTTGCACCAAACACTTGTGTTTTGCCTTGGAGGGGCAGGGAATGCCTTGTGAGGCATCCCCACACATCACCAGCCATGGCCAGAGGCCACCGGCTGGTGTTTTGCTGCCATCGGCAATCTATATTGCCGGTCGGCATTCTTTGTTGCCGGTCAGCACTCCCTTTTGCCAAAATGGCATTTTTGGGCAGCCGACTACTGTTTATCTTCTTTTGCAGATATTTTATTACAGCTGTCTTACATTTGGCTCCCCTTCATACACGTGTATGGAGGGATCTCTCTCTTTAGAAGCTTGTCTTGTAAGCTTTACAAGACAATATGCTCTATAAGAGGAGCCCTCCTCTCCCTTGCTTAGGGTGAGACACTTTAGAGATTTTAGACAGCCATATTAGGGTTTTGAGTTCTAGGGTTAGGATTGATACATATCCTATCTCTATATCTCCCTCTTGTGTGTGTTTAAGTGTGTTTGTGTCTTACTATTGCACACAAACACATAGTGTTTCACCTGCACTTAGCTACTGAGGTTCTAAGAGGTTGGTTTTGAGGTTTTGGAGCTGGTTTCAACCTAAAAGAGGCTGCTAGTCCACCATTGTTGAAGGGGTCTTCAAGGGTAAGAAACTAGTCCATTTATTCCCCATTTTTGCATTGTATTTTTACCTATCTTAAAATTATTTTTGAGCTTAGTGTATAATATAAAAAAGTTCTGTTTTTAGGCCCTCTAAATAGTTTGTTTAGAGTGTTTTGTGGTTTGGAGGTGTTTGACCCCTCTTAGGCCTTGAAAGGCCACATTTTGTGCTATTTTGAGTGAAATCCGGGACCTTGGTGTTTGGGCCTCCTCACCACTGAAATCTTGAGGGATTCCAAAGGTGAGGATGGTGCCTTGAGGTCCCAAGAAGGAGAGGGCCATCCCCTCTCCTTGTTGTCCTTGAAATAGACCATTTTTGGCCTCTTTAGGGAGCACCTAGCGAAGCTTCATGTTGACCATGCCTTGGCTATTTTTTGTGCCTATTATATCATAATATGCCTCTATTTATTGTTGGTTTTGGTACACCATGCATGCTTAGCATACCTACCTTGTAATGCCATGTTTAGGCCTTAACATGCCTTAGGTTGTAAACCTTTGTTCAAGCTTGTTTTAGGTCTAGTTTTGTGAAGCTTCTATGTTTATTTTACCATGCTAGAGGTCTGTCCATAGTTGTTTTGGTCGGCCACGACATGCATTGCATAGCCCCTTTGCATTTTTGGCTTGTTGGCCTTAAGTGTGTGAATGTATAGCATGCATCCTTGCCTTAATTGAGTGGGTTGGGACCATTTGTCATGTAATTTCAGTCCCTTTGACATGCTTGTATGCTTGCCTTGGACACCTCTTTAATGCTTTGAAAGCTTGTGTAGCATGTTCCATGTTTTGGCCATTGTACATGCCCTTGAATTTGAGCCACTTAGATGTCATCTAAGAGTCCCCTTTGCATGGTCTAGGTCTGCCTTGGACCTGTTTTAAGCCCTCTTGGCCTTGTGAGGCTTGGTTGGCTTAGCCATGGTTTAAGTCCCTTTGACTCGCTTCAAGAACTTAGGCCATTTATCGCATGCTTAGTATATTTTGTTTGCTTGGTTTGGCACCATCTTTACATGATTTTCAATGCTTACCTTGCATGCCATATGTCCATGATTACCGTCTTTCAAATGTGTTTGAGAGTAGTCCCATTTGTGCCTAAGTGTTGGCCCCTTTAACATGTGCATGTGTGTATGTGTTAGTCCTTTATTTTGGTCACTTTGGCCACTATTTTGGGCCTTATTAGAGTTGCCCAAATCATGTTTAAGTCCATTATTTGTTTGCTCGCATGCATGTTTGTTTGCATGTTTGCATGTGCCTCTTGCATTTCCATGTTGCATCCTTAGCTTGTATGCCTAGGTTGCATTACATTTAGCATGCTTGTCTTGCTCCTTGATCTAGTGATAGGAATTGGACTTTGGTTTGTTGATTTGCATTGCATTTGACATCAAAATGTGCACACTTGGTCCTTTGGGCCATCACGCATGGAAATGCGCGATTGATGGTCCGAGAACCAAGGAGCATGTCCTTTTGAGTCATTAACATGATAAGGGACATGATTGGTGCATATATGCCTTGAATTGTATTGCCATGCTCTACCTTGCCCTCTGTTGCTGCCAATTGCAGATTCTGCAGGAACTTTCTGCCGACCGGCAGTGATAAGTGCCGACCGGCAATCCTCCCTCTACCGATAGCTTCACCAATGGCCGGTGATTACATCCCACTGCCGGTGGGCATTCTACCCAACCGATGGCATTCCCCAGTATCCAGGAAAGCAATCCTGAGGTTTTGGCAGCCTCCAGAGGAGTAAAGAAAGGAAAACAGAGGCAGCCTATGCATGGCGGCGCACTTCAGAGCAAGACCCGAGCACGCATCTCATCGAGCTCTCTTCCCGGGGCGGTTTACTGTTTTTCCTAGCTTAGTTAGTTTGTTAGCTAATTAGGCAATTTGTAATAATTAATTAGCTTGTAGGTTAATTATCTGTAATATTTATTTGGTCCCTCCGAGCGGGGGTGAATCTGTAATAAGTGTGGGTGAGTGTGTGAATGTCTTCCAACCCCCACTTCTTTCTTCCCTTTTATTTACCTGCTTATGATGGTAGATTAGGGCATGTTTAAAATTAGCATACCTTATGCAATGCATGCGTGCATTCATATATTTGCCTTGCATGCACCAGGCTCGGCACATCATTCTAACTGCATTTGTACTTCAATTTCAAATTGAATATGTGATAGTTGTAGCATTTCACATGCCATGTTTAGGTTAGCCGAGCCTACTCTAATTGCATCCTATATGTGCTGCATTAGCCACTTTAACATGAACTAAGATCACGCATGTTTGCTAACTGGTTTATTGTTTTGGCATGGAGTACGATGTAAGTATTTATGCTTTAGCATACCGTATGCGTGTGAATGCTATTATGACAGCATGTTTACCATGTGGCTAGATGCTTATGTGATAAACTGTTTGAATGCCTGTGGGTGAAGGTTGGGTTGCTTGAGTTGGAAACACTCGTTGAAATCCGAGTTTTAGCCTACTTGCGAGTAGCAAATTCCAAAACATTTTTCCGAGACAAACGGATATGCAATGCTTATTTCCAAATTAGGCGATCTAGTCTATACTTGTTTGCTGCGCGCATAACATAGTAATGCTAGGCTAATAATTGGTTTAAGAACACATAATGTTTTCAAAAATGGATATCACGGTTAGTAGAGGCTGATCTTCGGATCGGGCGAGAGGGGGTGCTCATAGCTGACCTTCCCCAATCGTACCCTAGCTCCCGAGCCGAGGCAACTCTGGTGATGACGGACGTGTGGCCTTCGGCACCGAGTCATGGTTTCCTAAATTCCCCATAAAAAAATATTTAGGTGGCGACTTTGTATCTGGCAAAGCAGTCCATGTTTGGCACTTCTTTTCAAAAATCTGTTTCTCAAAACGATTTGCCAGATTTGGGCTCTTTGGTTCAAGATTAAGAACCGTGACACAAATCGAGTCCGAGCTGCAGTGACCCCAAATGAACAGAACGGGACTCACCCTCCCGGGGCGTTCGGGGACGTCTGTAGTTTCTGGCGACTCTGCTGGGGACTTAGAGAGCTTGACTCGAACTCGTGATATCCTATTTTGATTTCATTTACGTGTCTCTTTGCATTGCATGTGAATTGGTGCGCCTAGGAGCACAGTGTTTGCCATCTGCCATTCCTGAACGGTTTGCCGGAGGCTTGTCTTGTCAAGGCATGACCACAAGGCTGACCGGTTATGGGCTCTGACGGTATGGGAACACAAACCCTGGTTTTACCGGGGCACCCTTTTCGACCATTCAACCTAGTACATATTCGGATCCATAGTGACCATTCCAAGTTAGGACAGGCTACTTACCCGATTATAGGTTGTTTGAAACCATTGCGTGCGTAGTGAAACCCTAGCTCCTGACAAAATAGGACAGGGAAACCCTACCCTAACATAGGGGTGTTTTGGCTCTCTTTACTTGCTATGTGCTTTTAGAATGTATCTCTACAGGAAAGTACATATCAGTTTGCAAGTTTGAGTATCAGACCTGAGGACACCAATATCAGTGTCAGTTATGAGAATCAGTTATCTGCGGGTATCAGGTTCAGTTTTTGGGGGCAGTGATTTCTAGGAACAGTGATCAGTAGTAGAGTACAGTTGTTCAGCTATACCCGTGTTTGATCTGTTTGGGCTGAAATGCTGTTTGTTGTCTCTTTCAGATCGGACAGCTGGTACAGAATAGCTAGTGCTCCCCCTTGCTGAGGCAAGACTTATGATGACGCAGAATTCGGAAGAGATCGTGATTATGACGGCTGCAATGGAGCAGGGGATCACTCTGCAAGGTGAGACCAATACTGATATGCCACATCCACCCAGGTCGCCTGTTGCGCACCCGGTTTGGGCCCCCCAGCTATACCAGGCTCGCGAGCCTACTACATTTGAACTAATGGGGATGATAGGTGATCTCCAGAGGTCTGTGGCAGATCTCGCCTACGGGATGTCGGCTTCACCACCAGCGGCACCATATGCCGGGAGTTTTGTACCCCAGGAACCCCCGTTGTTTGGGCGAATTGTGATTGAACTTAGCAAACCGGAGATGGCCTCCAGCTATGGTAATGACATATCAACATGAACCCAAACCCTCGATCAGGCTGAGGCCAGAGGAAAAGACAAAATGAAGGCGGATGCCGATCCCATTGAACAACTGCTACGGGCAGTCGAGGCTTTGAAAGCCGGGGGGATGAATGAGCAACAGGTATCCGCAGTTGTGGCAAAAACTATGGAGGATGCTTTCCCCACTCCACCTGAGGGTAGTTCAAGTCAGTCGAAAAATCGGGATGGGCCCCGTCATGCCAGAACAGTTCCTCCTATTCCCGTCCCTGCACCTGGGAAAGATCAGAAAGCTAAGGTGGCGCCTGTCGACCCTTTCGCTTGTGCGGCTAGTAAGAGCGCTCAGACTCCAAAGTACCTGCCCCGGGGGCGCAGGACCTTTCATGCTCTCTACATGCCTTTGTCTAAGGCACTTCAGATCCTTGCCGAGAGGGGACACCTTAAACCCTTGGAGCCTCGGTCTCTCCCGAAAAATCTCCCCGTTACGCATGATGCTGCTCAGTACTACGCGTACCACCAGTAGACAGGCCATGCTACCGACAATTGCTTCCGCCTCCGTCATGGGGTCCAAGATTTGATTGACAACGAGGTTATCCTCCCGCCCACCTCAGCCAAGTCCGTTACCACCCAGTTATTGGATTTTGAGGACATAGATACTGCAAGTATGTAATCAGAAAGTGAACCACTTACGGGCGGCATCCGGTATATTTTGAATGTGGCGTCTAGCACGCATTTTTGAGCATCTGTGAACGCTATCTTTGTAAATTCTGGTTCGGGTATCGAGTCAGTCTTTTGTTTTGAGTCTGTCTCTTTGTCTTGAGTCAGTCTTTTTGCTTAAGGGTCTGTCTTGTTGTAGCGAGTCAGTCCCTTTTGTATAGAATACTAGGTGATTCCGGGGTTGTTGCCTCGAACACCATTTTGTCTTGTAATTACCCGTCTTTGTTTTTGAGTCTGTTCCTGTAGAAGGGCCAGTTATAACAACAAATCTGAATGAAACAGCTGTTGCTATCTCACTTTCATGCATGCTTTCAGTATAAGTGCTAGAGAATTTGATTGGGCTGACAGTACATCTCGCCTGCTCTCCTGCACGCCAAACTCATTGCATTAACCTATGTTTTTCAAAAAAAAACCCCTTTTGAACACTGCGGTGATAAAAACGAAGAGGAAGGAATTCCTCGGGTTTTGCAAAACTTTGATCAAATTGAGAGAAAGAGAGGCATGCTAAGCCTTTTAATGAATGAAATCATGCTTGTCGGCGTGAGTACTGAGAAGGATCTTGGCTTGATCCAGATTGGTTCCACACTATCTTCGGCACGAGCGATTCGTCGCTTTCTTAAAAACTTTCAAAAACAAAGATTTTACACGGCCTTGTGAAGACCTGTGTGGAATTGCTCTTGAGATCGCGCAGCCTAGGATCGCTCTCAGCCTCAAGATTCGACCTGTTTGTTTTGAACCACGGACTCATCCGGAACATTCAACGGTCAACTGTCGGAGAAGGCCCGCGTGGCCAGATCAGAAGCAGCCCTCGAACAAGAGGCACCAAAGCCGAATCAAAAAGATTAGATCTCACCAAAAGAAGCTCGTGGAGCAATCATGATGGATTCTTCCGCAAATCAATGCAACAACCGTTCTCCTAGACACAGAGAGGCTTCAACTTCAAAAACCATTTGGCATGGACTTGTTACACTTTTACCCTTTGAGAGGCTCACTGGGCCGAAAACCCGGAAGGGCGACCCAGGCAAAAGTTAGAGCAAGAGAAAAATACAAAAAAACGGAAGCAAAAGCAAAAAATGCAAAAGAAAAGAGCAAAAAAAAAAATGCAAAAGAAAAAAAGAAAAAAAAAGGAATGAAAAGATATGAAAATTGAAAAAGAGAAATAAAAAAGAAGCTCGCAAGGTCGAAAACCCGCATCGGCGTCTTGGCAAAAGTTAGAGCCTGAAAAGTGAAGGTTAAAATACCCGAGTGTACCTTAACCTGAACTACGTAAGGCTTGATTCCCATGTTTGGGATACGTAGGCAACTTCTTCATGAAGTCTAGCCCCCAACGCTTTCATAGCGTCTCAGTCCATGCAATGGTTTCGATTTCATCCCAAAGTCCAGTCGCCAACACCTTCCAAGGCGACTGTGTCCATATATTTGTTGTGACCGTCTTCATCATCTCCGTGTCCAAGAGCTCGACCACCGCCAATGAAGACTGTTTGCGGACTGCTGCGGCACCATCCAAACAAGGGGTAACTTTCCGTTGCCATGAGTCGCCGTTCAAACCAGGGGCAACTTTCCGTTGGCATCGACCCCTTTTAAGCCAGGGGCAATTTTCCATTGCCTCCGATCCGAGGTGGCGCATCTCAAAGAGTAAGTTCCATGCTCGTTGAGCATTGACTGTTTGCAAAATAGTTTTTGAAAATTTTTACTGAGGTTGACTATTTTCTCAAAAACTGTTCCATTTTCCAAAACTAGACCTTTTTTCTTGGACCCAAAAAGGAAAATTTCAGTGCTTGCAGCCTGACTTGCATGGTTTTCAAATCAAGAGTCGAACAAGTACGTTAATCCGACTCTCATCTTGATCAAAACTGTTTTAGTAGAAAGCAAAAACAAAAAATGGTCAAAGTGATGAACTAAGGGCACAGTTGAGCCAGGCGTTCTGTCTCCCCCCCCCCCGTCGTCAACATACTTGAAGAGCACTCTGCTCGCCAGAAGAAATAGCTGTGAGCTAACGGTGTTGAACATGAACCCACACCTTTCTCTTTATCCATCAATCACCCCGGGGAGGGATGAAAAATGAGAGAATGAAGAATAGAGAGGTGTAAGTTGAGAGAAAAGTGAGGAAAAAGGGTTTTGAGAGAAAAAAAATCGAGCTTGAGTGCTAGAGTGATGTGAGAATCACAAATGAACAGGGGAAACGATACCCAGAGAAACTGGACTCCCGTGATCAGAGGTCCCCCGTCTCGTTAACGGCGTCTGTATGTCGTGTCTTTTTTGTTGTTTACCTCAACCTTATCTTTAGGTCTTTTTCCGAGCGGTCTCGTTATGTATGTCGTTGACCTCTGTTGTTTGAGTCCTACCCGTTGGTTTCAGTTTATAGGCTGATACCAGTTTGAAAACCCTTATTTAATTCAAAATCATGTTATACTCGAATGCGGATGCCAATTCTCTATACTTTGGCGTGGCTCACTCCGAACCAGTCATCTTTTGAGCTCACGTCTGCAGATTAGGGCCGTTGCACTTGGATTGCGGTGCAGAATAAAACCGATATGCTGTGTTATGGGCTGTATGCAGATTATCCCAGCAGAGTAAGGGCGGGTCCAGAATCAGGCAGTGGGCTGGCTTGGGCATTTTGCTATGGCGTTTAGCTATCGATTATTAAGTGCAGTAGCGTCAATTTCAGACAACCAATCAATTTCAATTTACTTGAGATGTAATATGGTGTGATGCAGATGCAAAGCATGAAATGTAAAGATATCAGATGTAACACTTTTTCAGATAAAAGCCTGTTTCATTTCATCATCTTTGCAAAGTACACCAAGTTTTTTGGAACAAAAAATCTTGCCTGCAGCAGTACAAGGTAATCTAACACCAACAAAAGGAAAAGTACAAAAAGAAGGAAAACAACAAAAATCTATATCCAATGTCAAGCGACTCCGAGGGGCCTCGGTCTACTCCAAAAAAAAAAAAAATAAAAAAAAAAAAAAAGACTGCCTTCCTGGACGAAGGTCCGGAACATCATCAGCATTCGTCGTCAGAGCCCGGCTAGTTGCGCCTCGTCCCTCCTCCGAGACTCGCCTCCGACTCTGCCTCCGCCTCCAACTCGTCATCATCATCATCCCTCGCAACAGGACGGACCCACGGAACTACTCCCGACATGAGTGTGCCCCGCCTTGGTGCGGGGGAATACTCTGCCCTCCTCATCTCTCCCTCGGGCGGGGACGGAAGGTCCAGCTGGAGCACCTCCTACCCGGGAATCTGGAAGGGAGGCTGAAAAAGTACATAAAAGGCAAATGTATCAGTATACTGTGGACAGTTTGACAGTGCAGAATGCAGTGTATGAGTACAGTGTGTGAATGCTGTGGACAATCTATCAGTGCAGAATGCAGCGCATGAGTACAGTGTGTGAATACTGTGGACAGTTTATCAGTGCAAAATGCAGCGTATGAGTACAGTGTGTGAATATTGTGGACAGTTTATCAGTGCAGAATGCAGTGTATGAGTACAATGTGTGAATGCCGTGAGCAGTTTATCAGTGCAGAGTACAGTACAGAATGCAGTGTATGCAATGTATCGGCCACGTGAGATCAGTGTGTTAGGTGTTGTGTCGTGCATCAGATTACGTGAATCAGCTTGTGAGCGATTTGAGGCCGTGATCAGAAGAACATATCGGAATGCTGTAGAGGGCCAGGAGGTCGAAGGTCCGCTGTAGCATCCCCATCATGGAGGTATTCAGCTCCATAGACTGTCGGGTCTACTCGGAAGACGCCTGCAAAAGTACAAGATATATCAGTATTCCGTGGATTATCAAACAAACTGAAATGAAATGCAGATGCAAGATGCAAAATGAAGTAATACATACCGGAGGCAAGTCAGGGATACCGGCTAACTCATGACCAGCCGGGGAAGGAGCAAAGGGGATCTGATAGGTTGCCCAATCCTGCCCTCTGTATGTCAGTAAGGCGGGCAGAGTAGGCCAACCGGTCCCCCGTCCTCCCTGAACTCCGCCCCTGCCACGGACTCGAGCCCTCCTCGATGCTCTTGCTCCAGTTCCCGCTCCTGCCCTAACTGCTGGCGCCATGGGCCTAGCTCTCTCAGCTCGACGGCCGCCGCTCAGAGATCGCATAATGTACGTCTGCACGTATTCTCGGTAGTCGCCGATGCCTCTGAAGCGGGTCGCCTCCCAGCCGATAGTATAATCGGCCATCTGCTCGGTAGTGAGTCTCTCGGTCTCCCTCATGTCCTCAGGAGGGTGAACCGGGACTATTTGCTCTGGTAACCCTAGGGTCTGGCGTAGGAAACGCTCACCCAGGTACCAAGTCTGACAGACCAGGCCCTCCAGTAAGATCCGGAAACGCGAGGTCTTCTCAGTACCGGCAAATCGGTCCCGAATCGTCGCCGGCAACGGTGCCCAAGGCTCCCACGTGATCTGAAACTGACATACAGTTTGTTATCTATCGCTATTGAAGTATGCAGTGAAAAGCAAAGCTGAGATAAATTCTGAAATAAAACATACCTCGGCAGGGGTGATAGTGTCGAAATAGCGGCGAAAGAAGCTAAATGTCTCTTGCGGCCTCCGCACGCATCTCCCGTCAAAGCGTCGCAAGAACGGGACGACGAGGGGGGTCTCCGTGACTGGCACGGGTGCAAGCCTGGGAAAGTAGGCGTACACCCACAACTGCAGAGAAAACATCAATATGACTATCAGATAAAGCAAAATACAGAATAAAGCAGAAATGGCAGAGCCGTGTGTTATGCAGTGTATTATGTACAGTGTACAATGTGAGCAGTGTACAGTCAGTGTAAAGCAGAGTGTATGTGTGTGCCGCGTGTGCAGTATACAGTTAGTGAAAAGCAGACTACAGTATGTGCAATACAGAATACAGTACAAAGTACAGAAGATAGAAAAGCAAAAATGAAAATCGGGAAAGAAACGTACCTCCCAAGCATGCCAGTAGCCTCCGAGCAACTGTCCGCTGCCACGGGAAGCCGAGCTCATATACCCGTAGAGTGTGGCCAGAGCGGCGCCACCCCAATCATAGTGCAAGATCTGCCTAACGTCCACCAAAGCACTAAGCAGGCAGAGGGGCACGGTGTTTGCCCAGTCGGCGAAAATAGTCGTCCCCAGAAGGAACATGAGAAAGCCGCGCGCATACCTCTCCACGGCCTCCTGAGTCATCTGCGCCTCCTCCATCAACGCGGGCTGGACCCTAAACTGCACTTCGAACCAGGAGTAACGAACAAAGCCTGGACGGGCGAGAGGTGGCACCTCACCAAGTAGATAGATCTGAGCGGCAGTCCACTCGTCCATGTCAGTATCAAAGGGGATCGGATCACCCCCTACCCCGATGCCTGTGAGCATCGAGAAATCATAGGGAGTCATCGTCCCATCTCCCGTCGCAGACAAATGGAACGAGTCGGTGGTGTCCCACCAACTCTCCACTAGAGCGCGCGAGCAAGGGCCTGCAGGTCGTGAGTCTGGATAGTCCCCTGCAGAAAGCGCCGAAGCCCGCCTGGTCCACTATGCGACGGACCGCATCGGAAGCTCGGCATACCAGTCCCGAGCGCCGGTGTTCCCATACCCACGGATGGTATGGGAATCCCCCTGTAAACAGAAAACAACAATTGCAAGGCAACATTCAAAATGCAATTCTAAGAAGCTTATAGTGAACTACAGCGTGTGATACGTCAGCGTGTTCGGGTGGTTTAGAACGTATGCAGCATGTGTGCAAGTTTAACAGATTCAAGCAAATACCGAGTGCCGGTGTGCTTACAGTGAACCACAACGTGTGATGCGTCAGCGTGTTCGGGTGGTTCAGTACAGTATAGCATGTCTGCATATTTTCAGACTCAAGCAAATACCGGGTGCCGGTGTGCTTTCAGTGAACTACAATGTGTGATGCGCTAGCGTGTTCGGGTGGTTCAGTACAGTATAGCATGTGTGCATATTTTCAGACTCAAGCAAATACTGGGTACCAGTGTGTATGCAGTTGAAATACAGTGAGTGCCGTGTGTTCAGGTGATTCAGGGCTAGTGCAGTGTGTGTGCATGTGTCAGTCTCAAGCAGATATCAGTTGCACGTATGTTTACAATCAACTACAGTATATACGGTATCTGAGCTAAAGCAGTTAAAAAGTACAACCAGCTACGACAGTTTTGTGTCCTACATTGCAGAAAGTAAAGCAGAGAAAAGAGAGTTACCTCGGAAGCGCTAAAGGACAGGTGGGAGGTAGGCTCACGCAGTAATAGCTCGGGTGGCACGTGCCTCTTGAAGCTCCGAAACTGGCGAAGTCCATCAGGAGGTAGCACGTGAATCGCCGGCCGGTAGGTCGCCGGATCGAACGGGCAGACGCTCAGCGGGAGAAGCTCAACCCCGAGATCAATCTCGTGATCCGGGGGAGTCCCGCCCTGTGGAATATCGTCAGCCATGTCAAAAATGGTGAGAAAATAGCCGAAAAAGGAAAACCGGGCGAAAATGTGGAAAGTCAACCGAAAAGTCAAACCCCGAGAGGGTCGGAAAAGGCCGAAAAAGCCAGAGTGTGGAAAAGGCACGGGTATCGAGAAAAACTCGAGGACAACAAGCCCCGAGTGGCAAAAATTGAGAAACAAACACCGAAATGAAGTTTCGTTCGGTTGAAAATGTCCGAAACGCGAAGGAGATCGCGAATCGAACGACGAAATGAGAGCTAGAACGCACGGAAATGAGAGAATCAAGGGGGGAAAACACTCTAGAGAGAGAGAGAGAGGCGTTTTTTGACCAAGAGGAAGTAAGAAAATAGGGTTAGAAACCCTATTTTAAAAGACCCGTGCCGAAATGACAGAACTGCCCCGATTCAGCAATTCTTTGTCGGTCGGCCACACTCTTTGCTGGTCGGCAAAATATTGTGCCGATGGAATTGAATGATGGCCGGTGGATGGCCGGTGATGTATTCTGATGGCCGTTGGACATCCGGTGGTCTCCTACAGTGATTTTAGAGACAGTGATTTTGGAGCCTCCTACACCCTTGTTTGAGTTATTTGTGGGGTCCACGGCCTTTAGTGCTCAAAACAGTGCAAAACAGTGCATTTCCGACGCTCAGCCGGCCTCCGTTTTGACCTCGGGTCGTATCTTCAGTGCGTGGCACTCGAATTCGTGCAAGGTGTATCCTTTTCGTATCCTTTTGGGCTTTTACAGAACTCAAAAGTTGTCCCATGCGTATCGCATTTCAAATTATCGCACTATTTTGTGCATTCCATATCATCGCACTGTTTTGTGCATTTCAAATTATCGCACTGTTTTGTGCATTTCAAATTATCGCACTGTTTTGTGCATCACAAATCAAATTATTACACTGTTTTGTGCATTTCAGATTATCGCACTGTTTTGTGCATCACAAATCAAATTATCGCACTGTTTTGTGCATTTCAAATTATCGCACTATTTTGTGCATTTCAGATTGTCGCACTGTTTTGTGCATCACAAATCAATCGCACTGTTTTGTGCATTTCAAATTATCGCACTGTTTTGTGCATTTCATATCACCGCACTGTTTTGCGCATTTCAAATTATCGCACTGTTTTGTACATCACAAATCAATCGCACTGTCTTGTGCATCTCAAATTAGCACACTATTTTGTGCATTTCAAATTATCGCACTGTCTTGTGCATTTCAAACCATGGCACTGTCTTGTGCACTCGCGTTGTCTAACGCATCGCGCTGTTTTGCGCATCTCATTGCATTTTGCATATCTATTCAGTTCATTACCTGCGTAGACCGCATGTTTGTAATCAATTTCATTACTTGCGTAGACCGCATGTTAATTACATTACCTGCGTAGACCGCATGTTTGTAATCAATTTCATTACTTGCGTAGACCGCATGTTAATTACATTACCTGCGTAGACCGCATAATTGTTCAAATTCATTACTTGCGTAGACCGCATGTTTGTTCAATTTCATTACCTGCATAAACCGCATGTTTGTAATCAATTTCATTACTTGCGTAGACCGCATGTTAATTTCATTACCTGTGTAGACCGCATGTTTTGGC
This sequence comes from Camellia sinensis, assembly GCF_004153795.1. NCBI lineage: Eukaryota > Viridiplantae > Streptophyta > Magnoliopsida > Ericales > Theaceae > Camellia > Camellia sinensis. The sequence goes on from NW_021025602.1 coordinate 128,812, forward strand.
CTGCGTAGACCGCATAATTATTCAAATTCATTACTTGCGTAGACCGCATGTTTTGCTTACGTAGACCGCATGTTTATTCAAATTCATTACTTGCGTAGACCGCATGTTTTGCTTGCGTAGACCGCATGTTTGTTCAATTTCATTACCTGCGTAGACCGCATGTTTTGACTTGCGTAGACCGCATAATTGTTCAATTTCATTACTTGCGTAGACCGCATGTTTTGCTTGCGTAGACCGCATGTTTGTTCAATTTCATTACCTGCGTAGACCACATGTTTTGCTTGCGTAGATCGCATGTTTATTCAAAATTTCATTACTTGCGTAGACCGCATGTATTGCTTGCGTAGACCGCATGTTTATTCAAAATTCCATTACCTGCGTAGACCGCATGTATTGCTTGCGCAGACCGCATATTTGTTCAATTTCATTACCTGCGTAAACCGCATGTTTTGACTTGCGTAGACCGCATGCTCATGATCAATTTCACTAATTGCATAGACCGCATGCTCATGATCAATTTCGTTGCCTGCGTAGACCGCATGCTCCACTTACATGTCTGTGCTTTCACAGCATTGTTGTACTTCCCATTTGCTTTGCGTTGTCACGCATTTTCAAAATACATTAGTACGCATATTGTTAATCACATCGTACCTGTTAAGTTTGTTTTCTTTGCAGGCACGATATTGTATGTATGGTTCATCTGAGGCTGGTGCAACCAGACGAACCGCACAGGTATTCAGACGGTCTAGGAGACCTTAAATCCTTGGAAGGTGCAAGTTCTTCGGGGTTTGTCGTGCTCGCCGGTCTAGGAGAACTTAAATCCTTGGAAGGTGCAAAACCTCTAGTGCATTGATGTGCACAGTTCGTTTGCATTGTCGTGCATCTCAAAGCCGCGTGTTGTCGCGCATTTCATGCAACATACATTTTATACATCATTTGCATTTCAAAAACAAAAACAAAACAAAAAACACATGCATTGTCATGCATCATTAGAACATAGTGCATATTGCATTATTATACATTCACTGCATCACCTTCCATCTATGGCTCGCACCTTTCCATGTTGAGCTTGGTCTGGTATGTGCCCATACTTCTCGTGTCAAAGCATAGTTCAGTGGAGCCGCGGCTTGTTTGTGTACGTGCCTTTCCTAGGCAAGATTTGGTTTGGCCTGCGTGCCATATCCACTGCATTGTAGGTTGCATGCATTCATTGCATCACCTCCGCTTATGGTTCACGCCTTTCCATGTTGAGCTTGGTCTGGTATGTGCCCATACTTCTCGTGTCGAAGCATAGTTCAGTGGACCGTTCTATGTTAAACATGGCTTGTATGCGTACATGCTTTGCCTAGGCAAGATTTGGTTTGGCCCGCGTGCCGTATCCATTGCCACCTCCCCAGCATATCCATATATATATATATATATTACATTGTAGTGTGATTATTGCATCCAACATTAGGATCGTAGTCCTTTCCCCAGCGGGTCGTTTCCCCACTTATGTCAATCCCCCCCAATACTTGTTCTTGCGTCCGTCTACATTACTCATAGTTCAGTAGACCGTTCTATGGTTGACGGACTTGTTACGTCCATCAATCTATTTGACATGGGTGTGGTTTCGAACCACTCGTGATTGGATCGTGATTCAATCGCTTTGCATATAGTTTGCATTGTTTCAATTGCATTGCATTTTCATTTGCATTATTTATACGTTGTTTTGTATATATTGCATGATCATAAGTTATGCTCGGCTTTGTGCATTGTCTTGCATTTTGCCCCTGCCTTCGGGTGCATACCTTGTTTGTCTTGCATGTTTGTCTAAGTCTTCGGCCTTGTCAAAAATGGGTCGTCTCTGGGCTTTGACATTCACTCCCCTCATTGTTATGACTTTCGAGTTCTGTCAAAGAGGGGCAACTGTAGACACCCCATTTTTTACCGTCCTCAAGACTTGGACGTGACCATTGGAACACTTGGTGATTACCCTTGTTTGTGTTCGTTTGGAGTTCCCGGAGGTCTCGGCTGCGCGCCTTGCCTCAGGATCTCCGAACTTGACTGTTTAGTGTCTGGTTTTGCACCAAACACTTGTGTTTTGCCTTGGAGGGGCAGGGAATGCCTTGTGAGGCATCCCCACACATCAACGGCCATGGCCAGAGGCCACCAGCTGGTGTTTTGCTGCCATCGGCAATCTATATTGCCGGTCGGCATTCTTTGTTGCCGGTCGGCACTCCCTTTTGCCAAAATGGCATTTTTGGGCAGCCGACTACTGTTCATCTGCTTTTGCAGATATTTTATTACAGCTGTCTTACATTTGGCTCTCCTCCATACACGTGTATGGAGGGATCTCTCTCTTTAGAAGCTTGTCTTGTAAGCTTTACAAGACAATAAGCTCTGTAAGAGGAGCCCTCCTCTCCCTTGCTTAGGGTGAGACACTTTAGAGATTTTAGACAGCCATATTAGGGTTTTGAGTTCTAGGGTTAGGATTGATACATATCCTATCTCTATATCTCCCTCTTGTGTGTGTTTAAGTGTGTTTGTGTCTTACTATTGCACACAAACAGATAGTGTTTCACCTTCACTTAGCTACTGAGGTTCTAGGAGGTTGGTTTTGAGGTTTTGGAGCTGGTTTCAACCTAAAAGAGGTAGCTGGTCCACCATTGTTGAAGGGGTCTTCAAGGGTAAGAAACTAGTCCATTTATTCCCCATTTTTTCATTGTATTTTTACCTATCTTAAAATTGTTTTTGAGCTTGGTGTATAATATAAAAAAGTTCTGTCTTTAGGCCCTCTAAATAGTTTGTTTAGAGTGTTTTGTGGTTTGGAGGTGTTTGACCCCTCTTAGGCCTTGAAAGGCCCCATTTTGTGCTATTTTGAGTGAAATCCGGGACCTTGGTATTTGGGCCTCCTCACCACTAAAATCTTGAGGGATTCCAGAGGTGAGGATGGTGCCTTGAGGTCCCAAGAAGGAGAGGGCCACCCCCTCTCCTTGTTGTCCTTGAAATGGACCATTTTTGGCCTCTTGAGGGAGCACCTAGCTAAGCTTCATGTTGACCATGCCTTGGCTATTTTTTGTGCCTATTATATCATAATATGCCTCTGTTTATTGTTGGTTTTGGTACACCATGCATGCTTAGCATACCTACCTTGTAATGCCATGTTTAGGCCTTAACATGCCTTAGGTTGTAAACCTTTGTTCAAGCTTGTTTTAGGTGTAGTTTTGTGAAGCTTCTATGTTTATTTTACCATGCTAGAGGTCTGTCCATAGTTGTTTGGGTCGGCCACGGCATGCATTGCATAGCCCCTTTGCATTTTTGGCTTGTTGGCCTTAAGTGTGTGAATGTATAGCATGCATCCTTGCCTTAATTGAGTGGGTTGGGACCATTTGTCATGTAATTTCAGTCCCTTTGACATGCTTGTATGCTTGCCTTGGACACCTCTTTAATGCTTTGAAAGCTTGTGTAGCATGTTCCATGTTTTGGCCATTGTACATGCCCTTGAATTTGAGCCACTTAGATGCATCTAAGAGTCCCCTTTGCATGGTCTAGGTCTGCCTTGGACCTGTTTTATGCCCTCTTGGTCTTGTGAGGCTTGGTTGGCTTAGCCATGGTTTAAGTCCCTTTGACTCGCTTCAAGAACTTAGGCCATTTATCACATGCTTAGTATGTTTTGTTTGCTTGGTTTGGCACCATCTTTACATGATTTTCAATGCTTACCTTGCATGCCATATGTCCATGATTACCCTCTTTCAAATGTGTTTGAGAGTGGTCCCATTTGTGCCTAAGTGTTGGCCCCTTTAACAGGTGCATGTGTGTATGTGTTAGTCCTTTATTTTGGTCACTTTGGCCACTGTTTTGGGCCTTATTAGAGTTGCCCAAATCATGTTTAAGTCCATTATTTGTTTGCTCGCATGCTTACCTTGCATGTTTGTTTTCATGCTTCTATGTGCCTCTTGCATTTCCATGTTGCATCCTTAGCTTGTATGCCTAGGTTGCATTACATTTAGCATGCATGTCTTGCTCCTTGATCTAGTGAAAGGAATTGGACTTTGGTTTGTTGATTTGCATTGCATTTGACATCAAAATGTGCACACTTGGTCCTTTGCGCCATCACGCATGGAAATGCACGATTGATGGTCTGAGAACCAATGAGCATGTCCCTTTGAGTCATTAACATGATAAGGGACATGATTGGTGCATATATGCCTTGAATTGTATTGCCATGCTCTGCCTTGCACTCTGTTGCTGCCAATTGCAGATTCTGCAGGAACTTTCTGCCGACCGGCAGTGATAAGTGGGCAATCCTCCCTCTGCCGATAGCTTCACCAATGGCCGGTGATTACATCCCACTACCGGTGGGCATTTTACCCAGCCGATGGCATTCCCCAGTATCCAGGAAAGCAATCCTGAGGTTTTGGCAGCCTCCAGAGGAGTAAAGAAAGGAAAACAGAGGCAACCTATGCATGGCGGCGCACTTCAGAGCAAGACCCGAGCACGCATCGCATCGAGCTCTCTTCCCGGGGCGGTTTACTGTTTTTCCTAGCTTAGTTAGTTTGTTAGCTAATTAGGCAATTTGTAATAATTAATTAGCTTGTAGGTTAATTATCTGTAATATTTATTTGGTCCCTCCGAGCGAGGGTGAATCTGTAATAAGTGTGGGTGAGTGTGTGAATGTCTTCCAACCCCCACTTCTTTCTTCCCTTTTATTTACCTGCTTATGATGGTAGATTAGGGCATGTTTAAAATTAGCATACCTTATGCAATGCATGCGTGCATTCATATATTTGCCTTGCATGCACCAGGCTCGGCACATCATTCTAACTGCATTTGTACTTCAATTTCAAATTGAATACGTGATAGTTGTAGCATTTCACATGCCATGTTTAGGTTAGCCGAGCCTACTCTAATTGCATCCTGTATGTGCTGCATTAGCCACTTTAACATGAACTAAGATCACGCATGTTTGCTAACTGGTTTATTGTTTTGGCATGGAGTACGATGCAAGTATTTATGCTTTAGCATACCGCATGCGTGTGAATGCTATTATGACAGCATGTTTACCATGTGGCTAGATGCTTATGTGATAAACTATTTGAATGCCTGTGGGTGAAGGTTGGGTTGCTTGAGTTGGAAACACTCATTGAAATCCGAGTTTTAGCCTACTTGCGAGTAACAAATTCCAAAACATTTTTCCGAGACAAACGGATATGCAATGCTTATTTCCAAATTAGGCGATCTAGTCTATACTTGTTTGCTGCGCGCATAACATAGTAATGCTAGGCTAATAATTGGTTTAAGAACACATAATGTTTTCAAAAATGGATATCACGGTTAGTAAAGGCCGATCTTCGGATCGGGCGAGAGGGGGTACTCATAGCTGACCTTCCCCAATCGTACCCTAGCTCCCGAGCCGAGGCAACTCTGGTGATGACAGACGTGTGGCCTTCAGCACCGAGTCAGGGTTTCCTGAATTCCCCCATAAAAAAATATTTAGGTGGCGACTCTGTATCTGGTAAAGCAGTCCATGTTTGGCACTTCTTTTCAAAAATCTGTTTCTCAAAACGATTTGCCAGATTTGGACTCTTTGGTTCAAGATTAAGAACCGTGACACAAATCGAGTCCGAGCTGTAGTGACCCCAAATGAACAGAACGGGACTCACCCTCCCGGGACGTTCGGGGACGTCTACAACCATGTGTTGCATTCCCCCTTTGTAGTCCTCTTTACTAGCCTTATGCCTGAAGGACTCTAGTATGCTATGCTTGTGTTGTTTGAATGATTTGGCATCATTTCGTACCTTATTTCAGAGTTTATAGTGTTGTTACACTTCCATGTTTATCACTCTTTGAGCACTCTTGACAGTTGTGCTCTTAGGCCTAGTTGATGGGCCATTACATTGAGCTTGTTTGCCTTGCCTTTTGTGCCTTGGTTTTAACATTATGGCCACTGATTTGGGCATGACTGAGGTCTGTCCATTTTGGTTTCAGTCCATCGAGCATGTTATGTGAATGTTGTTACATTGCCTCTTGTTGTTATATCGCATTGTGTATGCCATATACTTTGCATTGTGTATGCTTATGTTACATTGCATTGTGTATGCCATCTTGTTCATTCCATTGTGTATGCCATGTTCTTAGCATTGAGTATGCCATATTGTTACATTGCATTGTGTATGCCATGTAGTTGCATTGCATGTTTGCATGCTTGTCATTTGTTGTATTGTGTTTGGATTAGGCATTAATCCAAACACGAGAAACGAGGGACGTTTCATACTTGAAGTGATGAAACATGCCTCAATTCTCGGTCGCCGATGCTCTTGATCAAGCATGATAGAGTTTTAGGCCTTATGTGTTTATGTGTGCATTCATTTCATATTGGTTGTGCAATTTGGCTTCTCGGCCATCATGCATTGAGATGCGCGATTGGTGGCCCGAGGGTCAAGAACCACACTCCTTTGAGCTTATGAAATGATAGGGAGGATGGTCGTGCACACATATCTTGCAAATACATTGCCATGCCCTTTCTTGATCTCTATTGCAGCAAATTGGAGAAATGCAGCAACAACTGGTCGGTTATTCTAAGAATTGGTCAGCTATTCTAAGAAATGCAGCAACAAAACGTAGCTAAGATAGGCTCGGCTATTCTAAGAATGGCATATGAAATGCAACTTGATAACATGCTGTTGAACACGTATTCAAGTAAATGTATTGAAATATGAATGAATGCACGCATGCAAGCATAAGAATGCCAATTGAAATATGCCGTAAAACTAACCACCGTAAGGGGTTAAGTAAAAGGGAGAAAGAAATGGAGGTTGGAAGACATGCATCACACACACGTACGCTTATTACAACAGTTGGCCCTCTCGATGGAGGGTCTGAATAAGAAGCTGACTAGCTAATCTAAGCTAATGAAACTAATTATTACATCACAAAACTAATTAATTAACAAGCTAATTAATTAAGCTATTACAACACAAATTGAATAGCTAAGCATATTAGCTAATTAAGTACTGTGGGAGCCGGATTTTATTAGATCCATAGGGACGGATGAGCGTGTCCGGTCCAAAACGTAACCTGTATTTGGCATATACCCCAGCCAGTTAAGGAGCCGAATAAAATAACCAGTATCCCAGCCAATAGAACTGACGCCGAGTAGAGGTACATGCGACGGAACAAGGATTGGCCCAGCCCAAAGGCCCAAGGAAAATACTATAAATATGAGGTCATCCATCAGAGAGAGGTAGGTGAGAATTGTTGTGCTTAATTTAGAATATAAGTAATCTTGTGTGTTCAGACTGACTTGTCCGTTGGAGTGCTAATTCCGGCATTCCCGACCGGAGTGTTTATTCCTTTTTAGGTGACTATCAGTGGATCACGAGCATCCTCCAGGATCAGAAGAGTGTTTCCAAACCACTTCTCCACAATTGGCACCGTCTGTGGGAATACTCAAGCATATCCATGGCGGGCGTGACGGAGGACCCTCCAATAGTCACTGATGAAACCATGCAGAGATACGACCTCACTCCACCAAACAGGCTTGGACCGGACACCATCCCTGTAAGACACGCTCTGAACTTCGCCTCACCCTCGACTCCAGAGCATGAAGCAATGCAAGCGATCATGGAATAGGCAAAGTAAAATGAACAAAGGTTGGAGAACATGATCGCAGAAAACGAACGTCTTCGCGAAGATTTGGCCTTGGAAGTGGCGAAGTCCAAACATGATGTACGCCTAAATCAGGAACGATCTCCGAAGACAGGTGGTTGACAACCTTGAGCCCAACAGGACGACACTGATAGCGACTCCGACTCGTTATCCCCGGAGCCCAGGAAGAAGGGGCGACCTGAAACTACCAGTTCTTCTGAAGAGATTCCCCGTATAAGGCACAAGCGAAGAAGGAACAGTTCGGGCGAAGATCAACACGACCCATTCGTACGATGGATCGCAAAGGCAGTACTACCCAAGAAATTCAAACCACCGTCATTCACCTTGTACGATGGCAAATCAGACCCCACCAACCACATCCGCCGCTATAAGCAAGCCATGACATTGTACGCAGACGACGAGGCCGTCATGTGCCGAATATTTCCCAACAAATTGGGACCATTGGCTGTCAGGTGGTATTATGAACTGGAGCTGACTTCGATCAAAACCTTCCACCAATTATAGAAATCCTTCAGGGCCAGATTCATCACTAACGAGGTCCAGCCGAAACAAGCCGACTCTCTCTAGGCAATGCAAATCCTGCCAGGAGAAACACTAAGAGCATATTCGAAACGATATTGGGAATGCTTTAATCTTGTTGATGATGCTTGCAATGACTCCATGGCCATCACCGCCTTCAAAATGGGATTACATCCAGATAGTGCCCTCCGCAGTTCCTTGAATAGAAGACCCCCCAAAATGGTCTGGGGGTTGATAAAGAAAGTAGAGGAATATTGCAAAGTGGAAGACGACGCCTTGCGGGTTAAAGCCGGACACATGGCCAACAAAACAGCCCCTCCTGAAACTGCTCAGCCAATAAGTTTCGTACCACCTCAGAGCACCGAACCACGACAACGGGCTAAATGAGACAAGAAACAGGATTCTGCCGATCAACCGATCAATGTTCACACCAAGCAAATGAGCAAATGCAAGTTGATGGTAGGCGCACAAAGCGTGCCGACAAGAAATATATGGAGCTGTCAGAGCCAATCTGCTCGGTTATGTCCAAAATCCAACATTTTTCGTTCTTCAAATGGCCGTCCAAAATGGTGGGACCTCCCGACACGATAAGGCGGGATAGGCGGTATGACTATCACAAAGATCACGGCCATGATACGGACAGTTGCTATGCTTTGAAAGGCCACCTTGAGGAATTGGTGCAAGATGGTCGGCTCCAGCAACATGTTCGAAGGAGCGCAATCAAAACAGTTGCCCTTCGGCAGGATTCACCTCCGCTCGGCGTCATTCATATGATATACAGCCTTCCAGTGCCTTTTACCGTACACGTAATTCAGTCAGCCCCCCAAAAGCAACGTGCACCGACGTAATGGCCCCACGAAGCTTTGAGTATTATCTTCGACAATTCCGATCTTATCGGCATCACACTCCCCCTTATTGATCCATTGGTCATTGAACTACACATGAACCGATTTACCGTTGAATGCATCCTCATAGACCAGGGGAGTACTTCGGAGGTTATGTATTACGAGACCTTCATCAAACTCGGCGTCAACGAATTAGACCTGTCTCCGGCTCCTTATCCATTATTCGGTTTCAATGCAAATCTAGAGTACCCGTTGGGGAAAATCGCACTTCCCGTTCGAGCAGGCTCCCAAACAGTGGATGTAGAATTCGTGGTCGTCAAGCTCCCTTCGCCGTATAATCTCATCATGGGACGAACTTGGTTGCATACTATTTAGGCTATCCCAAGCACCTATCATCAGCTACTACGCTTCCCGACTGAACACAACATTGAGCAAATCCGTGGTTCGCAACAATCCGGACAAGCATGTTATCTCCTTTCTGGAAAGACACCAACAGAGTCGCAGGTCAACTCCGCTGAAGTGCCGACTCGCAGGTCAACTCCACTGAAGCCTCGGAAGCCCTAGGCAATACCAGCAGTGGCTTGCCTAGTCACATAATCAACGCGTTCAGCTGCGTCGCTACACCGGGAGAGTTGATCCTGAAGGCACTTCCGGATGACAAGAAACCGGTTGATGCAAAATTGAGTCCTAACGGAGACGGCCATTATCGGATAGATTCCATATCGGCTCAGAAATATATCAGGCAGGAGTCTGCCACGGCCCTGGAACCCGACGCACTTGCGAAAATTCTGTCATTAAACCCGACTTATGGGGAATGATCCTAGTTCTAAATGATTCGCCATGTACACATTCCACTTTTGAAATGCAAGGATTCTTGTTGAAAAGTTGTAATCCCACCCACTGCGAAACACAATTAAAAAGTGCTGCAACGGAAAAAAGTCTCCAGATTTGGAGCCCCATTGGCGCATGACGTCTTTGGGCCGAAAAAGCCTCCAGATTCGGAGCGCCCTTCATGGATATCAGGATTGACCGATTAAAGCCTCCGGATTCGAAGCCCCATCAGCACATGACGGCCAAAAAAAGCCTCCGAATTCGGAGCACTCTTCGTGGATATCACGATTGGCCAAAAAGTCTCCGGATTCGGAGCGCCCCTCGTGGACATCACGATTGGCCGATTAAAGCCTCCAGATTCGGAGCGCCCTTCGTGGATATCACGATTGGCCGATTAAAACCTCCGGATTGGGAGCCCCATCGGCGCATGACGTCTTTGGGCCGAAAAAGCTTCCGGATTTGGAGCGCCCTTCGTGGATACCACGATTGGCCGATTAAGCCTCTGGATTCGGAGCCCCATCGGCGCATGACGTATTTGGGCCGAAAAAGCCTCTGGATTCGGAGTGCCCTTCGTGGATATCACGATTGTCAAAAAAGTCACCAGATTCGGAGCACCCCTCGTGGATATCACGATTGGCCGACTAAAGCCTCCGGATTCGGAGCCCCATCGGCGCATGACGTCTTTGAGCCGAAAAAGTCTCTGAATTCGGAGCGCCCCTCGTGGATATCACGATTGGCCGATTAAAGCCTCCGGATTCGGAGCCCCATCGGCGCATGACGTCTTTGGGCCAAAAAAGCCTCCGAATTCAGGGCGCCCTTCGTTGATATCACGATTGGCCAAAAAGCCTCCAGATTCAGAGCCCCATCGGCACATGACATCTTTGGCCGATAAAGCCTCAAAATTCGGCTGACCAAATAGTGTCCCGCCGGGCGACGCTCAAGGGTCGTATGAAAAAATGCTTAGTTAATGCAGGGATATACAAGTTGAGCCGGCACAACGACATGAACAAAATAAAACGTGCCAACATTTGAGCATTACAACGAGATAAGATGGTTAATTAAGAACGAAATATATAAACCTTTGAAATAACACATTTTATTCGATTAAACAGTAATTACAAAAACGCAATCTGCGTTCGAACATTACAATATCTATCTTTATACGGCGTCGCCTTCGTCCTCACCCTTCTCAAACTTCGAAGGCGAAAAATGGGAAGTGGTCGCGTTGGTACAGCGGCAGCACCAAATCAGCGTCTGCTGCTCGAAGAGCATCCACAGCTTGAAATGCTTTGATCTGACTGAGCTTGAATCCACGATGTTCACACCGACGAGACAATCACCCTCGAGGTGTAAAGCTTTCACACCACAGACAACGTCAAAGCCAAGATCCAGGACAAGAAAGGAATTTCCCACGAAAACGGTAAACCTCAACGGTCGCGGCGCTGTGTCTGCCTCATTTCTCGGTCGCGGTTACGAAGAACTTTCCCGTTGCTGTTTCTCCCTTCGGAGTGATCTGCTTCGATGACTTGGGGGCTGACGTTTTTCCAGTTCTTTGAACGCCCTACCTCTCGCACGGGTGGGTTCTCTGCTACGATTAATTTTAGTATCAAGCTCGGCCAAAGTTCGACCATCTCCTCTACTGATTGAAGAAAACTCCATTTGACATTCACACTTATCTAACCCCACGCAGCGCAATTATTTTAAATCAAGTCTAAACACTGTAAGTGAAGTTACTGGCACAAAGAGTCCGAGGCGACTTATTTCTAATCCTTGCAGTGACCCCGAGGCAATTTCATTAAACACTGAACTCCAAAAGACGGACGCCGATCGATATTGGCCACAGCCATTCCATGTACTAATTTTTGGCTTTTCGAATGGCCCAATTATCTAAACGGCAACTAAAGATGGGCTGACAGTCTTCGGATTAGAAGCCCCGTTGGCGCACGACGTCTTTGGGCCGAAAAAGCCTCCAGATTAGGAGCGCCCTTGGCGCGTGACGTCTCCGAAGTTGAAATACACGTGTGCCGAATAAAAATTACAACGAAACAAAGTTGAAATAGGCAAAATTGAAATAAACAATGTACTATTCAAATTAGATTGTCCAAGCTGTATAAATGTAATACGTGCGCACATTCGGAATAAAATGTGTACTAATATAAAATGCGTAATAAGTGCATTACAAATTATGAACTAAGCATTTTATTAAAATTAGCTAATAAATACATAATTTCACTTTCAATATACATAATCATTACAAGGTTTTCTTCGGTTCGGCGGCTTCTTCATCATCACTCTTCTCAATTTTGAAAGCAGAGAAGGATAAATCATTCTATTGGTACGACGGAAACGCCGAATCCAACCCTGCCGTCAGGAGATTCTCAACTTGCCGAAATGCCTTGACTTGCCGAAGTGCCTTGACCCAACCGTGCTTAAATCCACGATTTTCACATCGGCAGACTTCTTCGGGGAGTTTCTCCTTGGTCTTTTGAATCCTGACCTTTCGGCCGTCGTGGAAGCCTTTTTCATAAGTCGTAGCCCTCACAGTCTCAATCACGAACATGCTAGCCGCATTACGATCGGCGATCACATCACTAATCAGCCTTTGAGTAACCCTCTCTTCGACAACCGGGTTGGAGTGGCTGGTTGCCTGGGGCCCGGCAGACTTGATTTTCCTTAGCTCATGCTTGGCCTCCTCGGCGCGAGCTTCTGAGTTTAGAATGCGTTCATCTTTCTGTTCTATGTCGCGGCGAGCGGCGTGGAGATGCATGCCGATCTCATAAGTCGTGTACAATCCCCTCACCGCCCCGTGAACGCCTTCACGAAATACTTCGAAGTCCGATCGCCCTACCATCGACTGCTGAACTTCAGGTGGAAAAATCTGTCAAGCAAACTTGACTACCACATTTGGATCTCGAATGATCGAATCTGCCTCTGTCATTGGTCTACTACCCACGAAAGACCGCGAAACTCAATGGGCGAGGAGTCACGTCAGATTCCCTTCCAAGACGAGGTTGAGGAGACTTACGATGTGGCTGTTTGTCCCTCATGGGTGACCTACTTCGACGATGAGGAGATTGGTGTCCCTTCCGATCCCTCGAAGTCCTATTGCCCGCACGCGAAGGTTCACCACTTCGACTCATGGCACCTCCCAACTCAGCTAGCGTCTTCGCTTCACCTCTGCTGTTGAAGAAAAGCTTATTTGACATTCGCACTTGTTTAATCTTCTTCCAAGAGCCAGGCTGAGTTGTTGACTTAGCACATAAATAGGACCCTCGTTCATGAAGTACACTCCCATTTATTCCCTACGAAGGCAGCACCTCCGAGGCAATCTCATTAATATTGAAGCGTTAACAGCCCGACACCGACTGAGTCATATGCCCGCCCCATCCACCACTGATAATCAGTGTTCTATGATCATGAACCAGCTAGGGCAAGGGCAGATTCATCAACCTAGACGGCTTGAGTGCCCTAGCTGTTCCATGAATCGATTCTCTACAAGATTCATAAGTAATGTGTTAATTGGCGTTCTACGATCATGAACCAGCTGGGGCAAGGGCAGATTCATCAATCTAGACGGCTTGAGTAGCCCAGCCATTCCACGAATCGATTCTCTACAAGATTCATAAGTAATGTGTTAATTGGCATTCTACGACCATGAACCAGCTGGGGCAAGGGCAGATTCATCAATCTAGTTGTCTTGAGTGCCCCAGCCATTCCACGAATCGATTCTCTACAAGATTCATACGTAACGTGTTAATCGGTGTTCTACGATCATGAACCAGCTAGGGCAAGGGAAGATTCATTAATCTAGACGGCTTGAGTGCCCCAACCATTCCACGAATTGATTCTCCGTTACAAGATTCATAAGTAACGTGTTAATCGGCGTTCTACGATCATGAACCAGCTGGGGCAAGGGCAGATTCATCAATCTAGACGACTTGAGTGCCCCAGCCGTTCCACAAATCGATTTATCTGAACAGTAGTCATAAATTCATTCATTCTGTTTATGATTAAATCAGATCCCTAATTTTAATCGACTGATTAAGTCTGCCGTCTCACGTAAGCTTGACATTTTTTCCTAACTGCTGATTCTCCTAACTATATACTCATACAGCAAACAATACGAGAAATAATTTGAGAGCATGTAAAATTTTCATTCGTAAATTGGGCGCTAGCAGTGGACATTTTACATATGAAAATCCAAAAAAGACGAAAGTCAACTAACAAAAAACAAACATTGCAATTGAGTAAAGCCTAACAAAACTAGAATGTCACCCAAATCAAGTCTCAGGATCAGACTGAAGCGGCTCAACGTCCACTTGCTCGTATGGAATTGGCATGGCCAATGTAACTCCAGCGGCAGCAAGGGCTTTGAGCCAGCCGTGTTTGAATCCCCGATTCTCAAATTTGGGGACTTCTTTTACGTAGTCATCCAAAGCGGTGCTCTTCCTAGCCTCGAATGCCGCGAAAGCCTCAGATTCGGCTTTTTCCTTGGGCTGCTTCAACCCTTCCAACTCGGCCTCCAGTTTCGCAAGTGCCTCCTTGGCTAACTTGAGCGATTCGTCACTCGCGTTTGCCCTCTCCTCGACGTCAGACCTGAGTTGATCAGCAATCCTGGCCCTTTCCTTCTCAGCCTTCGCTTGTGCACTTTCTATTGCGGTCCTCATTGCCTCAAACTCTGCCCTGCTCCTTTGGCCATCAACTTTCGATTGCGAATGTCCAATCCTTTCAACAGCGTCACGCTGGTGTCGACCTAATTCGGCAATCCTTCCAATTGTCTGCAAAACAAAGGATCGTCACATTCCAAGAAACATTGAATACAAACCAAAAGATCATCACATTCCAAGGAAAAGCATTTACCAAAAAGGCCGACTGAGCAGCTAATGCTACCATTGCCAAGTCTGGCTCGGCACAAAAGGCCGCCATGTCAACCGGCAAGGAGACCGCGGCAGCCAAGCTTAATGCACAGCTGGATCTTTCAAAGCCGACGCTTCGGAAGAGATCGACATGTTTTTTATCTTTGGTTCAATGATGAAAGGAGCAGCCATAGCTGACTCCTCTAAGCATGGTCGCTTATCAACAGGGCCGTCTTCGGAGCCGCCCTTGTCCTCGGCACTTTTTTTTTCTCCTCGATACTCCGAAATCAGCAGCTCTTCTGTAATCGGGCGCTCGACATCCTTTTCCGTCTCGACGATGACAACCTGGGCCGATTCCTCTACAATAGTAGGTTGAGCAGATTCAATCGAGACAAATCCGGAATGGATGGCCTCGGCCTTTTTCGGGCAGCCATGCGTTCGGCGTTCCTTTTTCGTGCCATCTGCATAAGATTTTTACCAGCCATATCTTTAGAGTAATCGCCAAGAAGGTCTCCCAAGTTTGAAAAAATATCTCCGAAGGCGTCCCATCGGCCTGATGTAGGCGGAGGGTCAGAATAGTTCAATCTGGCTTCCTCAATGATGAAAATCCATCACCAAACCCTGGACGTTCTAATTCCCAGGTTTGAGAAGCTAACCATCACCCATCTGTTAGGAGAGTGTAACAGGTTCGCTGACGCTTTATCAACTCTATCTTTCATGATAGACATCCCTTTGGGAGTCCGGATGCATCCAATCATTATTGAATAGAGGTATGTGCCGGCCTCCGAGCTGATTGCCGCAATAGATGAAGTACAAGATCAGAACCCCTGGTATCATGACATCTGGAGCTTCTTGGAAAATGAGGCTTACCCACCAGGGGCAAATGCCAAAGATAAGAGGGCAATATGGCGAATGGCTGCTCAGTTTCTCATTTGTGGGGGTAAATTGTACCAACGGGGCCATCTGGGAATGCATAAACTGTGTGTTGATGAAGAAGAGTCGAAGCGCCTGATGGGGGCCATCCACGGAGGAGAGTGCAGATCTCACATGAACGGAGTGATGCTAGCTCGAAAGATTCTCAGACAGGGTTACTACTGATCAACCACAGAGGAGAATTGTATTGGTTTTGTTCGGCGATGCCACAAATGCCAAATCCCTGCAAATTGCATGAACATCCCGCCGCCAAAGCTGTACAACATGACTTCACCGTGGCCGTTTTTAGTCTGGGGAATTGATGTTATTGGGGCAGTTACTCCGAAGGGGTCAAACGGGCATGAGTACATCCTGGTGGCGATAGACTACTTTACAAAATGGGTTGATGCCCAACCCTATGCAGTGCTTAAAGCGTCGCATGTAGCCAAGTTCATTAGGAATAACATCATCATTCGTTATGGGGTCCCGAATGAGATCATCTCGGATAATGGTTCCCACTTCAAGAAGGAAGTGATCGACTTGTTGGTGAAATACAACATGGCTTTTCATAAGTCATCCACATATCGGCCGCAAGCCAACGGAGCTGTTGAGGCCACCAACAAGAACATAAAGCACATTCTACAGAAGATGGTGGAAACCGACAGGGACTGGCCAGATAAGCTGCCATTTG
Organism: Camellia sinensis; assembly: GCF_004153795.1. NCBI lineage: Eukaryota > Viridiplantae > Streptophyta > Magnoliopsida > Ericales > Theaceae > Camellia > Camellia sinensis. Next base: position 145,116 of record NW_021025602.1, read on the forward strand.
CTCTTTGGGGCTACAGGACATCAATCTAAACATCTACTGCGGCAACTCCGTATTCTCTAGTTTATGGGATGGAGGTTGTTCTGCTGATCGAAGTTGAGGTTCCATCACTGCGGGTGATGGCTGAGTGCCAGATAGTGGAAGCAGATTGGCAACAGAGTAGGTTCGAGGAAATTATGTTGTTCGACGAAAGGAGGCTGAAAGCACTGTACCACGTCTAAGGTTATCAATGCAGAATCGCCAGGACTTTCAACAAGAAAGTTAAGTCTAGGAATCTGAAAGAAAGGGATTTGGTGCTCAAAGACAACCAAGCTCCCATCCACGAGCTTAGGGGCAAGTTCAGACCCAATTGGACTGGTCCTTACATCATCAAGTTTATTTGGTCGGGTGGAGCAGTCATCCTTATGGACTTAGATGGTGTAGACACCCCATTTTTTACCGTCCCCAAGACTTGGACGTCACCGTTTGAACACACGGTGATCTTCCATGTTTGTGTTCGTTTGGAGTTCCCGGAGGTCTCGGCTCGCTCGCCTTGCCTCAGGACCCCCGAACTCGACCGTTTAGTGTCTGGTTTTGCACCAAACACTTGCATCTTGGTTTTGAGAGGCAGGGTGGGGCTTGTAGACCATCCCTACCCACCACCGGCAGTGGCTAGAGGCCACCGGCCTGTTTTTGCTGCCACCGGCAATATAGTTTGCCGGCCGGCACTCTTTGTTGCCGGTCAGCACTTTTTTGTGCCGGTCGGCACTCTTTTTGGCCAAGATGGCATTTTTGGCCGGCCGATTGCTGTTCATCTGCTTTTGCAGATATTTTTAGACAGCTGTATTGCTTTTGCTCCCCTACATACACGTGTATGGAGGGATCTCCCTCTTGCAAAGCTTGTCTTGTAAGCTTTACAAGAGGCTTATAGAGAGGAGCTCTCTCTAAGGCATAGAGGAGGGCTTTTAGATTTTTTGAGAGAAAAGACAGAGGAGAGCTCTGGTTTTTCCTAGGGTTAGGGTTAGATACACACATCTATCTCTCTTTCTCTCTCTTTTGTGCACTAGGTGTTTTGTGTCTTACTATTGCACACAAACACCTAGTGTTTCACCTTCCTCTTGGAGCTGAGGTTCTAAAGAGTGTGTTTTGAAGTTTAAAGTCAGAGAGAGAGAGAGAGAGAGAAGCTTATTTGCAAAAGAAAGCTGTCAGACAGAGAAACCTGTTTTCTTGAGATATATTTTGTGAAAATACAACAACTTAAACCTGAGAGCTTTCTTCACTGATATACCCTTCTCTTTACTGAAACCAATTAAAAAACTCCATTGAATTTTTTTTTTCTTTTTTGAGATTCTAAAGCTTATTATACATAGGGGTGTTTTTTCTCTTTACTTGTTATGTGCTTTTAGAGTGTTACTCTACATGGAACGCACAGTCAGTTTGCAAGTTTGAGTATCAAACCTTGGGGACACCAGTATCAGTATCAGTTGTGTAGATCAGTTATCCGCGGGTATTGGTTCGTTTTCCGGAACAGTACTTTCTGGCAACAGTGGTCAGCAGTAGGTACAGTTGTTTGGCTACACCCCGTGATTGATCAGTTTGGGCTGAAATGCTGTCTGTTTTCTTACAAGGGTTCAGGAGAGTTGCAGAGTTGATACAGAACAGCCAGTGTCTCCCCTTGCTGAGGCAGGATTTATGGCGCACAAAATTCAGAAGAATTGTGGTTATGACGGCTGCTTGGAGCAGGGAATCGCTCCGCAGAGTGAGGCCAGCATCAGTATGTCATATCCGCCCAGGTCGGCCTGTTTGCACCCGGGTCTGGGCTCCCCAGTTATACCAGGCTCGTGAGCCCCACCACCTTCGAATTAATGGGGATGATAGGGCGATCTCCAAAGGTTCTGTGCAGACCTCGGCCTATGGAATTTCGGACTTCCCTCAGCGGTGCGTATGCCGGGAATTTTGTACCACAGGACCCCGCTACTGGGGCGGATTGTGATAGAGCTCAGCCCCAGCCAGAGGTGGCTTTTCCGGTACAGCCACGACATTGCCAGCACCAACCCCGACCCTGGTCGGCTGAGGCCAAGGAAAAACAAGGCAAAGATAGATGCCGACCCCAGTTGAGCAACTGCTGTGGGCAGTCGAGGCTCTGTAAGGCCAGAGGGATGAACAAGCCCAACAAACGTCTGCAAATAGTTACCAAAGCTGTGGACGATGCTTTCCCCGCTCACCGGTCAAAGGCAGTTCAAGCCAGACAGAAAACCGGGATGGCCCCGTCGATGCCCAGACAATCCAGTAGTTCCCACCCTGCACCGGGAAAGGTTCAAAACCAAACGGCAGCGCCAGCTGATCCTTTCGCCAGCGCATCTTGCAAGATCCTCAACTACAAAGTACCTGCCCCGAGGGCGCAGGATCTTTCACGATCTCCACATGCCTTTGTCTAGGCATTGCTAATATTTGGCGAAGAATGTGGCATCTTAAGCCTTTGGAGCCCCGGCCACTCCCGAAGAATCTCCCCACCACTCATGATGCTACTTATACTGCGCGTACCATCACAGTCCGGTCACAGCACCGATAGATGTTCCCGCCTTCGTCAAATGAAGTGCAGGATTTGATTGATAACAAGGTCATCCTACCACCACCTCGGACAAGCCCGTCACCACTCAGTTGTTGGATTTCGAGGGCTCAGATACTGCGAGTATGTGAAGTGAACCGCCTGTGGGCAACATTTGATACATTTTGGGTGAAGTCTTGCACGCAATTTTTAGCATCGGTGAAACCGAGTTTTGTAAATCCTGACTTGGATATCGAGTCAGTCTTTTGTTTGAGTCTGTCTCTTTGTCTTGAGTTCAGTTCTTTTGCTTAAGGGTCTGTCTTGTTGAATCGAGGTCAGCCCCCGTTGT